>VZSF01006316.1:201269-356484 GCA_013398295.1 Chionis minor
ATACCCCCCCTTTTTAAAACCCCCCCCCCCCCCGGCATTTGGGTATATTGTGCATCATGTTATTTAAGCTCAATATGGCGCTGTGGCACAGGTCAGGAGAGGCCACGCTTCTAGATTTTTTTCGGCATTTTGTTCTCCCGGCCCATTGAAATAAGTTTTCCTTGACTGTAGGAGAAATGGATGTGAAAAGGAGAGAAGAGAAATGGTCGGTGGGAGCGTGGTCGGCGGCTGTAGCTGCCCGACGTGAGGCAGGCGGGAGCGAGTGCTTAGTCATAGCGGTGATGCGAGACTGGCATTTTTCTTCAAGACACAATTGATCACAAGCACGAGGAGCTCAAACAGCCCCAGGATAAAGCTTCAGTTCTTCTGTACGCGCTGGCGGCATTTGTAAAGGTGCCAGGAATTGTTGCGAGTGAGCGTTTAGGATTTGCTTTGTCACGGCGGTTCTCAAACCCTCGGAAGTTTCAGTCGGAGACCCCGTGCTGAGCTCCCTGATCCTGGGACAAGCAGAGTGTTTTATCTGATCTGGGGCCATGTAAAGCTTCAATAACGCCACGGTTTTACTCACGTTGATGATCTGATTTACCTCTCCTCCTCCCTTATCCCTCGGAAAAAAAACCTTAAGAAAGCTGGTGGAGAATAATGGCAACTCCTGGAAAGAGCTCCACAGAAACGAACCTGCTGTTATGGGAATTTGTATAGATTAAGTGGCTGTTATTACTATTTTACCCCAATTGCATTTACTGTGTAGAATAGAAAACCCTTGGCAGCCCTGTTTCCCACACGTTGGATCTCTGTGTGGTAGAAAGCCCTTTTGTGTGTCCTTTAACTAAATCACATATGGATGTGAAGGTCTGTAACACCCTCCTGTGAAGGCACCAATAAACTTATTTAACATATTTAATTTAAAGGTGGCCGGTTGGATGAATGATTTGAAGTTTTAAAGGCTTAACTCTTGACGTATCTTATTTTTAAACTTCAGAGGCACCGGAGCAAGTACTAGGCTCACCTGCAAGCCATCTTGTTCCCTGTGAGACTACTGGTCTTTTGGATCTGGGTGATGTTAGAAGATCTGCTAGAGAAGATTGGAACAGACTTGGAAGGAAAGGCAGGTCTGGATTTGTAGGGCTGTGTCTGTTGGTTGCACAGGATCCAGGCTGGCGTGTCAGGACTGGTTTAGCCTGGGCTTTAGTCTGCTTTAGCCAGGGCTGGTTTCCTACGGCAGGGACCTGCAAGAAGGTGGCACTGGTGGATGGCACTGCCTGTCCTGGGCACTGGCCCTTTGCTGGCTTGTCTAGGAGCTTTGTTGCTTAGATTTAAAACTGCATACAATTAAACCTGCACCCGATGTGACGTGGAGCAGGGTTGATGAATATATTGTTTTGGTTTTCTTCTTAGGTTGCTCCTCCTCTAATAAGGATGGATTGGTACACTCAGTACCCTTTACATCAATTAGTTCACAGAATCACAGAATGTGAGGGGTTGGCAGGGACCTCTGGAGATCATCTCATCCAACCCCCCTGCCAGAGCAGGTCCACCTACAGCAGGTGGCACAGGATGGCATCCAGGCGGGTTGGGAATGTCTCCAGAATTGGAGACTCCACCACCTCTCTGGGCAGCCTCTGCCAGGGCTCTGCCACCCTCAAAGCAAAGAAGTTCCTCCTCATGGTCAGATGGAACTTCCTATATTCGATTTTGTACCCATTTCCCCTTGTCCTGTCCCTGGGCACCACTGGAAAAAAGCCTGGCCCCCTCCTCCTGCCACCCTCCCTTGAAGTGTTTGTAAACATCGATGAGATCCCCCCTCAGTCTGCTCTTCTCCAGGCTAAAGAGACCCAACTCCCTCAGCCTTTCCTCATAAGAAAGATGTTGCAGCCCCCTGAGTATCTTCATGGCCCTTTGCTGTCCCCTCTCCAGCAGTTCCCTGTCCTTCTTGAACTGGGGAGCCCAGCACGGGACACAGGACTCCAGTTGTGGTCTCCCCAGGGCAGAGTTGCTGTGCATTTTGGATAGTGCTGTAGATTTTGTGATTTCTCAAATCAGCTCTGTTGAAAGCTAGCTAGGATGGGAAAAAGCTTTCTTTGGTACCATTGTTATCTATTAACAGATAGTCAATTTGCCAGGCAATCCGTACTATTCACAGAATGAAACAAATATCCATAGGAAAGTATTTCACAACTGAATTCTCATGAAAATCACTTTCTAAAGGGGCTTATTGTAAAGCAGCTCTTAAGTTTCACGGTTGAATAGGGACAAAAGCTTTAACTGGGACCCAGCCTTGGAAGATTAGCTGGGTGTGGATAATAGGTTGAACTATTTAAAAGGATTATGGGAAATACAGCTCTCTCGAGTGACCATAACCGCTTTGCTGTGGGAATTACAGTAGCTGTGAAGCAAGTGGCGCTCAGGACAGCGCCGGGGACCGGAGCGGGATGGAGCCACAGCAGCATCATCGCGATGCGGAGCTGTGACACTGCCCCTCCCCATCGCTGAAGGACGTTTGTTTTGCAACTGAAATTAGTCATCCTGAAGCAGGCAAATACCAGTCCCCTCGGGAACGCAAAGTTTGGTCCTTGCCCTGCAATGCAGAGGTTGCAGGTCTGTTGAGTAATTTAGCATTAGTTAAGCAGAGGGAAAATTAATGGCTTCCCAGAGCCTTCTCGGTAGCAGCTGCAGAAACAGCGTTTCCCCTTCAGTGGGAAGGGGGGGGCTGAGGAGGTCGGAGGCTATTGGGAGCTGGAGTGGGTCTGACTGGGGATGGATGGAGTTGATCCAGAAGCAGCCAGGGAGGCAGCATGTTTCCAGGTAGATGAGGCAGTAAGTCAGGTCAGAGAGGCAGAATTGTGCTGAGCAAAGTGCTGTGTGACTCCCTTTGAGACAGAGAGACACTCTTCCTCCTGTTCTGCCCTTCACGAGAGTGTTCTGGTGAGTTAATCTGCAGAGGTGAGTAGGTGGAAGGAGGAGGAGCAGCATTTTATTTCCCGGCAAAATGCGTGTCTCAACAGAATGTCCTGCTCTGGGACAGGTTTTCTGAGCTCACAGTTGCAGGAGGGTCTGCGAGAGCTTCAGAGCTTTCAGAGAATGGCACTGGTGCCCCTGGTTCCCACGTATTTTCAGATGGCGAAACACTTGGGTTTTTAGCCCTGTAAAGTTAGCTTTCTTCCTTCTCTCCTGAGAAGTCTGTCGCATAAGCTTAGGAGAGTGAATATTTGTTTGCTTTGGGGGTTTTTGGTGTTTTGGTTTTCTTAATTTGTTTGGGATTGGTTTGTGAATTGGTTTTGGGTTTTGTTGAAAGTTGACCTAGTTGTCTTCACAACCCAGGTGGGCTCCGTGGCTTCAGAGCCCGGACTCGCGCTGCCAGATATTCAGGGTGGATATTTAGGTTGCTTGCAAAGCCTGGTGACCTTTCTGAGTCGTTTCACAGCGTGCGGTGGCAGCGGTGGGTAGGACAGTGTGCTCCATGTCACAAGGGCGCGTTTAACCTGCGCCGTGGCAGTTCCAGTGCCGCTGCCGCTCTGTTCACGCCTGGCTTACAGCAGAAGCGCTTAATCGATGTCTCTGCTCCTCGTGCCTGGTGGAGGTGATTAACTGTGATTAGCTGAGCAGGATGCGCTCGCTGCTGGCACGGTTTCTAATCGTGAGGAATGAGAAACTCAGCTTCTCACAAACTGAAACAAGCGTGGCGCTCGCCCTTCGACAAGGGGTCAGGAAGTTGCATTTACTTCACAGGCAGTTAATGATTCTCGCCTGATTTAGAAACCTCCCAGTGTTCTTGGGTAAGTCGGGGCTCCAACTCGTTGCCTTTTTGCAGCGCAGATTTTTCCTCCAACCTTAAATCCAAACCGCCTGGTTCTGAGCCAGCAGACTGGGTGTCTGTGGTGTTTGCAGGGCTGGCTGGGTGCTAGAAGAGGCTGTGAAATCCAGGATGCGCCGTAGGGATGAGCACACCAGACGCTTCCGACTGCGCTGTGAAGGCTGTCTAGCCCTGGGTGATGGTGACACCATGGAAATGAGACAATTTTGCCTGTACAGATGTCTGGGAAGCGCTCCGCGCTCTTCTGGCACTGTGCTCGGGAAAGACGGGCGTTTGCCGGGGAGAGGGAGCAGAAATCCTGCCTACTTCTGGAAAAACAGTACCCAGTGTGTCGCTGGCTCAGCTGTGCTGGGGGCAGTGGTGGAGGCTGTGTGGCTCCTCCAGAGGATTGAAAACTCAGCCTTCTTCCAGGTCAATCTAGCTTTCCCAGCAGCGCTGCCAGAACTCCTGCCTTCCCCCTCTGCCCAAACCCTCACTGTCAATTCCAGAGCTTTTCCTGCAAAATGCAACTAAATAGGTAGGGTGGGAACAAACGACTGCGGAATCA
Organism: Chionis minor; assembly: GCA_013398295.1. NCBI lineage: Eukaryota > Metazoa > Chordata > Aves > Charadriiformes > Chionidae > Chionis > Chionis minor. Next base: position 205,631 of record VZSF01006316.1, read on the forward strand.
CTGCCTGGCTGTCTGTGCCGAGGTACCTGCCTGCCAGTGCCCCTGTTACCTGCCTTTCTCCTGCCTCTCTCTCTCTTCTGGGCGTGCTTGGAATAACCCTTCAATTTTCCCTGCAATCCCTGTCTGAGACCCGCCAGCCTCAGGGCTAATTCCTGCTCGCTTCCTCCTCCTTCCCAAGCTAAAGCAGCCCCCTCCATGTCACCCCAGCTCCTGCTCTGCGTCCCGTGGCTCCCCTGTCGTAGTCTCTTGGGCTGTATCTTGCTGTGCTGCTCCTTCTTCTTGTGCCTTGTTCCTGGAGGGGTTAGAATAAAGGGGTTTGGAAACCTCATTGTTTTATAATTCTCCCAGTTGTACTGAATTTGGCGAGCGCTGCTCCGCACCGTCGTGGATGTAGGTCAGTCATTGAAGCTTGGGTCTGTTGTCGATGAAGAGATGAGATTTGTATTGCCTTCTCCCTCAGACAGATGGACAAGTCTCTTTTAAAGGAAAACATTGCTTTTTTGTGAAAGAACATTTAGGGTACGTAATACAAAACTCCAAGGAAATTTCAGGCCAGTTCTTCGCTCTGATCCCAAATTGATGTTCCTTCGACGTTGCCATGACTGCGACAGAGTGACTCATCCCATTATGGTTAGCAATTTGCTTGTCTTACAAAGTCGCCGGGGAAATAATTTTTCCATATCTATATGTACCAAGGCTGTAAGGTTTGCTCTAGCAAACAGGACAAATAATATTTCCTGGTAATAGGAGCAGCCAACTGGAAAATGAGACCAATAGGTTCTATTCTTAGTTCCATCATTAACCTTGGACATTTTCTTTAAGTTAGCTGGAGGTCTCCTGAGCTGTCTGTAAAGCAGAAAAAGTTATAAATATAGGAGATGGTTTTAGTAAGTAATTAACATTCTGACGTTTAAAGTGGTTCAGAAGTGTAAAATGTTCATAACACCCTTCAAAACTGCTTAAGGAAATTCCTGGTGTGCAGGTACAGGTTGTTAGGTGAATGCATTGAGCTCTCTCTCGAGGCAGGTTATCTCCCTTCGGAAGGGCAATCAGTCCCATAATCTTTATTAAGAATTCCCTCTTTCCCTCCCTGCTTCCCACAGTTGGAGCAATTTTCCGTTTCACCCAGCACCGTTAATTGAATCCCAGAACTGCAGATCTTGGTGTTATTAGAGTGGTGGTGGGTTGGCTGGGTGACGGTCAGCTCTTGTGCTCTGGACAAACAGAAGCATTTTACCTCCTGTTTGAGACTCCTGGGTAAGGAAGGAGGCTGAGAGCTCGCCTGCCGTCCGGCCCTGCCCTCGTCCCGCCATCGCTCGTTAGCGGCAGCAGTCGTGCCACATCGGTGCTCTCGGCAAAGCGGGTACGGCCGGTTGTGTCCACTCTTGGTGCAAGTGAGAGCAACGTTAAAGAAGTTGCTTGTGGGTCACCGAGAAGGTGGTTGATGTGGCATCTTGAAGAACTTGCGGTTCTGTGGGACAGAAATTGCTCAAATAACTTTGTTCAGCTCTTACTCACATGAGTGACGTGCGTGGTGGAGCAGCAGCTGTCTGCTGCTGGAGGAGCCGGCTTCCCGCATCCGCGCAGCTGGAGGAGCCACCTGGCTCCATGGCACCCTGCTCGCTTCCCGAGCTGACGGCATGGGCAGGCTCCTCTTGGGAAGGAGGTGTTTGCTTTTCCGCTTCAAGGTGCTTCAAAGGATATTCCTTGCCCATTTCTGTATAAAATTGATGGCATGTGCGATTGGCATTGGTCTTGCCACGGCCTGGGGAGGGAAATGGGAAACCTTATTGGAACAGCAAAGTGTTGAGCTCTGTAAGGAGTGGGTCTTTCTGCCCATGGGCCGAGTGAGGTGCGGTTGTGGTGCTTCCAGTCTTAACAGAAAATCTTCTGTTCTCTGCAAAGGCTCTTTGGCATATTTAGTATGGTGTTTGATAACTCCTCTGTGATTGCTCCAATAAGGTCTTTTGGGTATGGAAAGTGACTTTTTCATAAATCGTTTACGTAACTGTGTGCACATAAAGGTTTAATGACATGCAGTGCGTTTAAAATTTGTCTCAGCAAAATGGGAGAAGGGTATTTCCACTGCCATGGAGAGACAGGAATGGTTCATTTGAAGGTTTTTCGGATGTTTTGTAAGGTGACCTTCTGAAAGATGCACGCTTGCTACTTCACAAACAGCCTTTTAAAAATGCTGAATAAAAGTTTTCTGCAAGTAGCTTGATTATCTCAGTTTTAAATTTTAAGTGACTCAAGAGGTGTTTCAAGCATTTGTTATGGCATACCTATGCTCTTTTGTATTTACCACGTGAAATCTCTTCCTGAACTACTCCTTGCTCTGCTGTAAGTGGCGCTGCACTGGGAGATGGCTGCCTGCTCTTCTCTTCTCCCTTCCTCCGCCAGACACTGGAAAACTATTAGTAAAGCTGTGGAGTTTCATAGTCTGGGGCAATTTATTGTATTTTTTTTTTAAAGGCAGGATGTAGAAAAGATTCTGATGGGCATGCTGACCTGTCTTGATGCTTACACCATCTTTTATTTGAAAGGTGCATCCTGAAGCACTTGTTCCTATGGGAACAGCGTGTCTGTCTTTGTCCAAAATCCAGTGTCACCATTTGCTGCTGCTTGTTTAGCTTGTTAAGAGTTTGGAGAACTTTCCTTGTTGTGATTTTTGGTTGGTTTTTTTTTTTTATGTCCTCCTGAAGATTAGAGTTGTTTTGACCTTGAATTATTTGTCTGGGGGAGAGTATACAATAATTGCTCTATTAATTCTTAATGCATTTATATCTCTCTTCTCCTTATTTGGCAAAACATTTGCACATAGCTTTTCCAGAGTAAATGATGCTTTTCCGAGTCTGTCACTCCTTGGTGTTGCACCGCTGGTTGGGAATGATTGGTTGTTCATGGTGCAGATAAGCTTGTCGGTTTGCGGCTGGGCTTGGCTATTTGGATATTGGTTTATACTGATGTAAATCCTGTTGAAAAAAAGCTGGGGAGAAAAATCTGTCCCTTCAGAGGTACCACGCAAACGTGATTTGAGGGCGAAAGCAATTTCTTAGTTTGTTGTGATTCTGTAGGTGTTTAGAGCGTGTATTTATCTCTTTTATTCAAGATGTCTTAAATTGGTTACTGTGAACATTGACTAATTCACAGGGGAGAGGTGGAAGCCGGATTGTGGGGATCTGTTTGGGTACAAATTGGACCTTCCTGAGCCTTCGGTACCTGCCGGAGGTGGAGGTGCACAACGGCCACGGAGCAGGGGGGGTGACTTACACGTGCAAAGCACACTGCAGAGAGGAAAGAGGAGAACTGAAAATACAATTTGCCTGCTTTCCCATAATAATTGGATTTTTTTCTTTTGCTCCCAGAGCAAGTTAAATACTACCTTTCTTGGTTTTGTTTTGTTGTTTCTTTTTTTTTTATTATTTTTTTCCAGATTAGAGTAAAATAAGGTAGAAGAAATCAAGACAAATGATCAGTCACTGTATGTTACAGCCAGGAAAGAAGCTATGGTTATAAAACCTTGTCTCTGTATGGTTCAACTTGAGATAAGATCTTGTAAAAGTTTGAAAGTATCTGTTTAGATGCATTATTTTTATTGCATTCTTCTTGAATGTGTGTTTCTTTTCTTTTTTCTTTCTCTCCCATTGCTAGGTTGTGACTAGACTTATTCACTTGCTGGGCGAGAAGATTCTTGGCAGCCTTCAGCAGGGAGGTGAGACTCATTCCTGGACTACTCCCACTGATGCTGGTGCTTCCTTGGAGCCAGATTTATATCGTTAAAACTGGAAACAGAAAGTGCATGCTTGAAAAGAGAGCTCGTTGCTAAATATTTTAGCTGTTGTCACAAGTGAATGGTGGTTTTATTTTATCTGTATGTACAATTTTTTTTTTTTTTGGTGGACTATGGCTAAATAAGCGTGGGAATGGAATGATCTGCGACTGAGAGAGAAAAGTACTGCATATGTGCAGTGAAAGCTCCTTGAATTTTCTTGCAAGAGAAGAGCTCGAAGGGAATGTTGGAAATAGCAGCTCTAATAGACTTGAATCAGATAGTCACGCTGAGCGGCATCTGCATATAGACTGACTTAATATGTCTGTATTTGCATTATCCTAATGAATTGTCTGCGAGGAAATGGCCTGCTGTGGATCGGCTCTTCGGCTTTGTGTATACAGCAGAGGCAAAACAAAGTACATTTACTGTTTGAATTGAAGGGAGCAGGAGGAAATTCTCCAAAATTTCTTTTTGCAGCTTTTAAAAGGAAACAGATGCATATTAACTACTGAGGGTGTGCGGGGGGGTTTTTCCTGTGGTTGGTTGGTTGGGTTTTTTAAATTACTTTTTTTTTTTTTTGCTGTTTTTAAGTATGCCACAGAGACTGAAAATGAAGTAGCCAGCTCTCATGCTTTGGAGCAGTCTTAGGGAGTCGTAGAACCTCAAAGTCTGCTCTACATGCTCAGCTTTCTGTACTCAGTCAGTGAATCTCTAATGATAATTCTACTTAAACTTTTGTGCGCGCTGAAATGCCTTTGTGGCCAAGGGAGCGTCTGCACGGCTTGGGGAATAGGGCGAGATGTGATCTGGGGAGAACGGGAGGAAAATTAGTGAGAGTAATGGGAATTCCATCAGAGAGTGGCCACTGAAGTTCTGAGGAGGGAGGGACTGGCAGAGATGAAGGAGCTGAGCAGTGATGCGTAACTTTGTGTTTGAACCTGCGAATATCTTCTTGAAGATTGCCAAAAAGAGTGGAAAAGCTTTTCAATATTCCGTGCAGAGCTAGTTCAGAAGACTTGAAATGAACAACTCCATTGCTGAACATGTTTGAAAAAAGTTTAGCTGATACTTCTTTGTGTCCTGCAGCGTGTGGTCGATCTTGCATATAGGCTTTGAATGAGTTTTCATATGGTGTATCAAGTACTTCCATGCGTCCATCTCAAGAGGTCATCTTAGTGGTGCGTCTTAGGCCTTTCCTGGGTGAAATGAGATAAGCAGGATGTCAAATCCTACCTTAGGTGGCAGGAAGTTTATTGTGTGCTTAGAGCGGAGTTGATAGGCATTAGCAGCAAAGTAAGGTTGTCTGAGAAGGTTTAGTTAAAGAGAAAAGAAATTGTATCAAAATAAAAAGAAGAGTTTGTAGAACACCCCTATGATCTTCTGTTCTAAGCTATCTAGAAAGATCTTAATATTTGTTGCAGGCATGGCATGCTGCTATCAAAAAATGCTTTCCTCTGCCCATGGTCTTTATCGTGACTCAGCTTGCCATCTTATAGTGGAGATATTTTCACTTTACAGATACTTCAGAGGTTTTGTATTTTCTGTTAATACCCCTAAGCATCTATCTGTAAAGCTCCATGTTTTCCCATCTTGGAGAGAAGTTAAAATAGGTGGAGATACACATTCCCTGTAGGAACTTTGAGGAAAATAGGTATTTATTTCCTTGATCGGGAACACCATTAAAAAATGCATGTTAATTTTTGGAATGTTTTGATACTAGCAACAGGTTTTGGTGGGTTTTTTTGGTTAAGTTAATTCCTCTTGCGGGCTAATTCAATGCCTGTTCCAAAGTTGTGGCCATTCAAAGTGATTCAGAGTGCCTTTTTATCTTTTTCTTAACAGGTCAGGTAAATGTGCATTGTATTTAACCTGTTCCTGGCATCCAGATATTTTAACGCTGCCTGACTAGGAAAAAAAACCCTAGAGAAAACTAGAGAAAATGTGGGCCAGCTGTTGAATGAGACAGGCACCGTGGTGACAGACAGTGCAGGGAAGGCGGAATTGCTGAATGCCTTCTTTGCTTCAGTCTTCACTGCTCAGGCCAGCCCTCAGGAGCCCCAGACTTGGCAGGTAACAGACAGTCTGGAGGAAGGAAGACTTTCCCTTGGGTAAGGAGGATCAAGTTAGAGATCAGTTAAGTAAACTGGACGTCCACAAGTCCATGGGATGCACCCACGAGTGCTGAGGGAGCTGGCAGAAGTCATTGCTGGGCCACTCTCCATCTTTGAAAGGTCCTGGTGAACAGGCGAGGTGTCTGAGGACTGGAGGAAAGCTGATGACACTCCAGTCTTCAGAATGGGCAAGAAGGAAGACCCAGGAAACTACAGTCCAGTCAGCCTTAAATCCCTCGTTCTGGGCATCATTTCAAAGCATTTGGAGGAAAAGAAGGTTATCAGAAGGAGACAACATGGATTCACCAAGGCAGAGTCATGTCTGACCAATCTGATAGCCTTCTATGATGGCTTGACAGGATGGGTATATGAGGGAAGGGTAGCGGATGTTGTCTACCTTGACTTTAGCAAGACTTTTGACACCGTGTCCCACAGCATCCTTCTAGGCAAGCTTAGAAGTGTGGGTCAGGTGAATGGACAGTGGGGTGGATTGAAACCTGGCTGGCAGGTGGGTCTCAGAGGGTTGTGGTCAGTGGGGCAGAGTCTAGTTGGAGGCCTGTAACTAGTGGTGTTCCCCAGGGGTCAGTGCTGGGTCCTGTCCTGTTCACTGTATCCATCAATGACCTGGATGAAGGGATGGAGTGTCCCATCAGCAAGTTTGCTGGTGACACCAAACTGGGAGGGGTGGCTGACACCCTGGAAGGCTGAGCTGCCATTCAGGGGGACCTGGACAGGCTGGAGTGTTGGCAGAGAGAAACGGTATGAAGTTGAACAAAGGCCAGTGTAAGGTCCTGCCGCTGGGGAGGGATAACCCCATGCACCAGGACAGGTCAGGGGTGACCTGCTGGAAAGCAGCTCTGCAGGGAGGGACCTGGGAGTCCTGGTGGCCAACAGGATGCCCATGAGCCAGCAAGGTGCCCTTGTGGCCAAGAAGGCCAATGGCATCCTGGGGGGCAGCAAGAGGAGCGTGGCCAGCAGGTGGAGGGGGGTCATCCTGCCCCTCTGCTCTGCCCTGGGGAGGCCACAACTGGAGTCCTGTGTCCAGTGCTGGGCTCCCCAGTTTAATAAGGACAGGGAACTGCTGGAGAGGGGACAGCAAAGGGCTACGAAGATGCTCAGGGGGCTGGAGCATCTTTCTTATGAGGAAAGGCTGAGGGAGTTGGGTCTGTTTAGTCTGGAGAAGAGCAGACTGAGGGGGGGTCTCATCGATGTTTACAAACACTTCAAGGGAGGGTGGCAGGAGGAGGGGGCCAGGCTATTTCCAGTGGTGCCCAGTGACAGGACAAGGGGAAATGGGTGCAAACTCAAATATAGGAAGTTCCATCTGATCATGAGGAGGAACTTCTTTCCTTTGAGGGTGGCAGAGCCCTGGCAGAGGCTGCCCGGAGAGGTGGTGGAGTCTGCGACTCTGGAGACATTCCCAACCCGCCTGGACGCCATCCTGTGCCACCTGCTCTGGCAGGGGGTTGGACCAGATGATCTCCAGAGGTCCCTGCCAGTGCTGGGGATTCTGTGACTTTTACCCACACATGCTGTGTCAGCAGCCAAACAAGATGGAAATTGATCTTCATCTTCTTACAAGAGAAATATGTGGGAACTCTTGTCCTTTTATGTGACACGGAGGATGTTAAGTTTATCTTAGGTTAAGCAATTCAGTGACTCTTCCCTTGCTGCCTGGCCGTTGAAAACAATGAAATGACACCTCGCTTTCTGGGTTGGCTGATGGCAAGTTTTTTCTTTCCCTCCAGGTCATCCTCTTGGATTACACGGTGCAAGTAGCAAGTGGGATGCCGGAAATCCTGCCAGCAATCTCTCCACGGTAGCAATTATGCCGGTGTCTGAAGAGGTGCCACTTACAGCTTTTACTCTGGAGCTCAAGCACGCTCTCAGTGCTGTGGGTAAGAGGTGTTACTGCATCCTGGGAAATAAATGCCGTTTATCTTTGTAGAGCTCTGTAGAGTGGTTTGGCCCCTCTCAATGGGCCTGTCGTTAGTCAGAGGTGGATTCATGCTGTGTTAGGGGGTGGCAGTACAGCCATGCTCAGGATCAGCCTTTTTCGTGACCTCTTGCCGCTCAATTCCCATCCCTGTTGTGCATTTAAGTGGAAAACTTTGTGGCCTTAATGACTCGGAAAGACTAGCCAATCTGTCTGGCCTCCTGCCTTGGCTGCTGTCGGCACCCCTAAGGCCACAGGTGCTCCGGTGGACAAATCCCACCGCCAGGTCCCACAGTGCCTGCCTGAGAGTCTGATTCTGTCTCTCCTGTGTGAGGGTCTTTCAGGCTTCCTCAGTTGTACAGCTTCATCCAGCAAAGGATTTCTTAGCCAGTTTTCTCTTGTTGCGGTAGTGCAGTGAGTGCTAAGCGTAAGACTGGACGGAAGAGGCTTGTGGAGGAGATCCAGTTTGGCACTGGAAGTCCAAGCTTAAGTCTTAAATCATTGTCCCATTTGTTACCAGCTTGTTTGTCTGTCTCGTGTTCTCAAAGCCATGTATAGGGCAACGAAGCTGGTGAGGGGTCTGGAGAACAAGTCTCATGAGGAGCGGCTGAGGGAGTTGGGATTGTTCAGCCTGGAGAAGAGAAGGTTGAGGGGAGACCTTCTCACTCTCTACAACTCCCTGAAAGGAGGTTATAGCCAGGTGAGGTCAATCTCTTCTCCCAAGGAACACGCAACAGGACAAGAGGAAATGGCCTCCAGTTGTGCCAGGGGAGGTTTAGGTTGGATATGAGGAAAAACTTTCCCGAAAGGGTTCTCAGGCATTGGAACAGGCTGCCCAGGGAGGTGGTGGAATCGCCGTCCCTGGAGGTATTTAAAAGCCGGGCAGACGTGGTGCTGAGGGACATGGGTTAGGGGTGGGTTTGGCATAGGTTTATGGTTGGAGTCAATGATCTTGAAGGTCTCTTCCAACCCAAGTGATTCTATGATTCTGTTCAGCTCACAGTTGAGTCATTAATTGCTTTATCCATTGGTCAAGTTGTGTGTGCAAGTTCTAGTTGCTTACAAAGCCATGTATTTAATTCCCGATTCAGTTCATGCACGGTACTACAGTTTGACATTTCCTGAACATCCTCTTCTCATCGTCGTGCACTATCACAAATCTCTTGAGAAAATCTCCTGTAGTCCTTTGATGAATTGTTAGTCTGCTATCTCACGGCTTATTATTTTGAAGGGTACAGGTTACACCATGCTTGAGGTATAACCACTTACATTTATTGGTTATTTCCTTTTTGACCTTAAGGGTATCTGGAGCTGGCACTTATTATTCTGCTTAAAAAAATCTTCTAGGTGAGCATGCACAGGAAGAAGCTGTTGATGCTTGAACTCTTTAACCTTTTGAAATACGACTTTGTGTACAGCTTATGGTGGAGATGTGTTACAGTGAGAACTCATTTGTGGGCGTTTGAAGATTCCTCTTTATTTTGAGATGGCAGAAAAATTTTACATGCGTATCGGAGCGCAGATCCCAGCTGGAGCTATATTGCTAATGGGTACTTCTTATGGATTGTTGCCAGCCTGTTTTGATGTGTGACAGCACGAGGAGCCTGTAAATAAAACAAACAGAAACTCAAGTACCTAGATGGGCTATTCGGAATAAAAATAACCATTCTAGTTGAAAGCAACTAGAAGATAACAAATGAGGGGTTTTGTTTGGATCGCGTGGCCTTTCCTCGTTCACCCTTTCTTTTGTTTTCCTATACGACGTCTGCGTAGAGCTTGGCAGCCGTAGATGGTACCATACAACCTTAGCATCCGAAGTTCTTGCCAAAAATGGAGCAGACGGCTGCAGTGGGAAGAGGAGCGTTGTGTGAAAACACAGCTAGCCACGTGCTTCACGACACAGCTGGCAGAGCAAGTTCTCCGGCCTCGATAGCCTCTCTTCCCGGGGTCAGCCTGGTGCTTCGGGAGCCCCACGCCGCTCCGAGACACCGGTTAACCTTCTGCCGATGCCTTCCTGCGCGTGTTTATGCACTGTACGGAGCGGAGGGGATTTCAAGCAGGCTTTATTATTTTTTTTTAGCAGAAGCAGCATTCTCTTTTTTTTTTTTTTTTTGGGTAGCTTTTGTATTTTCTCCTTTATCCCATGGCTGTAAATCGTCCGGGTGTTCCTCACTGGTGCGTGGCAAAGTGCCGTGAGCGATGTGCCAGATGGTGCTGTGCTGTGAGGAAAGGGGCTGGTTTTTGGAATGATTTTTCTTCTGGCTTCTTGCATCAAAAAAAAAAAGAAATGAGTAGTGAAGTCAGCGTTGTGAAGCAAAGCTTTAATTTCCTTTTAGATTGTCTTGGTATTCACCTGCCCAGTAGAACCGTGCCCATTTTGCACGTGGGGAAATTGAAAGGGGATGTGAAAAGATTTTGGTAGCGCCTCGGGGAGCGGCTGGAGCTTGGTGTCTCTGCCGCCTGAGCACTTACCTGCTCCTGACTTCCAAATTGGCTAATTAGCACTTGGGGTTTGGGTGCGAACTGTGATTAGACCTTAGACGTATTAATGGAAATTAGCGGTGTTATTTAATATGCTTGAGGAGGCTTAATTGAAAATCTTTCTCTTAAGGAAAATCTTTCTCTTTTCCCTGAGGGAAGTCTCTTTCGGTGCCTGTGTTCAGCCTTCAAAATAAGGGGCTTTGCTGTGTGGATCTGCTGCTATTAGAGTATTTTTATTGTTTATCCTTTCGTTTTCTCTAGCACAAACTTTTGGTTTAATTGTAAATTTTAATCAGATGTTGCCATTTAACACTTGACTTAACATTTGATCCATATTTTTTCATTGCTCTGGGCTTGCAATATGTTCCGGAGCAGTGGAGGGTAGCCCTAGTCTGTGCGGGGCTAAAGCAGTTGGGTTTAGCTTTCTGTTGGAACTTAATATATTATTTTAGAAAATTCTTTAATCTTCCTGTTAATATTAACTCAGATGAAGGTTGCAGCAATGCCTAGAATCCCCTTACTGCTGGAGACGAGAGGGCAGAAGAAACGAGGAGGCGGCAGGCAGTGATAGGGAGATGGTTGCAAGACTTCCGCAGGAGGAATTGGCTCCTGCGGATCCCAGGGAGAGAGCTCGGGATGCCGGCTGGGTTGTAACACAACCTGCAGAATTGGATTAGAGGGAGGTTTGTCTTTTCCTGGAACTGGCATTAGAAGGCTATGGGGGGGTGCTGTGAGTTGCAGCTGGTTGGAGGTTAATCTATTTAACAGGATTATTTATTTATTTATTTATTTTAGTAATTTTTAACTGCTTCCATCTTATTAAAGGAGTATGAAAATAATGGCAAATAGAATATCTCAGTCTGATAGTGGGGGCCTCATAACACCATGAATTCGTATATACTGTCTGCAAGAACTGGAAAAGCATTCAGAATCTAGGCCCTTCCCCCCCAAAAAAAACCCCAAAAAACCAAATCCCAAACAAAACCCACCACTTTTGCCTGTAACAAGGCAGGACTCATGGGTCTGGTTGCCTGATTCTGTTGTGTGGGCTTTATTGTACCACCTGCAGCTTTATCCACCCAGTTTGTGCTGGTTCCTGTGGGTTTGGCGTCCCTGTGGTTTATGACAGGGACGGTTTATGACAACTCCGACGCTGTTTCCGGACAGTGTGGTTGTGTCCCAGGTACTACGGAGGGACGTCCCTGGCGTTTGTTCTGTGAAAAATTGGATGGTGAGGCAGTTCCTTGGTACCTGGTGGGTCTACAGGGACCTGCCTTCATCCTGAGACGGGTGTAAATGGAAACTGGGGTCTGAGCGCCGGGGAGAGAGCAGGGAGGTCCTGCGGAGGGTGGGGAACCGGAGGCTGCATCGCTGCTCCCACGCTCCATTCGCTGGTGAAACAGCACGAAAGCCCGTTCTTTAAATCTTGGTCTTTGGGTCTCTAAAGAAAAGGATGTAGAATAGAAAGCTTCCCAAAAGTGGGGGGACAGAATTTGCCATTTCTGAACTGGAGCGAGATGAAGGTGGGCAAGTTTTACTGCCATGAAAAGTTTCGCGTTAGGATAACCATGCCAATGAATTCTGGCCAAGGTTCGTGATGTCTATTTTTATTATTAATATTTTTCCCCTTAATCCTGGTAGAGCCGAGAGCCTCTCATATAAAAAAAGCTCTTCTGCAGTATTCATATTTTTTAAAAGTATTTGCCTAACTATTTTTTTTTTGGTCTTTTACCGAGACGAGCTAAATGATACCACATGGCTGTGCAAATTCTAATTATATGTGGGAGCCCTCTGATCGTATATAATTTCAAACTGAAGTAGAGGGGGATTCAAATGCAACATATGTGTCTCTCTCCTTCCTTTCTGCCCTTTAAATATAAGCTTTCTTTAATTTCTAAAAATGTATCACGTATTGGAAAGCTCACTGAAATATCTTTACTAATAATTTATGGGAGTTTTTAATTGTAGTTCTGCCTGAATTTCCTTGCTTTACGCGCAGATTAGATTTAAATGTGAAGTATTTAATGTGGTGCCTGGACCCTGGCACAACTTGTTATTTTTTGCTGGGCGAGATCTTCTGACACTGGGACGTCAGGCTCGTTTATCAGTTCTGTCTCTTTGGCACATCATTTTGTACACTTTTATTAGGTCAAATATAAATTCTTTTTTGATTGAAGTCCAGGCAAGTAAGTTTGCTGTGCTAATTATTTTTCCTCGGTGCATTTCGTACTGGTCGGTATCTTTTTGTGCATTTTTTTTCCGGGCGAGGTGGATTTGCAACCTTTTCTAACCATCAGATCAGCTCTTGACCTCTGCACCTCTGATCTCTCTGGGACACTTTTTGACCACGTTTTGTTAGACTTAGAACAAGGGTATTTGTATTCCCACTCCACATCTTATGAAATCAGTCCCATGTGGGGACAGAAAAATCAGCAAAGTGTATCACCATGCTCATTTTTTGCAGGAACAAAAGAGCTGTGTCTCTTGTGTGGTACTTCTGTCCCTTCACTGGGGCAGGATTTGAGCGTGGAAGCCTTGCTGAAGGGCTGTCTCAACCTTTTCTTGAGTGCCTTATGGTCTTAAAAGATGAAATGAGCTAGACTCTGATATTTGCCAGCCCTTTTTTCTCCTCACTTCTCTTTCACGGGCTTGTAGTTCTGTTGTGAAAAGCAGACGGCTCTGGAGTACCAATGTAGATGCCTCATGAGGTTTCCTCATGAATCATGATCCTCTGGGCCTGGGGGTAAGACTGCTGCCGTGCCGTGTTTTCTCACCTAAAGGACATAAAAGCAGAGATTCAGAATCCCAGCGAGTTCAGCGGAAGAAAAAATCCCCACGGCGCTACTAAAAGTCACCGCCTCTGGCTGGAGGAATTCATGAACTGCCAATTGCTGGAGGCTCGGAGAATGTCACTAAGTTTTCCTTGCTCTAATACTCTTCCCCAGCATCTGCTGCTGGTCGCAGTCAGAGAGTCACTCTTGGGCTCAGATAAATATTTAATGTTACCTCCTGTCACCTCTCCTATGTTCTTCACTTTGCGCTAATCGCCCCGTGTCTAATCCTACGGAAAGAGAAGAGTCTCTGAAGGCTGCAGGCGGCTGCTGGAGAATGGAAGGATCACAGAATCCCCGGGGCTGGCAGGGACCTCTGGAGATCATCTGGTCCAACCCCCTGCCAGAGCAGGTCCACCTACAGCAGGTGGCACAGGATGGCGTCCAGGCGGGTTGGGAATGTCTCCAGAGTGGGAGACTCCACCACCTCTCTGGGCAGCCTCTGCCAGGGCTCTGCCACCCTCAAAGGAAAGAAGTTCCTCCTCATGGTCAGGTGGAACTTCCTATATTCGATTTTATACCCATTTCCCCTTGTCCTGTCACTGGGCACCACTGAAAAAAGCCTGGCCCCCTCCTCCTGCCACCCTCCCTTGAAGGATTTGTAAACACTGATGAGATCCCCCCTCAGTCTGCTCTTCTCCAGGCTAGAGACCCAACTCCCTCAGCCTTTCCTCATGAGAAACATGTTCCAGCCCCCTGAGCATCTTTGTAGCCGTTTGCTGTCCCCTCTCCAGCAGTTCTCTGTCCTTCTTAAACTGGGGAGCCCAGCACTGGACACAGGACTCCAGTTGTAGTCTCCCCAGGGCAGAGCAGAGGGGCAGGATGACCCCCCTCCACCTGCTGGCCACGCTCCTCTTGCTGCCCCCCAGGATGCCACTGGCCTTCTTGGCCACAAGGGCACCTTGCTGGCTCATGGGCATCCTGTTGGTCACCAGGACTCCCAGGTCCCTCTCTGCAGAGGTGGGATGGTTTCATGGTGCCAACAGCAGCTGTAGGTTGCCTGTGTGGCTGGTGTCATGTGTGAAGGGCGTGTCAGTAGATGATGGCATGTGACTGTGACAGTGTGTGGTGAGGACGCGGTACCGCATCGTCTTGGACCCTCCTGCCCGCTGGCGTGGCTCTTTGAGGACTGTGTGCTTGAGAATGATTTTTATCACTTCATTGCTCTCAGCAGTTGAGTTTAAATAACACTTTTGGTCATTCTGTTTTAAGCACTTGAGAACACATATGTTGGTGTTCTTGATCACATTAATGCGGGTTATTTAATAGTTGATTAATTGGGAGCTTGCTAGAAATTGGAAGTGTAGAGCAGATGGTTGTTATTTCTGAAGCAAATCAGAGTTGGTTTGGTTGGAAGCATCACCATGTTCTGTGCTGGGGCTGAATAAGGGTCCCGGCGTCTTCGTCCCGTGCTGCAGTGTGTCGGGGGGATGCGGGGCGGTCCCCTCCCGAGCCAGCACAGTCGTGTCTCTGCCTGGACACACGTATCTGTGCCCTGTACTGGGAACGACTTCTTTTCCATGTGCAAAAGTGAAGTGAGTGGACATGATTCCTGAAGTCATATGCCTCTTCAAGGCTCTTCTGATGCTTGATGGGGATGCGCTGTCCCCATTGAAGATATCTGTGGGTAAAGTAGCCGTCCCCATGAGGAACTGTCCTGGGTTCAGCTGGGAGAGAGTTAATTTTCTTACTAGTGGTTGCTGTGCTTCAGATTAGGTATGGAAGGAATGTCAGGAATGCACATTGGTTTGGTTATTGCTAGGTGATGGTTATACTCGCCAAGGACTTTTTTCAACTTCCCATAGAAGCTGAGAAGGAGCATAGACAGAACAACGGAACAGCCAGGGGGATATTCTGTACCATAGACGTGCTCATGCGCAGTATGGAAATGGGGATTGGCGGGGAAGTGGGGAAGGATCCATGATCACTCCTCGGGATGAGCTGGGCAACCAGTTCACTGGGTGGTGAGAGTCACTTGTGTCATAGAATCACTTGGGTTGGAAGAGACCTTCAAGATCATCGAGTCCAACCATAAACCTATGCCAAAACCACCCCTAACCCATGTCCCTCAGCACTGTATTGCTTTATCTTGTGTATTCTTTTACCATCGTTATTATTGTTATATTTTCTGTTCTATTAAACTGTCTGTATCTCAACCCACGAGGATTTTTCTGTTCCCTTTCCCCTCCTTTTCTCCCTCTTCTCCCTACCCTTCTGGGGGGAAAGGGAAGAACTGCACGAGTGGCTGCGTGGTCCTGGCTCCGGCCGGGGTTAAACCATGACGCTGAGCTCAAGACGTGCCCCCGCTGTAGGACTCTGCCTCTCACTTGTGGTGTTCCGGTGGCTGCCTCACTGGGTTTAATGGTTTCCCCTTGGGGCACCTGCAGGGCGCACTCCAGGCTGCTGTGTGGATGTTCCTGGGTCTCGGTGACCGGCTGTGGGGAGGTACCAGGCAAACGTGGCAGCAGAACACGCTGTTCCCTCCTCCGCCGCGGTCTCCTTACTTGACATTTTTATTGTATTCCTCAGCTCGTTTTGCATTCCTGGCTGCGCTCGCCTTTGCCTACTAAACTTCCCCCGCTGTCATAGAGCTTTGTAAGTCACATATCCTGGAGGAATATTTGGTCTACGTATCGTTTCTATTTTGCTGAGAACTTTGACGCGTGAAGGAACAAAACCGATAACTTTGGTGAATGCGTTGGCCAAATTGACCTCCCTCTGTGCCTTGTGTCTTTGTAGCACACGGCGTCACTGCTGTTTCTTCTGGGAGCCCTCTCTTAATCCCAGTAGCTCATCCCCAGTCGTGCTAGCCCAGCTGTGAGCGAGGCTGAGTGCTGGACCGGATCAAAGAATCTACCAATGTTTAAAATTAGGTGGAAAAAAGCCCCACAAGCATCGGGGCTGTTCCCTGCAGCCAGAGGGTTCAGCCAGCGCCCGCGGAGGAGCAGCACCGATGCGAGAGAGAAGGGCAGGTTAAACTGGTTCTGCTCTCAAAATGCTTCAGAACTAATTCCCTCTGCTTTGGACTTGTTGCTTTCGTAGAAACCGACGACCATAAACTTTATTGGAGGATGAGGAAATGAAATTCAACTCTGAACTCATCCTCCCTTCCGTGCTTCCTTACGCGCTTTTACTTTATATCTTTTGGTCTCAGCTTACGCGATATTTTTGTCCATTTTTGTTTGCTCTTCCTTCACCGTCAGTGTAACAAAAAGCGCACGTTATTTGGATGTTGGAAAATACAAGGTGAAAAATCATACTTTTGAGTTCTTTTCGAGTCTAATGCTAAAATGTGTTAAACCAGAGGGAAGTCCTTGCAGGAGGAATCGAGCGTTGTGGGGGAAATGAGCTGGCCTGGGGGTCAGGATGCCGGCTCCAGTTACTGTACTGGTGGGTTTTTGCTTTTTGAGCATGAAAGTGTGAAATTGTGACTTTTTACCGTGTTGTTCATTCGTGGCTCCTTGATTTTTACTAAACGCATGAAGCCATGCTGCTTTACTAATGCATTGAGAGACCTCGCATAATTGTTTTGTTATTTTGTGCATAAATTCCAGTTCTTATTAATGAAAAAATGAAGGATTACGTTATGAGAACATGAATACAAAGCAGCTGCTCTTTCATGTTTTGTAAATGTGCATTTTTCTCTCAGTATGAGACAGATAATCTTTTCTTAAGGTATGAGGTTAATCCCTTAAGTTTGCTTTTCTTTGCTTTTTTGTATTTAGCTGCAGTTATTCTGCAACCTCCAGCCCGTGTGGCTTATATCGCTGCTGCTGAACAATTGTTAATAAGAAAAATAGAGTTAAAGTGCTTGCAAGAAACTGTGTGTGCCCCAAAGTTCAGCTCTGGTGCAGTGTTGTTGCCGGGTGTGTGTATGCCTGGCTCGGCAGTGGAAGGGGTGCGAATCGGACTCTGCCCTGCAGATTTGGGAATCTCTTCCTACTCGGGGTTGGGAGAGGCACAGGTTCTTGTCGGCACGATGAATAAGAGGTGGTAGCACCGTAGAGAGCTTTAGGATTCAGCTGGGGAGCGGGTTCAGTGCAAGCTGAGCAAATTAAATATTTCAATAGGTCAGTGAAATAGCTTTTTTCCTTTGCAACCAGATTCCTGGGCTTTCTACGGTTGGGAAAGGTGCGTGATAGTGTAGCGTTTGTGAAAATGCAGCTGCAGTAGAGGCTGTCATCCGACGGGATATTGAGGAACGCGATGAAAGGCAGCATTAGGCTGAGACTAATGCAATACCAGAGCTGAGGGAATACGGAGAATGGGAAGATGTTGCTGTAGATAAGTGTGAAAATCTTGGTGAGGGCTTTGTGCCAGCCCTTTCTTCCACGACAGCTCTAACCAATGCACTGATCCATCATGGTCTTCAAAGCAGATTCACAGAACTGCCTTCATTACAGCTGCGGGTCGTCAGGAGCTGAATGGTGGGTGTTCACATACAAAACTTTCTGTCCTTCCAGGTCCTGCTTTGCTGCTCACCAGTGATAACATCAAACAGCGACTTGGTTCTGCTGCGCTGGATAGGTACCTGCCCTCATTACCTCGGAAAAAACACAGGGAGATGTTGTGCTGGTGTTAAAAATAGACAGAGTTTGGGGATAAAATCCTGTGTTCAAGTATATATTGTGCTTTTGCATCAAGGTGTTTCAGACAACAGTGTTTCAAGAGTGTTTGGTTCAAATGTGGGTGGGTTTTTCCATAGTTACACTCTCACTGGTGAAACGGGAAGAGCTGGATTGCTCCAAGTGGGTATTGTGTACTCATTCTTAGGGATGCCATGGAAGTCTTACTGAAGTTAGGCGTCACTGCATCCCCTTTCCTCCCTGTATATATCTAATGGTATAAAGAACGGAGAAATAGATAAAGCACAAGCCTGGAAATCTGGGCAGATAAAATTCCTAGACTGGGCGAGCAGGAGATGCAGGTCCCTGATGCCCTTCAGGTTTTGTACTTGACATGCAAGATTTTTGCCTACTCTGTCAGGAGCGATGGTGTAAATCCCTGTGAATTTGTTCCTTTTCTGTCCCCAGTATCCACGAATACCGACTGACCAGCTGGCTGGGGCAGCAGGAGGATATTCACCGTATTGTGCTCTACCAGGCAGACAGCACCCTTACTCCCTGGACCCAGCGCTGCATCCGGCAGGCTGACTGCATCTTAATTGTAGGACTGGGAGACCAGGAACCTACTGTCGGAGAGGTGTGGAAAGGGCTCCTTCCTGTATTTGCAGTGTTAACGGTGCAGATCAAAGAAGGTTGTTCCATACTCCTGAATTTTTCTGGGTTTAATACCCAGTGAAACATAAATAATGAAATATTCCTGAGAAAGGTGCATTTTAAATAAAAAAAAAGAATTGAATGAGGATCCTCTGAAATGGCAAGATTTATATAGAAGTATTTCCAACTTGGTTCTTTTCCTCTAAAGAGTCATTTTAGCCAATGGTAAATCAAAAGGCAAATTGCTTTGAAGCTTTGCCTTTCTCTCCAGATTTTTTTTGCAGGATCTCCAGATAAAGGGAGAAATTCTTTTCTGCCTGGATGAAATTCATGAGGTGTGCCTAGGAAAAAGTAAATATAAATTGTGTTATATGAATAATTTAGTGTATTTTATTACAGATTATAAGCTGTATTTTTTTTCCCCCACCTTACTATCTATTTTTATTTTTGATATTTCATTACCAAAGCTGTTTGACCAGGCATGTAAATTCTGCAAGAAGTTTAAAAATGAGGTCACAAGTGGGTTTTTTTAGGATTGTGCAATGCTGAGTCTGACCTCCGAAGCGCCTGGGACTGGTACCATCTGCAGCGCTCTGGTGTGTCGCTTTGCGGTGCTTCTTCATGACTGTACGTGGGAGGCAGGAAGCGCAGTAAAAGCAAGTCTCCATCAGTTGCCTAAAACAATAAAAAAGTAAAAATAAGGAATTCAAGCAGGAAAAAAGTGCTCTGGGTCGAAGTGCAAGAACAAAACATGCTGAACACTTGTAGGCTTAAGTATGACTTGGGAAGCGGTTTCATTTTGCATGAACAGCGTGTGTCTGTGCTGTGCTTTTAATGGTCTGGGGTTTAGGTAAAAAGAATTCATTTTTCAGCAGGCAGGTTTCAATCCTGGTCTGATTTTGGAGTTCTGTATGCCGTGGAAGCCCACAGCTAACAGCGTAGCTGTCTAAATCGATCTTGTTTGATGGTTCTTAGTGTGAGTAGCTGTCTGCAGACTCAGAAGGGAGCGGGGGTCAGGTGTGTGTATCTGTGTGTGTGTATTTCACAAAGCAGTGTTCTGTTAAACTGATACTGGAGCAGTAAATACCTGATGCCCCCGTTCCTTTTGTGTGCGTACGTGCCGTAGCTGGAGAGGATGCTGGAGAACACTGCCGTCCGAGCCCAGAAGCAACTTGTCCTGCTCCATAAGGAGGATGGGCCCCTCCCTTCCCGAACTGTGGAATGGCTCAACATGCGGAGCTGGTGTTCTGCTCATCTTCATCTCCGCTGTCCACGCAGAGTCTTTTCCAAAAGGAGCCTGCCCAAGCTGGTAAGAGACTCCTGTGTTGCTGGCTGGTCCCTCAGCTGTAGGACTTTACTTGTAGTCCATGTATGAAAGGTAACCTGACATGGTGACGCTATGCGATACCCTGATGTGCAGCTGGCTGTTCCACAGTGCTCTCCTTAAATCTGTTTGGCTTCGATTTGCTATAGGAAACACAGGGATAAGGGGCTCATGTCGTATTTATGGATGCACGCTTGGCTGAAGACAGGAAATTCTATCTCAAGGCCATATTGATAGGTGTGTACGGGCGGTAGAGTCAGAGAATCGTAGAATGGTTTGGGTTGGAAGGGACCTTAAAGGTCTCCTTGTTCCAACCCCCCTGCCCTGGCCAGGGACACCTCCCACTAGCCCAGGTTGCTCCAAGCCCCGTCCAACCTGGCCTTTTCTTTCCGTGGGGAGGATCTCCCTGCTTGTGCAAGCCACGCTAAAGGAAAAGCAGAGGCAGACTTGGGATGCTTCCCAGTAGCTTCAAATCCTTGTCAAGAAAGAGAAATAGCTCCAAACAAAATACTCTACTACGATGAAATTCTCCCAGCTACCATGAAAGTAGAGAGATGCATCATATGATCAGGAGAAACGTTTTGATAGTTCATTAACTGTCTTTTCCTTTGAAGAACACTATCCGCTTTTTCCCAGTATGTTGTTGGCTGGTAGCATAGACCCTACCCTGCCTTTCAAATGACCATCTTCTGCCTCTCTTCTGCAGATAGAGATGTACGAACGCGTATTCCAGAAACCACCAGACCGTCACTCCGACTTTTCTCGCCTGGCTCGTGTTCTGACTGGAAACGCCATTGCTCTGGTGCTTGGGGGTGGAGGAGCAAGGTAGGGGGCTGATCCTGGGCACGCTGCTGCGTTGCTGCCAGATCCTAGAGCACCACTGTCACTGGGCTGGAACGGGTTCTTCGGGATAACTGAACTGCTGTAAAATCAGCCCTGTTCTGTAAGCGGCATCTGGGGGAGACGTTGAGGAGTTGCTTGTGTTACACAAACTCAACCTGCTGCTCTGTTTGCGCTTGGATTTCTGCAGAGGAACAGGAGTGTTTATGACCTCTTGAGACCTCTCATAAGTTGGGCTTAATACCAGGAGATGACCAGGGCACTAAATATGACGCTGCTTTCTTTTGTTGGCCTACGCTATGGATTATTTCTTTCCCCTATGGATTCTTATATTAGAAAATGGCTCACAATACTTCAAAGCTCTTGAAAGTTTGAGCAGCAAGAGGAATTACGTCCTCTAATGGGACAGTGTTCTCTTTATAACCACCCAAACCCCCAGGTACCTACACACTTCTGACAGCTGTACTTTACAGAAAGATTGTATTTTTGCAGACGTGGGGGCAAGGTGTGTGCTGAACACTCATTCCATCTGAATTCCTAGTGAGCCTTGGCAATAAATTATTACTAACATTTTTCTTTGGAATCCCATTTTACTTTGAGAGCTTTATATTGAGACAGACACGATTTAGTGGCACTTTGTCTCGTGAGAGCGCCGTCTTCCTTGTCTTCATCACCACGTACTTGAAGCCCTTCTTTAAAGCACTGCTTTGAAATACCGCTCTCAAAAATAAAAAAATGTAATTTGCACGTAGTCTGTCTATTTAAATCCACAGAAATATCACATTTTTGTCTTTGGGCCAGTGCGTGCTTTGGGGGGAATATTCGTTCTGGTAAAGGTTAGAGCTCTTTTGTGACAGCTTGTTCTGATTAGTCACTTGATGCTGAGACAGCCAGTGCTGCGGCTGTTTCTTTGAGTGTCTGCAAAGACGCCTTTATCCTGCTTGCTTTCACAGTTGCCTCACCTAAGGTGATTTTGGTATTTCATTTTTGAGATAAGCACTATCCTGTGGAGACACAGAGTCAAGCAGAGGAGGGGGGCTGCTTCTTCATCTAGGGATCTCAGGAGGTTTCTAATCGACTGACGCAAAGCACTTGTGGTGGTTTTTTCTGCTACAAGCTATCTGATCTCTCTGTCTCTACTGAAGCCTGTGTCGTGCTAAAATATGTGCACCTCTATACTTCTGGCAGCACATTTTGCTCATTCCCTTCCTTTCTTCCTTCTGTAAACAGTGCTGTGATTTTTGCCAAACTGTTTTTTTTTTTTTTTGTTCTACTACTTAATTTGCAAGCTACCGCCTGCTGGTTTTCAAGAGCGGAGGTAAGAAAGAGCAGGATTATTGAGCCTGTTTTGTTGGTCCTGTGTTGTCCTCTGCAAATCTGAGCTGCTGCGCTGCTACTGTGTTGGCTCTGGGTCTTCTGGATGCTCCCCACCCATTCAGCAACGTGACCGTGGCCCATTAGCCGTTAATTGCCTCATTTCTGCATCTGTGCAATATGGAGGACTTCAAGAGGGTTAAATGGCAGAATGGATACATCCCATAACTTCTTCTTTCTCTGAAACCATATTTATGTCATGCACTAAAGTGCTTTTTCTGGGGGTTCAGGCTGGCACATGGATGGTGTGGGCATTGTGTTTTCAATGGAAAAGTACAGAATGCTGGTTTTGTACTTGAATTGTCATCTAATTGGGGGTTAGATGAGAGACTCGGAGTTCTTAAAAATTTGTTTTCAAAGTGAGAATATAATTAAGACACTGGGGAGAGGACAAAGTTACTCTGAGCTATGTAAAAAATTTGCCTTTGGAAGGTTCACGGGTCAAAGTTAAGTCCTTAGGTCCCCGTCTCTGCCAAGAAGGGAACTTCAAGGGATTATGCGCTAGGTCCGTAGTCATCCTGTGATTAAAGGCCATTCCAGCCAGAAACATTTTAATGGGTCCCCGCATGGATCCCTGATAGTCAGCGTAGCCTTTGGATAATGTACCGCACAGAGTAACCTCCTCCCTTGTTCTGGAAGCATGAATCATACCGGTCACAAAAACCAGAGCGAGCTGACAGCTACAGGGTGCTGGCTGGGGGGTATTTCCGTTAAAGGTATTGTGTTCTGTGACTCCAGTAATATCAATTATTTAGTTGTTATTTTGGGAATGTTTGTCTGGTTTCCCAATGACAGTCAGTTTAGGTTTTACCAGAGCAGCTTCCTAGTAATTATCTTTGTGGTTTGTCATGACAAAAGGCTCGTAGGAACTAAAGGTTTTACTTCTCTTGTGAGGATAAAAATAAAATGAATCGAAGTGATACAGTTCTAAAATTACAGTGTTTTGCTTCTGTTAAGTGCTAACTTAATTTCGGTTAGAAACATTGTGGAGTTTGAGGGAAGGAGAGGGGATTTGCGTCTAGAAAAGTAATACCTTTGAAATGTAATTGCAAGCGTAATGACACATCAAACCCTGCCACAACGGCATAAACCCTCCCATAAATCATTCTCCTGACCTTCAGCCAGCCCACATACAGCCCACCCTTTCTTTGGTTTTCTATGGTTGTCTTAGCAAAGCTGTTTGAAAACTAAAATTTATGGGGAGTAAATAATTAATACCGAAGTATCTGGGAATGCCTAGGGCTTTGGAAAAAAAACGAGTCGTGCTGTTTCAGAAGACTGACTTAAGCAAAATTGTGTTGACAAGCTTTGTTGTTGATTATAATGTCCTTATCCTAGGAGTGAATTTGGTCCAACGTGCCTATTCCATGTGGGCATAATGGGAAAACACAAAGCGTTAGACCTGCTCCCGTTTGATTCTTTTGATAGGAATCTGTGTTTGCAGCAACACACGTGATGGAAATACATGATGCCTGCGAGATACGCTTATTGAGAGGGAAAGAGCTATTGTCAAAGCAAGTTACTTGCCTTTTTTGGATGTGCTGCCTAAAATAAGGTGTAATGATGGGCTGCACGTTCGTGCTGGGAGTGAATGTCCCTGGTGCCAGAGACCTGTGCCAGCGGGTACTCCCAGAGGTTGCGTGTCCCGCGCCGTCCCTGCTGCGTGCCCTCCTTCCCACTGCCCTTCCCTTCGGGAAGAGCCTTTAAGCCTTCCCCGAGGAGCTGCTAGTGAAGGGTATTTGTAGATCAAGGCTTTTTTTTCTTTTTCTCCTTTTTCCATTTAGTTTTCTCCTCACGCTTATTATTTCACCTCAGCTCTTGATACGTCAAGTAGGTTGGGTTTTTTCCGCAGCGCTTTCTTGCTGACTGGAAGGATTTGACTCAGACTCGCGCCTTTTCATTTGGGGCAGTTGGCCTGTTTCGTCAGCTGCTTCTTTCTGCCTTTTCTTCTTTATTTTCATCTCTGGCCCCCCAAAAAGGAAGGATAAAAGAAGCAGCGTAGGAAAAGCAAGTTATACCTTTCTCGTTACGGAGATATTTGTGTCTGATGAACCCGCTTGTTGCCTTGTCTGTCTGTCTGTGCTCCTGAAGCCGATGCCGTGTGCAGGGCGCTCACACGCCATGCGTTCAGAGAAGACCAAGCGTGCAGGTCCATCTACCACCTGGTCATTTCTTGGCTGCTGCACTGAGCTGGACTTGGGTCTCTGCACTCCTTAAAGCCTGGCTTTGTCTTCTGATTCAATGGCTTTACCCAGCGATGGAAAGACTAGAGGATTGCCCGAGAGGCAGATCTCCCAATTGTTCTGCTCTCAGGAGATCACATTTGCCTTCTGCACCCTCAGTGTTTGACTCCAAGGCCCCTGATTCCACCAGGAATAGAACCAGGAGGCTTTACTCTCACTGCATCCACTATGTTTGGCCGCAATTCCAATTTCTTCAGGCAAGTCTGGGTAAAAACCTGTTTCTCAGCCTTGCTTACCTTCTCTGCCACCAGACACCAATCCCTTGGCAGTGCTGTTCATCCAGAGGGCACAAAGACAGAATCTGTTTGTGCTTTGTCTGCACTGGGAGAAAGAATTCCAGCTTAGTAATTCCTAGCAGTCAGGTTTGGACAAAACCACAATGGAAGGAACGAAGGGCCGTAGAGCTCACTGCTCTACATACGTGGGTCAAGCAAGGAGAAGGCAGGACATGCCCACAGCCACCGCGGGATGTGGTGGACACCCACGTGCATCTCCCAGGGCAGGTACAAGGAACTCCTGGTTGAAGGCTGGGTCCAATGTGTGGCAGCACGTTGAGAGGTTTCCCAACTGTCCCTGTGCCCCTTCGTGTTTCTGAGCAATCGTGGTAGGGAAGGGTTGATGGAAAGTTCCCAGCATAACTGGGAATTGATCTCATAAATGATCTCATAAGTGATCTGGTAAATTTTTACAAATACTTCAAGGGAGGGTGGCAGGAGGAGGGGGCCAGGCTTTTTCCAGTGGTGCCCAGTGACAGGACAAGGGGCAATAGGTATAAAATTGAATACAGGGAGTTCCATCTGACCATGAGGAGGAACTTCTTTCCTTTGAGGGTGGCAGAGCCCTGGCAGAGGCTGCCCAGAGAGGTGGTGGAGACTCCCACTCTGGAGACATTCCCAACCCACCTGGATGCCATCCTGTGCCACCTGCTGTAGGTGGACCTGCGCTGGCAGGGGGTTGGACCAGATGATCTCCAGAGGTCCCTGCTAACCCTTAAAGTTCTGTAACATTCTGTGATAACATAAGGAAAAACTTGAAATGGTAATTTTGAGAACTTCAGAAGATCATATTCCTTTTCTGAATGTAAGTCTGGCGAGGAGATGAGGAGCCCCTGCATATGGACAAAGCCTGTAGAGCTTCCCCAGCTCCATCTTGTTTAAAAAGGAACTGAATTTGGGTACTGATGACCTGGCCTATCCATGTAAAACACTTGAAAGCGAGTAGGTGCTCTGCTGTAAGATATTCTGTTCCTACTGTAGTGTCTTTGCACATTGCTGTCCTCTGGGACGGAGAGAGCCTTCTAGGGAGCTCCCGGCCGCCTTTAGCAGACGAAGGGATGTGATGTTGATGTTCTGTGGCCTCTAGCGCAGTACTTTAATTACAGTCCCAGCAATTAAGTGGTATCAGAGTTGGCATAAGTGCAGAGGCTGAATTTGCAGTGTGCTTATGTGAGGAGTCAGAAATGATTAATAAAGATGTTAGTGTGTTTTGCAGTTTGTTTTGTTTTTCTGTCTCATTTGTTATTCTGACTTGGAGAGGAGCCTTAAAATGTACAAAACTCTTGTGGGCTCATCCTGAGTGAGGGCAGGCTGATTTTTGATTGTTTTTCCCATGGTAATTGAGGAGAGGAGATGTTTTGTGGTTACACTGCTACTTAGGGGCTTGATGCTTCCTACTTAATTGGATTTTGCCATCTTAACTCTGGGAAACTTTTGCTTCTTCGTTGCATGATGCAGATCATCAGTGTTTGGCAAGAAGGTGCGCTGCAGGCAGCAGAAATTCTGCTTTTGCTTCAGCATTTCTGCTGAAAATGTGAAATTCTCATCAGTTTTTCTGAGAGAAGCCATGAAGTCCCTGTTTTCCTTCCCTTGCTTGAATGGGTTACAGAAAAGTTGACAAGCTGCCAAAATTAATGAACACACAAATAGTCGGCAGCATAACATGGTCACGCCACAGTTGGACGTACTGGGGCGGTATGGTGCAAGGAAGGGATGTTAGAAATGGTTTTATTTCTTTTTTGGTGCTGTTGTTAGCTCCACCAGAGACCGAGGTCAGACGGTACCTCGGGAAGGTCTGGTTTCCAGTACTGGTGCCGTGGAGAAGAGCACTGGGAGCTGTAGCTATGTGGGTTATCTCATGACAGATCCCTTCTGGACTGTCATCTTTTGCTCTGTGGTCCACAAAAGCAGAGAGAAGCACTTCTATTCCCTGAAAACAGGCAAGACTGCCCAGAAAATGTCTAAGCTTAGTGAGTTTTAGGGCATAATAAAAGTGAATTCTCCTAGGTTGGGATGGGTTTGGTCACTGGGGGGTGGAGCAGGCTGGCTGGTAGTGCAGGGGTGGCGCTGACCTCTTATACCCCAGCCCACAATGTGGGATGAAACATCTGAGGATGAAAAAGTTGGAATTTGAGGTGGAACCGATGTTCCGGTGACAAAGCGCTGTCCTGGGGATGGACGGTTTGTGCTCACGGGGTGCCGACAATGCACTTTCTGTGCTGCAGCTTCCCAGCCTGCGGTGCGGCCGCCAGCAGCGTTGTGGATATAAAACCCCAGTGTTCAGTCTCGGGCAATAACAGAATCTCCTGGGGAGACTTTATGGTACAGGTGCTTCGGATTCAGTTCCAGCAGTTAAGGAAGATTAATTCTTATGGCTCAGCTAAGATGGATAACTAACGATATGCGAATTTTTACTCCTATCAGTGGGAGAAGTGTGTGTGTGGACATTGTCTTAGAACTACCGCTGCAGAGCTGCCGTACTTGACACGGAGGTGGTGAGCTCGTGATATCAATTGCTGTGCCCAAATACAGAGTAGGAACTGGAATCATGAAGCAAGTTCCTTTTTAAACCATCAAACTGGACCACAAGCCCCCAGATGATGCGCTCTTGCAGGAATGCAGGGGGGAAGCGGTGGGGGCAGAAGGAAGGAATCTGGTGCCTGAATTCAGGAGCTACCTCTAGAGACATACACTGAAAATCCTGCAATAAAGAACACAGAGCAGCGTTATTCCCTGTGGGATCCTAAACATGCTCAATATAGAGATTATGGAAGGGATGAAAGAAAGTCCCACGGGAATTTTCTGGTCTCTTGATGTTCCTCGTGTATTTGGAACACAGCAAATGTTTTTCAGCTCCTTTGCTGGGTTCAGAACTTTACCTAGACTGAGTCTAATGAGGGGTATGCGGATATTCCCCGAGGGGTGGGATAGGGGTCTGTGGAGCCCAAGTGTGCTGGTGTTACCAGTTCCTTGTGCGGGAGGATAAAAAGCGCCACCCGTCTTGAGAACTTGCTTAATAATGTTGTCTTTGTGCTTCCATTCCTATCGAAATCATATATGGTCTATTTACCCTTCTTTTTCCACCTGGCCCCGTCTCTGTCAGTCTGTAACTCCCTTTCTGACATGTCCAAGCTTGAAGATTACCCATTTTCTTTGCACCCTTCTCCTTCCACTCTCATTCCTGCTTGTTTTCGTTACATCTGCCCTTTTGTTCCGTTCCCAATCTTTGCTTTCAAGTCCTCTCTCAAAGGACTGATTGCAAAAAAAGGTAGTTTGCAGCTGCTTCTACCATTCCGGGCAGTGCCCTTGTTTGTCAACTTAACAGAAATGCACTTGGCTTTGAAAGGATTCTCAGGTCACACAGTGACCTTCAGGACCATGCTGCATTTGGCAAAGAGGTTATTGATAGCAGTGTTTAAGGTTGCTCTCGGTGATTTATAATGAGGTAGAGGTACCCTTCACTTGTTGTCTGTATCTCACAGCACTTAAAATTCACAGCGAACAGAGGGCTGACAGCTTGAAAAACGTGGAAAAATTAGATTCTGATTCTTTGAAGTAGTCAAAAAAACCATCATCTGACAAAAACAATTGTTCTGAAGTAAACTTGGAAAGAAAATTCTTGCTAAAATCATTGCTCTTAATTCTGAGCTTGGCTTAGGCTGGTTCTGACAGAGCAGCAGCCTCGCCGAGGTGCTCATGGCGTCCTGGGTTTCTGCAGCGCGCGAGGGGTAACCCAGCGAAGCGAGGAACGGGCGGCCGGGAGTTCACTTCGCGGGCGTTCAGCTCCTGACTTCGCGTGGGCTTGAGCAAATGGCTTTAAAGGCTTGTAACGTGTCTTCACCTTTTGTAAAAGAAGGCGTTTCCCAGCTCGGCTTTGGCAGCGGTGCAGGTCGCCCTTTGTAAATCGCTCTGAAGTGCTTACGTAGAAGTGAAGGAATAAACCCCTAAGAATTGCTTGGGGTTTGAGGAGGGGATTGTTCCGTCTAAATGTGTACGTGTTTATGCTCTTGTTCTCATGAGCTGGACACGTCTGGGGAATTTGCTTCAATCCAGCCCGATTATTATGATGAAATTAGCTCTTTATTCCAGCTTGCAGTGGCAGAGGAATACCCAGGCTGCTGGGAACCCTGTTTGTGCTGTCTGGGTATGGTGCCAAGATGCGGCCAACGCCTTTGCCAGGGGCTGCCGAGGTTTGAGAGCATCCTTGTCTGTTCTGGGCAGCGAAGAGCCCCCACAGGAAAAGCCTGTAGTCCCTGGCCGATTCGGGCAGCGCCGGCTCTGCTGTCCCCGCCGCAGTGCGGAGGTGCTGCGGGAGAGGGGCTGTGTCGGAGGCCAGCAGGTCCCCGAGTAGCTGCCTCTGAAACGGAGCCTGCGGCGTGTGCCAGGTCCTTGTCGGCTGCGGGATGCCTCCGCTCTCCTGGCGTCCTGCAAAGGTTAACGGCTGGACGCGGCGGTGTGTCGTCTCGCCAGGTGGGCCCAGCACTGTCCTCGGGTGGCCGTGGTGGTGTGGAGAGCGGCGGTCGGCGGTGCTGGGCTCTGCTCGGGGTTGGGCGAGGTGCCCATCTCCGGCTTGGTGTCCGGCGGTCCCGTACGGAGCCAGCCCGGCACAGGTTGGGTCCTTCTGCACTCACTGCACGCCACTTCCTAATTCCTACTTACGCAAGATAAGAGTGAAGGGTTTTTTGCCATTTCTGGTTGTTCTGTTTCTCTCCCCCTGATACATTCGGGCAGCATCCATGAAATTCCTGTCTCGTTTCCGACTGCTTGTTCAAGGTACTGAGGTGGCACATGCGGACTCCACTTTCCTTTTCTGTAGCGAGGCAGGTCTTGAAGAATGTGCACAGCTAAAAGGATCCCATTCCTCATCCTGATATTGCTGCAGAGGGTTTCAGGAAATGGAACTGAAATATGAAAGAAACTTGAAAAATGCTTCTTCCTTTCTTTTAAACAGAAGAGCGAAGCTTATCGTCCAGCATCTGCGGTCTGTCAGGGGCCAGTAACGGCTGACGAAGCAAGATTTCTGCAGTGTGGAAGTATCAAAATAATACGAAAGAGACTGAATCCGCTTTGTGTCACTGAAAAAAAACAAACCCAAAACGTGAAGGCTTGAAATCTGCTTCCTCCAATTCCCTTTCTTCAAAGTAATCCCTTTGTACACCCGGCCAAATCTGTCTTTTGGCATTTGGAAGGGCAGAAAGTTGGCAGTCCCGAGGTTAATCCTGGTGACCTTTGCCATCCGTCGGCCTGCGGTCTTCACCCTCCTTCACGCCCGGTTAGCTCACTGCTGGGGGGATGCGCTGCAGAGGAAGGGAAGCTGTTTGATGTCCTGAAATATGCTGGCGTGTGCGTAGATAGATATCCCTACCTCACTGCACAGTGGAGTTGTAATTCTTTTTTATATCCCTTTTGGAAGCTCAGATTGATGTATTGGGAGCTTTGGAGCTTGTAACGGTTGGTAGAGGGGTGTGAGAAGTGGCCTGTGCCCTGCGTGTTTGTGCTCTTGTCATCAGCAGAGCATCCATTGCCACGCGCGGATAGACCCAACCGGAATCTGAATTCCAGTGTCAGCCGTGCAGTTGGGCTCCTGGATTCCCTCTGTCTTTAAAAAAGCAGATTTGATTTCAGGGCAATATCCGGGAGCTAGAATAACAAAGAAGAATCTAAACTCTTTATCCTTAAAGATAAAATTACACCTTCGACTTGGTGTTTTACTTTCAGTGCTGTTTCATAGAGACTGAAGGAGAATGGTAAGGAATGTGGGCTTTTCCTTGAAAAAGACGATGATGACTTGTGTTTGGATACTTAGCTTGAGTCTTATCCAGGTCAGCCCTGGAGTATATTGTTTGAACAAACAAAACCCAAGTCCTAAAAATAAAAGCGGTGAGTTCTGAGTATTTGCTTTTGTTGCGAAAACCTCATGAGACGTGGCTGTGAGCGCGTACTGAAGGCTTCAGAGTTTCTGTTTGCAAACGGTTGGCAATAGACTGCAGCGTAATTGCTCCTAAGAGGCTTTGCTTTGATTTCTTTGGGGACAGACCATCTTGTGTATTGCCAGAGAGCTCAGCCATATTAATCGTCTTTATGCATCAGTTCAAAATCCTGTCTCAAAGTGCAGTTGTCTCAAGCGTGGATGGAGCTGCCTGGCTGTTATCAGATCTGACTGCTAATTGCTCGGGGGCTTGTGTAATAGTTGGGTCATCATGTGCGCGTAAAAGCCGTGTTCGTATGGCTTGGCACCCACGTAATGCTTAATGATCTGATTTTTCTTTTCCCCATCTGGAGCACCTATGTAATTGCTCATTTGCTCCCATTTGCCATGGAGGTTGAAGGTTTTAATGGCTGCTATTAAATCCTCCAAGTAGCAGGAGCTTGGGAGCCATCTACTTCAAAGTTATGACTTAAAAAAAAAAAAAAAAATTAATTGCAAGTGGTTTGTTTGGACTGTCCTGTCCTAATCTCCGGTCTTCAACCCACCGAACTCATTTAGTCTTAGCAGTACTTTGATATACAGATGAAACTAAACAAGGAAGTGGTGGACTTGGGATATAACTCTTGTTACTAGTTTTGCACCTCTTTTTATTAGCTGGAAAAACCCCTGTGTGTGGTGTTAGAGACCTGCAATTTTGAGGGAATGCTTTGCATGTAGCAGTCGTCGTGCCCTGCTGGCGAGTCCACGTGATTTCAGGAAGATGGTGAAGCTCTTGTATTGTTGTGATTTTTAGGAGTCTCCATCTAACCTTCTCTGGGCAGTGAGCTCTCCTGTTCAGAAAAAGGAGATTGGAGAAGCTGTGAGTAAAACCACAGTTGAATTCTGTAAAGAGCGGTGCTTCTGTCTTTTATTTTTGCAGCTTGCAGACTTTGTGCTCGATAAGGCTTCTTCTAAGACTTTCCGCAATTAACTCTCAACGGGGTGGGGGACGGAGGGAGGATATATTTGTTTTCCAAATAAAGTGTCTTTCTTTGCAGATGACAGAATTGTTCCTTGGCTCAGAGTAGGAGACGGAATCTTGTTTTCCTTCCCCAGGCAGGGAGTGATGGGGGGTGCAGTTTGCCACCCAGCCCCTCTCCCCTCCTTCCTATTCCACACACCTACTGGCAAGTGCGGCTGGCAGGTGGGGTCAGAAAAAAAAAAAAAACCTGCTGTGTTTTCTCACTTGCTTTTACTCTGCCTTTATTTTGTGTTTTTATTTTATTTTGTGGGGTTTTGTTTCCTCCCCTCCAATGCCTGACTCGTATCTCCCTTTACCCCCTCCTGTACTGGGTAGACCTGACAGCCCTCCTAGAAGGGCTGAACAATTTTTGTTCATTTACTTCTGCGTCAGGCACAAATCTCTTTGTTTAAAGTTAGTTCTAAAGTTAGCACATAGAGCAGAAGCAAGATCAGTATTTAAATTGGAATTATTGTATTTAAATTTTCATGCAGGAAGGTAGTTTCACCAGGCTTGTGAGTTGCTCTCTCTGCTGTAGGTGCCTGCATAGCCCTGAGTGCGCGGGGTTAACGTGCAGTCCGTAAAAGTCCAGGGAAAACGACTCCGTATCTCCCAGAGAAGGAGATGGTGGGAATCCGAAGGCAAAGCTAAGTGGGAGGATGAAATAGGGCTGTTGCTAATGGAGCAGAAGGGAGAAAGAATTCAGGTCTCTGGATCAATACTCTGTAACTGGAGAGGCTTTTAAAAATGGGCAGCGGGAGAGAGAAAGCTTCCTTCAAGGCAGCTGCTGGGAAGGATGCTGTTGGTAGATGGATGTTGGGGTGGGAACCACGTGGTGTGGCGTTATTCACTCTATTTAGCTTAGAAATGGGGCTGAATTAATTAATTAATGTGATCCTGATTGGAAACTTCCTCGTAAGAGCAGAAATGCTGCGGTCTGGCTTCTGTTATCTGTTTGAGCTGTGACAGCTCAATTGCTGGCGTTATTCTGGAAAATTTATGATACTGGGAAGTTTTATGGGCAGGAAAGCTGAGAAATAATGCTCTGGGAAAGATGCAAGTGCGATTAGTTCTCAAAGCGATGTTTTGGATGCATTGTTGCAGCTGTAAAAGGTTGGAGGTGCCAAATTGGAGATAATGCAGTTGTGACTTGTAGCAGAATTGCTTGATTTCCAAGTGAGTGACTGTGCCACTTGACGTCGGGATTAGCAACAAAACATGTACCAAAAAATGCTTCTTTTTATGTAAAAAAGGAACTTCTCTTTATCTCCCATTCCTGGATACCGCTCTATATAGCCCTTCATTTAAATAACATCTAATCTTACCCCCTGCCCCAGCACAATGAGCACCTCCAGCCTAATTCCGAGACGGTATCTAACCCCACCGCCCAAGAAGATGTTATTCAAGTAACAGCTCTGGAGTGGGCGTAGCTGTGTGTGTTAGTCTGAGACCCACTAATTCAGTCATCAGCCCCATTTTTGGGATCCCAGTCCGAGCAGCACAGGTCAACCCACATGTCATACCTGGTGGTGTTTTGGGACGTGCTGTCCAGGACGTGCTGTCCCTTCCCGTTGACTGGAAGCTCAGGCACCTTCAGTTTATTTCTAGCACTTTCAAAGCAGCGTTGGGGGAATGGTTGCCCAGCGTGCCACTTTGCACACCTCTAAAATGGATATAGTAAATACATATTCATCTGCGCTTACCCCCGTAAGCTGGGTGTTCTGACACCCTGGGGAGATTTACATTAGATATTAGGAAGAAATTTTTCCCTCTGAGGGAGGTGAGCCCCTGGCCGCGGTTGCCCAGAGAAGCTGTGGCTGCCCCATCCCTGGAGGTTCAAGGCCAGGCTGGACGGGGCTTGGAGCAACCTGGTCTGGTGGGAGGTGTCCCTGCCCAGGGCAGGGGGTGGCACTGGATGATCTTTAATGTCCCTTCCAATCCAGACCATTCTGTGATTCTAACAACTGCTCATAACGTGCTTTGAGTCAAAGCTGTTATATGAAGGAAAAGCTGTTTATATTTGTATAGCTTTGCTTCTTCAGGAGTTTTAAGGTTCTGAGAGCACTTTAATTCAGTTTTGCTGGGCTCTAGTGGAGTTCAATGAAGTCCCCTTGGCAATTTCTCTGTTTTTCTACCTACTTTGCCACTTAACTACGTCAGGGAGGTGGTGCAGCGAGCCGTGCGTCCTGCTTCGGGGAGGCTTTGCTTGGAGACACGGTAGAGCTCTACAGCAGCCGTGACCTTAAACTTGTTTTTAACCGAAGGAAATAACATCTCTTCGGTGCATTCAGAGGGATCTCCTTCGTCCTGATGAGTCAATTAGGAGACGAGGTGGGTGCTGGGGAGGCCGAATACCTGAGCTCTATTTTCTCTCCCTTTTGGACACGGCGGCGGACTTTGGCGGTGTGCGGCGTGACCGAGCTGCAGCCTTGCCTTGCCTTGCTGCTCCCGGTAGTCCCGGTCAGAAAAATGAGAGCCCCTCTCCGTGTGCTCACGGTATCATGTTTATTCTTCCTAACGCTGACAGGCAACATCCTATTGATAGGTTAAATGTGGCTCCTGGAGAAAATATTGGTGCACAGTCTCTGTTTTTTGTATTAATTGTATTTTCTTCATCCACCAGCCAGCGCACAGAGGGCAGTCTGCATCCCTGCTGGCGCTTTCCTCTGGCCTGTCCTATCCCACTGCGTTTGCTCGCTCCTTCCCGAGAGCCGTGTCTAATCCGAGCTCTGGCAGGCACGTGCGCAGCAGACACATGTACGTCTCGCAGGAGAATTTTTCTTTTATCAGTCGTGCTCTGGCCTTCGTGCGCGAGTCACGTGCCAGCGGCATTTCCCCAGGGGATGAAAGCAAGGGCTTGTGTCAGGAGCAGGAATTTTCCTGCAAGACCTGGCAGAGGGTCTGTGCTCTCGGCTTGCTGTGCCATGTTATTTCAAGGAAATATTCATTTCAATTTCTTTAAGCCTCTCCCTGCTTCCTGGTCACTTTATTTAAGATTATTTGTGCAAAGAAGACAAGATGCTTGAAATTTAGGAAGCGCGGTGCTGCTTTTGGAGGCTTTTTAAGCATATTACAAG
Source organism: Chionis minor (assembly GCA_013398295.1). Taxonomy (NCBI): domain Eukaryota; kingdom Metazoa; phylum Chordata; class Aves; order Charadriiformes; family Chionidae; genus Chionis; species Chionis minor. The sequence continues at coordinate 240,046 of VZSF01006316.1, forward strand.
CGTGAGCTTGGTAAGTAGTGCAGTAAGTGGCACTGTGGGGCACCCGGTGCTCAGAGCAGCCGGTGACTTGCCTGGCTCAGATCAGGTTGCGAGGCAGTGGCAGGGATGAAAACAGCCTGCCTTTTATTTCCACTTCTTCCTCAAACTGGTTGGTGTTGTTCGCTCTCTCTGCAAGGGGCACTCATTAATCAGGCCTGTCCTAGGGGGTGTGAGAGATGATGGAAAAGATTTTTTTGTTAGCGTAGAGACTTTGCGCTTCTTGGGCAAATCTTTAGGTTCTGGTGTAAATTATTTGAAAATAATCTAGGTCATTTGTCCTTGGTGCCGGGAGTCCCTGTCGCTGCCTCGGGGACAGGCGTTAATCCTGGCAGGGGAAATGCTCCGTCCAGCTGCACCGTCAGGCGGCTTTAAGGCAGAGGACAGCTGCCTGAGCAGCTCCAGCAGCACGCTGGGCATCCTCTGGTGCTCCTGCCTCATTTCTAGGTGGCCTCTCCCATTCTTCCTTTCCTCTGGAGTCAGTGACATTCACTCTGTCTCAACCTGGAGATTTTCCCTGTCCCTTCCTCTGCTCCTCGCCAGCGCTCCAGCGCCGCTGTATACACACAGCATGGCCACCAGCAATCATCCTTTGTACTCCACCGGCCAAACGCTTGTATTTTCACACGGTGCCCTAAAATGGAACAGATCCCCTGTGAAATTGTGCCTGGCATTACAAGAAGCCTGTGATCCCCCGGGATGGCTTCTCTTTTCTGCGCTAGTGCTCCTGGCTGCGGTTTCTTTTCCTCTGCAGTTGTAGTATGAGAGCTGCCCGCACCGGCTACCGGCGATGCACCGGCAAGTTGTGTGTGCGTGGGATGCCTACTGCCTGGCAAAGCGCCGGCTCCAGCACGCAGCTTCCCTTGGCCACCCGCCCGGGTTTACGTACGCTGTGAGTCGCCAAGAAGTGGCCAAGAGAGAACCAACAGCAAGGGGTTGTCCAACAGTTTCACGTCGTGGCGTCGCTGGGGTCATGATGGCCTAAAGTTGCAGGGAGGGGAAAAACTGTTCAGGAAGAAGTAGTGTCTTTAGGAGGCCGGGTGGTGCGTGGAGAAATCAGGTGGGTTCGGCCGCATTTGCCTTTCCTCAGGATTTTATTTGCATGAGTGGATTCAACCGCAAAGCTGGTGAGGATGCTGGAACTGGAAGAATCAGCTTTGCAGTGGTGTATAAATGACACACAACTTAGCCCGGCAGTCAATAGGAGATTTCTTTCGGAGCAGGAAAAGCACTTGTATTCCCGTCTCGCAGGTCAGTGCTTTGAAATCGATGCATCAGTCGGAGATAGGTGGCAGGTACGCATTTCCCTGGGTATTCGCAGGGACTCCGCCAACGTGTGGCACGGAGGTGATGGCTTGCCAATAGCAGTAATAATAGTCTTTTGTTATTCGTCCAAGGGCATCATACAGCAAAGTAAAAACAAACCCAGAGTGACCATGTCAAATCCCTTGTATTTTGTGGATGCATGAACGCATGGATGAGGAGATCCAGTTTTGGAAGAGGTTGAAGGGAGGCAATCCAGTCTGGAGCCAGTCCTGGCTGGTTTGCAATTGCCCTCCAAGCAGGAGATGCTTTACAGTACTTGCTGTGTCTTAACAAATCCCGACGGTGGAGGCTTTCTCCAGAAAGCAGGTTGGACAGCGTAAGGTGGGACAGCAAGCAGGACGAGGGCAGTGATCGTCCCCCTGTACTCAGCGCTGGTGAGGTCCCATCTCCAATCCTGTGTTCAGTTTTGGGCCCCTCACTACAAGAGAGACATGGAGGTGCTGGAGTGTGTCCAGAGAAGGGCAACGGAGCTGGTGAGGGGTCTGGAGCACAAGTCTCCTGAGGAGCAGCTGAGGGACCTGGGGTTGTTCCACGTGGAAAAGAGGAGGCTGAGGGGAGACCTTCTCACTCCCTACAACTGCCTGAGAGGAGGCTGTAGCCGGGGGGGGTCGGTCTCTTCTCCCAAGGAACGAGTGATAAGACAAGAGGAAACAGCCTCAAGTTGTGCCAGGGGAAGTTTAGGTAGGGTATTAGGAAAAATTTCTTCACCAAAAGGGTTGTCCAGCATTGGAAGAGGCTGCCCAGGGCAGTGGTGGAGTCGCCATCCCTGGAGGTATTTCCCAGCCGGGCAGACGTGGTGCTGAGGGACACAGGTTAGGGGTGGGTTGGACAGTGTTGGGTTGATGGTTGGACTCGATGACCTTGAAGGTCTCTTCCAACCTAGACAATTCCGTGATTCTAAGGAGTGTTGGTTGGTGAAACATCAGCATCAGGTAGTGACTTAAGCACAGGGATAAGGCAACAGTAAGTGCCGGGCACAAGAGGCAGATTGCAAAAATAGCTGGGATATGAAAGCCTGAAAACAATGGGCTCCTCCGGCAGGGATGAAAATAGAATTATTTTAACTTAGGGCATCTTATGAGACGAAGCAATAGTAATGCAGGGGAAGGAGAATTTGGCGAGGAAAGCTAAACGAGGCATTTTCTGCTCTTGGATTACACCAGCGCAGATCTGTCATTGAAGTCATTTACACCAGGATAACCGAGAACCTGTCTCAAAGCATTTCAGCAGCTGGAGGGGATTTATTTGGATGGAAAGAATGTGTTCAGCATAGCTTGGCCAAATGACACCTATGGTGGACTTGGCAGCTGTTAGCAAGTATTTATAGGATGTAAACAGCAAGGGGAAAGAGGATGGAAATAGAGCAAACCATGGGGGAACAGAAAAATGGGATGAAAGCAGGAAAAGAAGGATTTTACAGCTGTATGGGTTAGACTGCAAAGCATCCATCCAGGTGGAATGAACTAATTGACTTAATATTAACTGGGCAAAGCATTTGAAACTGGAGGCCGTAATTTTGTCCTGATCAGAAGGCAATCAGCCTCCACTGCCAATTTCTCCGTTTCTGTAACAGTTCTGTAGAACGGAGCGAGATCCCTCTCCATTAGGGGATCGCTGTTCGTAGGATCGGATCAAACATTCCACCTCGGCTCTCGCTCCTGGTGGTAGGCAGTAGCCATTGCTTCCGAAACAAGTGTTGGCAACAATTAGCAGCTTCTGAGCTTCCTGAACACGAGGTTGCACCTCCATTTGTCACGGTTAATGGCCACTGACAGCCTGGTGCCTTCGATTCAGCCAGTCCACAGTTCAACCCGTTTGTGGTTTGACCTCTTCAGCGTGTGGTAACTGTGGGTTCCCCGATTTGTGTGTTACATACCCGTGTCTGCGTGTAAATTCCGTCCTTTAATTAAAGCTGTATTCATGGCGATTTGGCTGGCCCTGTATGTCCCCAGTCAGTCGCGATCTTCCCCAGTCGGAGATTTGAGTCTAGTTTCTTCTCACGTGAAGTCCTTTCCATATTACAGTCATCTTTTTTTTCTTCTCTCTGTCATTTTCTAGTTCTGCTACTTTATTTTTTTTTTTTAGTGAGAAGTCTGAGCTTGCTTGTAGTTTTCAAAATGCTGGTGCATCCTTGGATGTATGTTCTTACATTTTCTGTTTTGCTCTGGTTTCTTTGGTTTGCCGTTTGAATTTCCACTGAACACCAAATTAATATTTTTCAGAGAATATCCCCAGTGGTTCCAAAACTGTGCGAGTGCAGGTAGATAAGAGCTCATTGCTGCGGGGGCATTGCTACTTCTGTTTTTCTCTTGTCCCATCGGCACGGAGGTTCATTTGTTGTTCATCGCTTGATTCCATCATTGCTCTGGGTTCCTTCTGCACTTCTTGAAATCATGGAATACATTTACTCTCCGGAAGGAATCGGTATCATCCTCAAGCATTGCCTCCTCATCTGCCGCTTCCCTGAGTCTGTGCGCTGAACGGAACTCCCGCCTTCTCATCACTGTTTGTCTCTTCTTGCCCTTTGTTTTCCATCTTCAGATTCATTATTAATCCCTGCAGCGACCCATCCCATGATCCCAGGCTGGCGGAGTTTCTTTGAAGAATCGCTGGAAAAGACTCTTTTGGAAAGGGCTTGGAAATTCAGCCGTTCTTGGCTGCTTTGGAAGAACCCTACTAGATTTTTCCGCTGCATTGCTCCCTTAGAGCCGTGCTGACCTTCCCCTCGCATTCCACTGACTTGGTTCTTGGCTGTTGTGTTCCTATGGCTGCCTTCCACGCTAAAGTCAGGCTGGGTGGTCTGCGCTTCCGAGGATCCTCAGGGATTCTGAAGATTTCTGCATTCCTAACGTGTGTTTCTGGCATTGAGGCTTGTTCAGGGAGAGACTGGCTGTTGAGATCATTCCCTTAGAAGGTGGCATTCATGTCTTTATGCTCTTCCAATGGCTGTTTGTCTGATAATGTCTTTTTTTTTTTTCTTCTTTTCTTTTCTTGGCACAGGGGATGCTCCCAAGTGGGAGTTATCAGAGCGCTGATTGAAGCTGGCATCCCCGTAGATATGATCGGAGGAACGTCTATTGGCGCCTTTATGAGCGCCTTGTACGCCGAAGAGCGCAGCTACAACCAGATGAGGATCAAAGCTAGGCAGTGGGCCATGGTGAGCATTGCACGGGTTGCACTCCTCGGAGCGCGCGAGCGGAACGGGCAGCCTGAGCGCGCAGCCGCCCAAGGGACGTGCCACCGTCTGCCCTTCGGTGGCCACAGGGCGAAAAGGGGCCCGTGCCTGGCTCCGAGGGAGCGAGCTGGGAAAGCTGCCACTGTCACGGGAGGCAGGAGTCAAACGCTTGGACTTTGCTCTGCACAAATTCTAGCCACGCTATAAATGCGGAGTGGTGGCGTTTAAGTGTTGTTAGCCTGTGTTTATCTTTATTTTACCTTCTCTCTTTATGTGCTGGAATCTGTTTCCAGCTCGCAATGAATGTGTTTCTCTTTTGTGTAATTTTCTCTCTTTCGTTCTCACATGCTGTCATTTTTCAGTGGAACTGATTGACAGAGGTAATCCTTCTCTCAACTCAATACAAAATGTGTAATTCACGGTGTCGCCTGAGAACTCTGGAGTGGTGGTACCCTGGTTTAGGAGAAAGTTTTAGCTTTAACTATACACAAATATACATTTTCATAGTTAAACCAAGGTTTGGGAAGGTTGTTTTAAGTAGTGACTTCTGTGGCTGAATTCATTTAGGGACAAGGCGTTGGGGAAAACCTGTGCTAGCACCAGATGACACTAGTTCAAATTGACTAAAGGTGAAGAGTAGCCTTATTTCTGAAGTTTGGTAGTTACACCTTTGCTTTGTTCATATGAAAACCACATTTCCGTGTTGGCTTCCTTATTGAAAGGGAAGCAACACAGGGAATTTTCTAAATTAGATTAAGCTCTAGGTCTGCTTAGATCTTGAGTTTTAGGGGGAAATGGGAATGCGTAGTTGGCAGATGTGTACTGCTTACCTTCCACAACTGCTTTCTAACCTGCCGTGGCTTTGAGATGAAATTTGCTTTACCTTGGTGAGATACCACTGGCTTTGCCTGGTAAAACACTTAACACTGGCTTTGCAAACTGGATAGTCTGGGGCTTTAAAACACATATTGAGGCCCCGGCGTGTTTGTGCTCTCTGGCTGGGCACGGGACCGTGGGACTGTTTCACCTGCCTGTCACTGTTTGCGGGAAGAACGAGGATTTTGTGCTTTTTATTTAAGAAGTGCCTGTGCCTGGCTGGGCTGGGAAGCGCCCGAAACGTAAACTGTTTATGACACAGAGCAGTTCGCTGGAGTCGCAGAGGTGGAGGTGGCTTGAGATTAAAGACGTAAAAACAACTGTACTGCATCGTATCGCGCATCCATCTAACCTTGCACTCCTGATTTCCCACACTGGTCGCTTCCAAACGCCTACAGGAGAGCATGGGAGCAGGGCGAGCACGTGGGGATACCTCCCTGCGATGTTTTCCCAGCCTCCGGAGATCTGTGGCTCGCTGCCCCTCTCTCCCTTGCCCTCGTTTAGGCTGGGTGGAATTTTCCTCCCTGCGTTTATCCAGAGGATTACCTCCTCTTGTTTGTTAACTTGTCAGATCTCTTCTGCGCAGGGGGTGATGCTGCGTTGGAAATGCCATTTTCTGGGTGTCTCAGGGCTGCGGGCGCATCGAAGCCGGTTTTGTTTCCAGCATCGCAGCTCTCGAGCTTGCCAGCCTAATCTGGAATCCCACTCGCTTCTACCAGGAATAGTTAAAGATGAAATGAAGGAATTTTATCTAGGGCTTAACTTTTGAACAGAAATTGTAAAGCTCAGAGAATGTTTCGCAAAGACAGATTTTGGCCCAGCCTCCGCTTGTTTCAGGTGTTGGTACCTTGAAATCTGCAAATGAGTAGCTGGAGGAGAGGTTAATGACCTCTGTTAGAGCAAACATTTCATCTTATTAATGAAGAATGGCTTTTTCTTGAGGTTTTTCATGAGTGTTCTGACAATCTTGCCAGGTCCGTGTCGAAACCAGAAATGGTTCAAGGGTTTGAGAATGAAAAAAGAAAAGGCTGCTCTGTTTGAAGCCCTTCCCCGCTGTTCACGGCACCGTCCAGCCAAAGGGCTGCGCTGTAAATCGCAGCAAGCCACGAAAACCCTCTCTCGGGCTTCACATCACTGCTAATGTACAAAGTAGCTTGAGGGATTATAAACCTTTTTAACAGTGGCTATTCCCAGTTATTTTCTCTTGTGTAGTGTTGCAGCAACAGCAGGCTGAGCAGGGAGAGGGGCTCCTGGCGCTGAGCGCCGTGTGTAATAGCAGGGAGGTTTCTCGGGGACCCGTAGAAGATCCGCCTGAAGGGACTGAGCGTGAGCGAGAAGACAAATCCATCAGATAAACCCCAAATTCCCGGTGTCCAAAAGCTGCAGGATTGTTCCCGCTGTCCTCCAGGGCGGCACCACTGCCGGCGAGGACTGCTGCAGGATGCTCCGGGAGCGACCTTCGTTAAGCCGAGGTTATTCGGAGAGGCCTGAGCGTTCCCTGCTCCGGAAGCTGCTGATGCTGCTCCTCTAAAGCCCGTGAGCTTTTCCTGGTGAAGGTTATTGCTGGGAGCTCTTTGTGCAAAACCTCGCAGCCTGGCTTTTTTAGCCTGTGGGGTGGTTTTGTTTTTTTTTTTTTTGAAATGCCTTCGTTGGGATGGATTAGATAACTCTGATTTCTTTTATTTTTTTTTTTTTATTTTTTAATCCATCCAAACAACTGCTGGTTTTGTTCTGCAGTTATTTCTCTTTTTGGTATTTTTAGAAATTGGCATACCTCCAGTTGTACGCTTGGGGCTGGGAGAAGGGATATTTTTAATGGGATGTGTTTTCTGGACCTAATGACGCAGCAAAGAAATAAATGACTCTTTTTTGTCAAAACACAGAGGGGTCTGAAAATTACCTGTCAGGCCAGTTACTGCCTATTGCCTCTGTGTGTCTGCTGTACCTGTAAAGCAAAGCAAACAAAAGCTTTCATGTTGCCAGATTGTTGTGCTTTCTTGGTTTCTTAATTGGAGACTTAATATTTCAAAGTATAAATATTTCACAGAGAATGGCATATTCTGCAGTTGAAGGGAATATGGTTATAGGAATGCGGAGCTAAAAACCTTCCCGTGGTGAGAGTTGAGGATCAGATGCTGCAGTCGTTTGCTGGCTGCGATCTCATGAGAGATAAAATAAATTGGGGAGGTTTCTGAGGTCACAGCCGTGAGGTTCTGCCTCTCCCTAACGCTCCGTATTGGGAGATACTGGAGTTTAATGGGCTGATCTGGCCAAAAAGTCATCTCTTCCCCCCTCCCCGTTTTCAATTTCTGGCCCGCTCAGCTCCGGGAGCTGCCGAGGCGGCTGTGCTGGCCCCGGGGTAGGGGGGAGGCAGAACCATCAGCTCCAGTTTGGGCCAGACCAAGCTGCTGTCAGACTGGATCCCGATCCTCTTCTCGATCCGTTACCTCTGTTGTTTTGAGGAACGCGAGCTGTTCTCTGCCCCTTCCAGGAGCCCGTGCGGGAGCATGGCAGGGCTGGACAGGAGCGCCACGAAGGAGCAGCCCCCTGCCCAGCTCCGCGGAAGGGCCAGCGGGGAGCAGGGGAGGGGGATGCCCAGGCCACGGGGACCACAAACAGACCTTTCCCTATGGATGTTGGAGGAAGAGCGCGGAGTAGGTGCAGTTCTGTCCATCGCTTTGCATCCTCCTCTCTTGTTTTGTTGTCGGATCTTCCTGTATAGCAGCAGCTCCGGGGACAGATCCCTGCAAAATGCACAGGGAATCTTTGCTGAGCAGGCAAACATTGCCAAACGAGATGGGCAGGAACAGCAGGTGGGATATTTGGGAAAGATACCCGCTGACTGGTGGAGATCAGTGGAAAGGACTGGTCCCAGTCCCCCAGGTGAAGGGAGCCGCCGTTACTGCGCCTTAGCGCTGGCTCACGCCCGGCAGAAGGTAATAGGAGCTAAAGCAGCTTCGCAGCGCAGGGCAAATCCTAAATAAAGAGGATAAATAAATGAATAAATCCTAAATAAACGTTCATTACAGATGGCACGTAACCAACCGTGCACGTATTGGCCCCAAAACAGCGAACCCGCCGCGGGCATCCTCCAGCTGGAGCGCGGTGCTGGCCCGGCAAGGCACCCTCTGCTGCGCTTCCGGGCTTCCCAATTGCACCTTTAAAACTTTTATCAACCCGTTTGGGAGGTTTTATTCGTTAGGTTTCTTGCAAGAATTAAAGCAGGACGGATTGCTTTTCCCTTGTTGGGCAGCTGAAGCGTTCCCTCCCATTGCCTTTCGTGCGGAATTCGGTATTTGAGATTATTAGCAACGGAACACAGAAATACTGGGTGTGTTTTTGTTAGGTCTTAAATATTGTTATATCAAGAGGGACCGGAAAAATCTATTTCCATGTAGCGATAAGGCATGATGGTTCATATTTACCATTTCAGTCGCTTTATTTGAGGTGTTGAAATTTACCCTGAATCAAGCATTTTAATTTGGGAAAATCACATAAAAGGTTGCACGCAAAATCCAAACGTGCCTGTTGCTTTGAAATACCCAGTTGAGGCACCAAACCAGCCTGTTTCTGCCCCGTAGTGACCATCTCAACCACTGGTCGAGCAGATGGCGTGTGACTGTTGCAGGATCGGGACATCTGAATATACATTTACTTCCCTCACCCCTCTCCACCTTACTCCGAGATGGCTACAGTTTCTGATGTGGATTATTTTAAATTTTCATTAACTCTTACGTTTCTTAATAGTTTACCTTGAAATCTGAACTGCCATGATCTGTAATTCCTGCCTTTGGGATGAGTGTATCCCTGGAGTGCTGTTTATCTCAAAGCGTTGGCCTGAGTCATGTTTTTATTTTGTCTTTTAACATCTTTTTCTTTGCGAATTCCTTTGCTTGTTTCATTGAAATGTGAACACCGAGAAGGTGCTGACGGAGATTCTGGGCGCTGTCTCTAGTTGTTTAAAAAACACGTAATCTGTTCTGCTGTTTTAAATTTTTGTTCTTGCAACAAGTTTTTCCCATACCCTTTTTTGTTTTTTTAATACTCAGGAACATTGAAAACTCCTGGGATTTTTCTGTTTTTTTACAACTATTCTGCATCAAAGAACAAAACAGCCAGAGGCTACAATTTGGGTTTCTTTTTGTCCATCACTGTGTGTGTTCGCTCTTGTCCTTCTGCTCTATGAACAGAACCTCCTTGTCCCTTCCTTGGTGAGGTTATGCCATGGGGCAGCTTTTAAAAATAAATTTAGGACTGAAGGTCTTTTTAGTAAGAAAGCTCATCTTGCAGCAGAGCTGTAGCCGTGAAAGTTCTTGAGAAGGTCATGAAGAATCCCGAGATACCTGCTGTCTCCCAAGGGAGCGGGTGGAGATGCCCCAAGGCAGGGCTTCCCGTAGGGAGCCCTGGCTGCGTCGTTCTTGGAGACGCCGGTAGCAGCCAATCCTTGTGCCGTTGGTTTAGCGGAGAAGTGCGGAGCAGAGCAAAAAATCGGAAGGCTCTGGCTGCCTTTCCAAAGCGGCGTCTTTAACTTAATTTATCTGGAGAATGGTGGGTGGTAGCAGCTATTCTTGGAAGGCGGAGGGAGGCTGTTGGCCATCAGCATCGGCTAAAAGGGCATCTTCCAGTTATGAGAAATGAGAATATTAAGAAATAACCGTTAATTAGAAGTATTTGGTTCATGTACAAGATTACCGCAGGCATTAATTGCAGGGAAAATGTAGAGGCTCAGCATTATAAAGATCATTTGTGACAAGGATAGTTTGATGTTTGGTGCTGAGTTGGAGAGATTTTTCTTCAGTATTAAATAAAGGGCTTTTTATAAATGCCTCTTTCCCTGATTTAATCATTCTAAGTAATGTCAGAGACCAAATCCCTATTTTAAGTACAAAACTAATTCCATTTAACTCTGAAGCTGTGGGTAGTGTGCCTATAGTTAGACTGGCACAGTGTCCTCACTCCATCGGGACCTAAAATTGGGATGTGAAGGAAGGTGACAGGTTCGTAACTGGTTTTGTGCTAAGGCTTTTATATTCTCCCAGCTTCCTGCTCATATACTTGTTTTTAGGGATTTTTTTTTCCAATTTTTTTATGCTTGCACATCTATTCTCGGGGCTGATACCTAATATATATTTAAAAGCAGCTGGACATGACGATGTAGGCTAATCCTGCTGCTCTTTAAATAGTTGCTGGAGTAAAGCAAAGGCCAGATGTCGCTGACGGACCCTTTAATCGACGGCAGGTTTCGAGGCTGCTCCCTGCTGCAGCGCTTTCCGATGCCGGGAAGTTGTTCCTTAAATTTTTTTAGAGGGGAATGTGTAAAGAGAGAAGATATTTCATCTAATAAGAATATTTCTTCCAGTGAAACCCTATTGAGTGAATGAGTTAATTGGTTTTTTTCATCTTCCATTGCATTTTAATCGAGTATGATGTAATACTTTGAATTTAGTTGGGATTTATTAGGATTTGAGAGCAATAGCATGGTTGTGGGACAAATACGGTGGCCGTAATGGCATAGGGTTGAGGTATTTTCATCACTTTATCGTGCAGGTTAGTGCACAGACATAATGCATTCGAAATGGAAAATAAAAAAATAAATCCCTGAAAGCTTAATGACAGGATACGAGCGTTTAGAAGAGACGCTCTGAGCGTGCCTGCCGCTCTTAGGTAGTACAGCAGGTACCTAGAGGGCTTTGGGAGCCCCCGTGGTTTGGTTTCTGGAGGTTACGCAGTGCCCTCAGGAGCGTCGAAGCGCTGGCGGCCGAGCAGCGGGTGAAGAGCACAATAACTGGCTTTGGGAATGAAAAATAACGGACACAAATACATAGGGAGTGTGATTAAAGCTCTTCAACCTGTGACTGACGGAACCTTGTCGCAGTCCCAGGGACTCACGTCTTTGCGAGTGCTCACACTGAGGCAGAGAAGAGATTTAAGACTGGAAGAAAAATGAGGTGTGAGCCCCAAACGCAAAGAGATGTATCTTTATACAGATATGTAGATTTCATATATAGATTCCTGTATTGAGAGATCTACGATTCCCTTTCCATGCTGGTGAACTGCATGTATGCTGTGGAAAGGCTGATGAAGAGGGAGATAACTAATAATATCTTTTTGTTACTAAAAAAAAATCAAGAATTAAACCTGTACAATTCACGTACATCATTTATTAAGGCAGAAACCTGTGCACGCTGCTTTAGAGGGATAGAGGGACATTTTGATTTATGGGTAGAAGGGAAGCAATGCAAATGTGTATTTTCACAGCCTTATTGCAAACTGGCTACAAAGTTTACTGCCTTTTTTCTTTTTTTTTTAAATTTATGACACCATCCAAGGAGTTACTGGTTGCATTTTTGTAGCTGTATTTCTGTCCCCTTGACAACTTTTGTACGTACGCTAGCAACGCTTCCAGCGTGCTGGCTGTAGGATCCGGACTATAATGTTTCTCGAATTGCATACATTAATGCAAACATTAATGTGGATTTTTGCATCTATTTACCTTTGAAATGCTTGGACTTTTTTTCCTTTTTAGGTTATGAACTCAGTGCTTAAGACTTTTCTGGACTTGACATATCCAATAACCTCTATGTTTTCTGGAGCAGCTTTTAACAGCAGCATCAACAACATTTTCAAAGACAAGCAGGTAGAGGTAAGTTGCTTATTCACTTTATATATAGTAAATGATGTCACCGTGTTCTGTTGCAGCAAAAATAGCTTTCGTCCATGGTCGTATGAGATATGGGGCCGGGGGATGACTGAAAACGTGTTAAAACTGTGAATGTGCTGTTACATGAATATAGGAAGGAGCCTGTACTTTTTGGTGGGTCTAGAAAACACAAGGAGTACATTATTTGTAGCTACTCTGTTCAGTTTGGCAAAGGGATCCCCTTGTCTGCGAGCAGAAGTTAAAATTCTGTCCCTGAAGTAGAATTGTTGAGACTGTTTTATTGTTGTGTTTCTGCAAATCAGGCTTAAGAGACCCTTAGGGCACACCAGAAGGTCTGGAAGAGGGTACCAGTAGGTTTGGCTGTTTTTTTAAATTTCTTTTTTCTTTTTTTGAAGCTAGAGTGGGTTTTGCCTATTGAAAACTGTACTGCCATCAGTGTGGTGTTTCCTGGTTTGCATGAGGTGACCTTTTGTAATGTTGAGACGTTGTACGGTCTTACCTGAGCCGACAGCTGCATTGGGAATCCCCCTGTCCTCGGTCCCCCAGCGGCAGTTTGTTACGAGTGGTTGTCTTCCTACACACCAAGCCTAGAGAGTGTTCAGGTGGTCTTGCAATCTCACCTCATTTTAGTGTTAACCGTGTTATTCCTGTGTTTGGAATCACAGAATGTTAAGGATTGGCAGGGACCTCTGGAGATCATCTGGTCCAACCCCCTGCCAGAGCAGGGCCACCTACAGCAGGTGGCACAGGATGGTGTCCAGGCGGGTTGGGAATGTCTCCAGAGTGGGAGACTCCAGCACCTCTCTGGGCAGCCTCTGCCAGGGCTCTGCCACCCTCAAAGGAAAGAAGTTCCTCCTCATGGTCAGGTGGAACTTCCCATGTTCAAGTTTGTGCCCGTTCCCTCTTGTCCTGTCACTGGGCACCACTGGAAAAAGCCTGGCCCCCTCCTCCCGGCACCCTCCCTTGAAGTGTTTATGAGCATCGATGAGATCCCCCCTCAGTCTGCTCTTCTCCAGGCTAAAAAGACCCAACTCCCTCAGCCTTTCCTCATAAGAAAGATGTTCCAGCCCCTGAGCATCTTCGTAGCCCTTTGCTGTCCCCTCTCCAGCAGTTCCCTGTCCTTATTAAACTGGGGAGCCCAGCACTGGACACTATTCAAGTTGGGGTCTCACTAGGGCAGAGTGGTGAAAGATTATGTGGCAAATTAACACTATATATATACTTTAAATATATTTATTAAAAAGAATCTAAAACATTCCCTACTTAAATGCAAGTAGGAAAGTGAGTGATTAATCATCACGTGGCTTAAAATAGCATTTTGCTGTGCAGAGGGGACGGTGGTGGCAACAAACGGGTTTTAGAGTGGTGAGTCCTTCTGAGACTGGAATTATTTTTGGTTTTCGGCAGCACCAGCCATACTCTCAGGTCTTTAATCAGGCGTGTCTTTTCCGACACGCTCCAGCTCCTATCTTTAGTTCCAGCAGAGCCTGACAGGAAAACGTGTGATTGTCCGGTGACTAAACCAGCTCCTCTCTGCCTTACGCGAAGCACCGAGACCCCCTGGGCACTGCGAAGCACGGTCTGCTCTCGGTTAACCTGCTGTGAGCTGTGGACACTGCGTGGCCGTGTGAGGCTGGAGAATCACAGAATCACTTGGGTTGGAAGAGACCTTCAAGATCATCGAGTCCAACCATAAACCTATGCCAAACCCACCCCTAACCCATGTCCCTCAGCACCACGTCTGCCCGGCTTTTAAATACCTCCAGGGACGGCGATTCCACCACCTCCCTGGGCAGCCTGTTCCAATGCTTGAGAACCCTTTCGGGAAAGAAGTTTTTCCTAATATCCAACCTAAACCTCCCCTGGCACAACTTGAGGCCATTTCCTCTTGTCCTGTTGCGTGTTCCTTGGGAGAAGAGATTGACCCCACCTGGCTACAACCTCCTTTCAGGGAGTTGTAGAGAGTGAGAAGATCTCCCCTCAACCTTCTCTTCTCCAGGCTGAACAATCCCAGCTCTCTCAGCCGCTCCTCATAAGACTTGTTCTCCAGACCCCTCACCAGCTTCGTTGCCCTTCTCTGGACACACTCCAGATGCGGGGCAGAGCTTTGAGAAGGAGCAAGTGACAAAATGGAAGAAAATCTTCTCTGAGCTTAGGTGACCCCAACTTCCCTTTCTCTGTCTGTCACCGCTTCTGATTTCAGCAGTCAATTTATTGTACTTCCCTTTAAGACGCAGGCAATTCCTTCCTAATGATTTTAAACAGCTGTAATTGTATGACCTGTTCTCACCTGGCAGTCATGGGGGGGTTCTGTCCGAGAGAAATCCAGTTCTGAGGCACGCGACATCGCCTCTGCGCGCGTGTACCGAGGGCCCTGCAGTCTGTGCCTGAGCATCTCCTCACGTTCGACGGCTCCTGTCAGATAAGTAGGGAGAAATGTTAGGTAGATCTGCAAGGAAAGAGGCCATTACTCCTTCGTTGTGGTTCGTGTAATCGGCACAGGTTAACCCGTTGTGTCACGAGATACCCCGAAGTGTAAAGCTGCCCAGGTGTGAAAGCGTAACTTATAAAATAACAGAAGCTGAACTAAGATGCATTAAGCCTTGATGGAACATTTTCTTAAAGCATTATTTCAAAGTGTCTGAACTGCAAACCTCCATCTTTTCTTGGTGGTTGGTGTGATTTTTGGAGGGCGGGGGGTGGCAATGATGTCCAACGGGAAATAGGCATCAGCGAGAGTTAATTGTGGCCTTACAAGCGCGGGTTGTCTTTGGATGCTTGCCCACAACTGGGAGCATCCACGGTGATGGAACCAGAGAACTTCCTCCCCGAGGGGCTGGGGGTGGCTGCTGGCCCTTGTGTCTCTATAAAAGCTCAAAATTAGGAAGCACTGGGTCACATCCCCCCTTTTTACTGCCCGTGGCGGTGCAGTGGCACTCCTGCTCTTCTCCCGCCTGCCCTCGTCCCTCTCCTGCGTCAGAGCCAGGGCGGAGAAGCACTTACGTTGAACTGTTATTTCTGACATTGGAAGGGAGGTTTCCATTTTTCTCTTAAATTTGCTCTCTAACAGCCCTTGTAACGTAGGTGTCTCCTGATTCCCAGCAGAGCTGTTTGTGGGGTAGCCCTGGTTACCAGCAACCCCCGTGAGCGCTGCTGGAGATGTCAGCCAAAGGTGGTCCGCGGGAGGAGATCAGCCAGTGCAAGTTCTTCCAGGAAAACATGCAGAAATCCAGGGCAGGGCGCTTGAAAGGTAGTTCTCAAGAAATAAGAGTTATAGCTGCTCTGAAATTACCTGTCCTTCCGGGAGAGCGCCAGGCTCTGGAATTTTTATCCCTCATGCCAGAAGCACAAAATGCTCTTGCAATTAATCGCCACGGGAGGTTCAGGTGTGAGGAGTCAGACAAGATTTTTTTTATCAAGTCCTGTTTCCGACTTGACTTAACGCTCCGTCCCCGAATGAAATGAAACGCGATGTGAGAAATGCAGTCTTTGTTCCTGCGTGATACGCCTTGGGTTCGGTTCTTCTGTGCATGTCTTTGCAGGCATATGAAAGGAGGTGTCAGATAGACTTCTTTCTCCGTTCCCCTATTTTTGCTTAAAATGTGGTTGATGCTGGGAGATCTGCAATCGTCGGAATATCTTTAGCATGGAGAGGCCCCCCTAATACTCTCGTAGTCACACTTTATTCATCCGCCCTCCTCTGGCATTTATACCAGATGGGTTGTAATACTTGTGTAGCATCTGTTAGTCCTCCCCAATTCCACCATCTTTGCAGAGCTGCTTAAGAGATTAAATTTGCTAGGAAAAAAAAACCCCTCCTTCTTGGCAGTTCAGAATTCCCTGCTGAACAGCACGGAAACTTACACCAGCCTGACCAGCGAGGGAGTGCTTCTCAACTCATACTGATAGCTGGAACCCAAACCCTTGTTTGGCTTGAGTTGAAGGCACATCAGAGCTGTGCTAGAGAAGACCCAGACACCTTGTCCCGCGAACCAAGAGGCCGGCTGGGTGGGGACGCAGGTTCATCTACCTCTTCAGTCTTACTCAGCTCTGCTGACTGACGGAGAACCATCAGCTCCTGGTCTCTGGGCATAAATTCAATTTATTGAAACAATTCCTCCTCCTTCCCCTTTTACGGGCTGCCCTTTCACTAGGCGCCACGGAGACTTTCCAAAACTTATCCTCCCTCCAACAAACTCCTCCGCAGCTGGGAGAGCAGTTTTTCCAGCCAGTGGGATGTGAGTACAGACGTGGCTGAGACAAAAATGAGAACTTGAGAACTTCCCCTGCTGAGAGCAGGGCTTGTTGGTTTGGTCTAGCCCTGTTGAATAAACCTGTAAAGCGCTTCGCTGGGTCCTTCTCTTTGCATATCATCCTCCTCCTCACTGCCAGGGTACCCTGCCGTATCTCAAGCAACCTCTGGGGTCGTCTTGAAGACCTACCTCTTTGCTGCTGTGGGTAATGCTGCAAAGGTCTGGTTTGTCTGCTTTGCTCTAGGCTGCTTTGGGTCTCAGCAGCGTTGCTCCGACTCCCCTGCGGAAATGACCCCAAGTTTCCAAAAAAACTGCGTCCGCTTCTGGGCTCCCCGGGTCAAGAAGGACAGGGAACTGCTGGAGAGGGGACAGCAAAGGGCCACAAAGATACTCAGGGGGCTGGAACATCTTTCTTATGAGGAAAGGCTGAGGGAGTTGGGTCTCTTTAGCCTGGAGAAGAGCAGACTGAGGGGGGATCTCATCAATGTGTACAAACACTTCAAGGGAGGGTGCCGGGAGGAGGGGGCCAGGCTTTTTTCAGTGGTGCCCAGTGACAGGACAAGGGGCAATAGGTATAAAATCGAATATAGGAAGTTCCATCTGATCATGAGGAGGAACTTCTTTCCTTTGAGGGTGGCAGAGCCCTGGCAGAGGCTGCCCAGAGAGGTGGTGGAGTCTCCCACTCTGGAGACATTCCCAACCCGCCTGGACGCCATCCTGTGCCCCCTGCTGTAGGTGGACCTGCTCTGGCAGGGGGGTTGGACCAGATGGTCTCCAGAGGTCCCTGCCAGCCCCGGTCACCACAAGGTACAAATCAAACATCGTTTAATCAAGAGGCCGTGGCTCACGTTCTTCCCTCTTTGTCTTGGGCTCTGGTGTCTCGGGAACTAACACAAGGAAGATGCTGCCTGCTGCAGTCTTGGGTTGGGGTTAGGGGGAACTGAGTAGTTCCATGTTCATCCATGGGGAATGCGATTCTGGAAGGCTTGCGCTGTGTAGTGGGTGAACACCCCCTTGAATGGAACCAGCCGGGTGAAATGCAGGAGTGGCTGTACTGGGTGGGATCACAGGTCTCCCTGGCTTAGTGACGTGTCTCCTGGGGAGGCCAAAAGCAGCAGGTATTTAGCAACCCAGATGAAAACTGAATGTATAATAGGTGATTCCTTCACATTGTCCCTCAGGAATAAACAGCCTAGGGATCTCTTTAGATGAGACCTATCATCAGACCCCCGCGCTTCATCCGACAGAGGAACAGATACCAGAAAGGTGCTGGACTGTCATTTGAGTGATGAGGTTTCTGTGCTGTTCCCTGTGCTGGACAGCCTTCTGGAACGAGTATTTCATGCTATTAAAAAAAAAGGAAATAAGGATTTTTGCCTGCCTTGGTTCTGAATGAAATGTTTGCGTAAGCAACAAACTGATGAACTTAAACAGAGGGCTGGAGGCTTTTTCTCCATCCACACAGGTGTTTGTGTCTGCAGCTCTATCTCTTGAGATACAGAGGCTGTTGCTTTGGTTTGTGGTAGGGATGGGTTTTAGTTCAAGTATAAGGTTACAGATTTAGTAAAATCGGGATCTCCTCTGTTGCAGGATCTGTGGATTCCTTACTTCACTATCACGACCGACATCACAGCCTCAGCAATGAGGGTCCACACCGATGGTGAGTGTTGTAGGCAGGTTGTAAATAATGAGGTGAGACTTCAGCGTCAGCCCTTGTTCCTGCAATTTTCCTCACCTTTACATTTGTTTTTCCTTTTGTTTCTCCGTTCTTTGTTATTTGCCGAGCACCAAACTGTGGTGGTACACAGATAACAAGGAACAGAGCTGTTGGGAAGAAATGAAATGAGATGCTGTATTCACTGTTTAGAGAGAAAATGGGTCCGTTGACACCATTCTGTTTCCGTAAAACATCCTGTGAAGCGCAGGTTTGTTAGCCATAAATCAGACTTAATACAACCAAAACATTTTAAGATTCAAATTCCCCATAAATGAAGCTGTTTTCCCAATGAATGTCGCTCCTGTGCCTGAAGCAGAGGTTGGGTTAGGGTCTCATTTGTGTCTCATCCTCTTTATTTCTCTGGTGGAAAACTGTCACCTACGTTACTGACTGAAGAGAGGAGAAAGATCCGAGCTGCCTGCTCTGCTGGCGGGACGTGGTGGCAGCCCTGTAGGACACTTCCTTTAGCTTTTGTCTGTTTGGGGTGATGGTGCAGTGACTCAGGCTCCAGCGAAGCCAGTACAAGCCTGCCACGTGCCCCAGATATTTTTTTGGGGGAGCCGAAGCCTTTGCTGCCGTGTCTCTGATGTTCATCGTTTGAGCTGGCGCAGGCAGGACTCTCCGTTCCTGCCGTCAGGGCAGGAAGCTCTTGGTTTCATCTGTGGGGTGTGACACAACAAGTCAGCATTTTTCTTGGGTGGAAATTCCAACTTGACTAAAACTATTAATAATAAAACTCAAATCTGCCGGTATTGACCTGTGCTAAACAGCGGGGGTGCTTGGGTTATAAGTAGAAACAGAACTGTTACGTATTTTAAAAAGAAAAAAATCAATTCCCAGCTTGCTGGGAAGAGTTGCTGTTTGAAGCACCAAGTAATTAATTGTTGAGAAGTGAGCTAGCACTGCAAGTCTTATTTATTTTTGAGATTTTAAAGATTTGCTTCTCAGATGAGACTCT
Source organism: Chionis minor (assembly GCA_013398295.1). Lineage (NCBI taxonomy): Eukaryota > Metazoa > Chordata > Aves > Charadriiformes > Chionidae > Chionis > Chionis minor. The sequence goes on from VZSF01006316.1 coordinate 259,048, forward strand.
TGGCCTCTTTGGAAACGCGGTGTCTTCTCAATTCAGCTGATGCAAATGTTAAGAGAGAAATCAGTAAATAAGACCCCTAAAGGAGAATGTTTTACAGGGAAGAGGTCCAATCAATTTCTACTTGATTAAACTTTCTGTTTCTAACAGCTTAAAAGATTGTAACTTTCTTCCTTACAACACTAGTAACAGAACTTCCTAAGGAGAGATGTGGTTGCCACCATGTACTCACACTGGTTTTACAAATGAAAATGTTTGCTTATTGCAGAGCAGGAAAACCAGAATTTTTGTGCTTCTACAGCATATATTTTTCACATTCGGCTGCTGCTAGAAGTGTGGTTTTTGTGGCTCTCTGTAGGACGTAATGGCTTTAGCTGCACTGCAATCTGCTTATTCTTTCTGTCCCTTTGTCCCCAGGAGAAGCCTTTTCCTTTCCTTATCAGTGGAAGCTCGACAAAGCACTAACCATGGTCCCTGCAGTCAGGCATATGCTGAAATCTCCTTGAAGGCAATAAATATGAGGCATGGGCTTAAAACTGGGCTTTCTAAGGTCTTTGCCTGGTTGTATGTCTGCGTAGCCTTCTCCGCCTCCTCCCCCCTCCGCCCCCAGCCAGGATTATGGTATAGAAAATAATAAACTACTTTAATAACTTCCTAGCGGTATTCTCAGGATTATTTTAATGAATGTGGCAGTAATTAATGCTGTGGCCATTCCCTCCCTCTCGCCCCTGCAGGCTCTCTGTGGAGGTACGTCCGTGCCAGCATGTCCCTCTCTGGGTACATGCCTCCTCTCTGCGACCCCAAGGACGGGCATCTCTTGATGGATGGGGGTTATATCAACAATCTGCCTGGTAGGTGCCCAGATCTGTTGGGAAGAAGTTACCAAGGACGCAGCCCACCAAACAGCCTGGATGACTTTGTGGATTTAATTTTTTTTAATTCCCTCCCCTCCAAAAAAAACTCCATGGAACAAGGAGAGATATTGCTGACACCCTTAATCTCATGATGGTTACCAGGAGCCATTGCTCCGTTTCCTAGGTGTTTGCTGTGTCATGGCTTTATTAAGACTATTTTTTGTTACACGGTATTCCGTAAGAGAGATATTCTGAACATGTAATTCCAAGCTAATTTTGGATTGATTTTAGCGCTCACTGAAAAGGAGAGAGCAGAAATTAAGCCACAAATGTATAGTCTATCTGTGAGCTGCTTTTCAAAAAGTATCAGTTGGATAAGAAATAATTCTGAGAAAGCAACTCTTCATCGTTCAGACTGGTGTCAGCCAGAGCCTGGAGGGTTCGGCTGGCGGCACCGGTGTCCTGGTGAGCCGCTGGCACGTGGCAGACGTGGACTCACTCGTGCAGCGTTCAAAAGAGTGATAAGGAGTTTGGGGTGCTCCAAGGACTCAACCCAAAAGGGTCCCAGGCGTGTAAAGTCACTTGTGTGTGGTTTGGGGTGTGTTTTGTGTCAGGGCTGTCACCGTAGGCAGCAGGTGGTGGAGGGTGGGTGGCTCAGGAGGGGGCCAAGGTAGAAGAGGTCTCCATGGTGTCGCTCCGTTGTGTACAAACGAAGAGGAAGGAATGGGAACTAGAGACTCCGCATCTGAGCAACCCATTTACGTGTTCCAGACAAACCCAAACTGCATCTTTCCATCATGGCTGGATTTGCCTAAAAACCAGAAGTGGAAATAGCACAAAATCGACCCCCAGAATCTGCATCTGGCATTCTATGCGTGTGTCCGTAAGCGACAGTATGAATTGCAAACCGAGGCACCTTTTCCACCTGCACGTAGTCGAGAGGGCAAAGAGCAGGTACGCAGGTGACCTGGTTGGAAAACATACAATAGGCTGAACGAGACCAGGAGTATAAACCCAAGTTACAGAACAGATCTGATTTAAATAAATGTCTAAATTAAGCATCTAAATTGGCTCTCCAGAGCTGTGGTTTTCCCACGCGTAACTATTCTGGAAACTGCAACTATCTTGGACTCTGGGGGCGTGGAAGAAATATAAATGCATTCTGTGAGGTACATGTCCTTCTCTTCCCTTGGCACTTCCCTAAATCCTCGCCCGTATCCAAAGGCTGCAGCTAGTTCTTTTCCTGACCTCGAAGCAGGAAGTGTTACCTCACTTCTCTCCTGCTTCCAAATATGAATCTTTCTCTCGGATCCCACAGCTTTTCCTAGACTGCAGTCTTCCCCGCCTCTCCCTGCTGCCTGGTTCCCGTGCTGCTCCGGTCCTGTGTTCCCTTCCTGCTGCAGGGATGGCTCCGGCACTGCTCATTCTCCCTGCTAAGGCCACTGGCACTTCTCCCTACACATCCCCCAGATCCCTCGTTCCCACCAGAACTGCTGCACGGGGCGGAATTAACGTGGGTTTAATGTGTTCTTTCCCATTCTCCCTACTCGGGAGTAACTGTGGACCCGGGCTGTGTGTGTCCCACCTCCTCTCCCCGCTCCCTGCCCTACGGCTTCGCTGCTGCCTTCACCTTGTGCTGGGGACAGCGTGGCCTCAGCGAGCCAGGTCGTCCCGCCCACGCGGGGCAAAACGTACCCCAGGAGTGACGTGGACCCGCAGCTCAGCAATGGGGACTCGCCCTGCGGGGTGGGCAGGAGGCTGGGGTTTTGTGCCGTTTCCATTTCTGGTTTTTAGGCAAATCCAGCCATGATGGAAGTGGAGCAGGAAGGGTAGGAACCTCCCCGAGGGGGAAGGCTCTTGGCAGAGCAGTCGCTGCAGGTGTTTGTGTCTGAGGCTGTTCCCGGAGACGCTCGCGGCAGGTGTGGTGTCAGTCGGACCAAAGCTTTGGCTGAGCGGCAGCAGCTCGGTCCCAACACAACCTTCTCTCCCACCAGCTGATGTTGCCAGGTCCATGGGCGCAAAGGTGGTGATTGCCATCGACGTGGGGAGCCGGGATGAGACGGACCTCACCAACTACGGCGACTGCTTGTCTGGCTGGTGGCTGCTCTGGAAGAGGTGGAATCCACTGGCTGAGAAAGTCAAGGTATTGCAGACTGTATTAAAATGGCAGCTGTTTTTACAGACAGAGCAGGAAGCAGGAACCTTCCCCTTGTTCATTCCTGCTGACGGACCGTTGTCTTTCTTGGGTTTGAGCTCATACCCGTGGACAGCTGTTCCCCTGTCACCAGAGGAAAGGTGGTGATATGGGAGAGGGTAGAGCCCCAGTCTGGGAAGGCCATGGTAGAGCTGTTAGAGCAAAGAAACCTTTTGTTCGAGGTGCGTGAAGTTTTGATAAAGTCGGAATTTACTAATTTGACCAATAAAAGTAGTAACTCTGTCCAGTTCAGTGTTTCTATCCTGTATGTCTCTGAACTGTTGATTTAGGGAGACTTTAGCACTAGGCAGTAATTAACATTACTACTAATAAACACGAGGCTGCAGAGCTTGCTTTTTTTTTTTCTCTTGTTGCATACACAGGCCGACTCTGTTACTTATTCTTCTGCATTTCCTAAATGATCTGGCTCTGCGGGCTTCCCCCAAGTGAATACTGTTTTTCTTTCTTCTCTCCCAACCACAGTTAACACATTCCCATGTTGGAATTGGGAGTTAAATACTTGTTTGTGCTTCCCAAAGTTGGGGAAAACACCACAAACTCTGGGTACTGCTCTGTAATCTCAAGTTTTCTTCTGTGATAAGTCCCTTCCCTGAAAAGGTCTGGTCTCCCTGCGAAGTGGCCTCTGGGGGCTGGTGCAGCTGTGGAGCGCCCGGCTGTGACTGTGCTCCTCCCAGCACGTAGTGAGAGTCTTTGGTGGGGAAAATGGAAGACCCTGTCCCTTCTCAGTAGTGCCCGGTGAAGTACTACAGCTGCCCAGGTGGCAACAAGCACACATGAAAACATGGGATTCCTTCTGAACGCCAGAAAACACTTTTTTTTTTAAATTATTTTTTAAACTGGGGGTGGTGAAACACTGGCCAACCAGCGAGATTGTGGAGTCTTCATCTGTGGAGATACTCAAAACTCAGCTGGACGTGGTCTTGGACAACCTGCCCCAGCTGACCCTGCTTGAGCCAGGAGGGTTGGACAAGAGGGTCTCCAGAGGTCCCTGTCGACCTCAACCGTTCCGTGAAGCCTCTGCCCTGGTACTATAGAGATCATCACTGATTTCTGCCTTGGAGGATCACTGTGGCCATCTCACCTCGGCACAGACCTCTCTCTTGGGGTCCCAGTATATTCTGGAATGAAAGACTCAGTTCAACCTTGAACTACAGGAGAACGTTGGAAGGCAATTCCCTTTCTGCTGTGGATTATGGAGACTCATTGGCTAGCTGTCCACACTGCCTGGGAAACAGATGGAGGCGCTGATGTGTGAAGGCTTCAGCAGGCTTCTGCGCGCTCTTGGGGGGAAAAAAAAAAAAATTTGATAATTTGCTTTTTCTCCATTGCGAACACAGAACATATTCTGAAATTTCATTTCCGAATTAATCGTGATTGGTGTGTCTGGCCTCGTTGGCAGGTGCTGAACATGGCCGAGATCCAGACGCGGCTCGCGTACGTGTGCTGTGTGCGGCAGCTGGAGATGGTGAAGAACAGCGATTACTGCGAGTATATCCGGCCACCCATCGACCGATACGGAACCTTGGACTTTGGGAAATTCGATGAAATCTGTGTAAGTGCATCCTGGGGAAGGCGATTCCCCTGTTTGTGCTGCTAATTAGTGCCTAAGCTGTTGAAGAGTGAGAGAAGTCACTTGGCACAGAGTGAATAACTGACGCTAAATAATGCTGTGGAATGATGTCATGGCTGTGAGATTGGATTAACAGCAGAAATTGAGTTAGTAATCTTGATTGTATAATGACCTGTGAAGGGATCAGTTGCCTCGCTGTGTTTCATGACAATTCTTGCTCAGCTGCTTGGTAAAAACTCTCGGGTGTCTGAGCTGCTTCGGGCAGTTGGGGTTTGTCAAATGGTGTCATTTCTCTCCCTTCCTTCTGTAGCTCATTGTCACATGAAAGATTTGAAGTAGTCTGCAGGGGAGGCCGTGAATCACTGAAATGGAGGGCAACCTGCTAAAATATCCGGCTCGGTTAACATTTCAACACTTCTATTAATAAAACGTATCATCCGCAATTCCGCTGCACCTGATAGGGTATCAGGAAAATGGCACCAATGTCAGTGGAAGGACGTTGTAAAAAGGGTAGGACCAGGTTACCTGCCGCTGGGATTTAGTTTTGTTTGTGTACCAGAAACCAGCGTGGGAGGAGCTGACTCCAGAGGTGCAGCGGAGTTGTCTGGGTGACGTAACTGAGCATTCACAACCAAAACAGCTGCCTGGGCTGAGGTAGCGACAGCAATTCTGGCTCACTGTCTTTTCTCAAGGAAGGAGTTTTACCGTCTCTTTCCATTCTTTGTCTCCTTCACCCATTCAAGCGTCTTCCACGTTCAGATGTTTCTGCATAGCTTTGTTCCTCTCCTAGGCTGGAAAAATGCCCCACCCACCATCATTTTTCTTTTTAAGTTGCTCTTAGAATCATAGAATCACCTGGGTTGGCAGAGACCTTCAAGATGATCAAGTCCAACCATAAACCTATGCCAAACCCACCCCTAACCCATGTCCCTCAGCACCACGTCTGCCCGGCTTTTAAATACCTCCAGGGACGGCGATTCCCCCACCTCCCTGGGCAGCCTGTTCCAATGCTTGAGAACCCTTTCGGGAAAGAAGTTTTTCCTCATATCCAACCTAAACCTCCCCTGGCACAACTTGAGGCCATTTCCTCTTGTCCTGTCGCGTGTTCCTTGGGAGAAGAGATTGACCTCACCTGGCTATAACCTCCTTTCAGGGAGTTGTAGAGAGTGAGAAGGTCTCCCCTCAACCTTCTCTTCTCCAGGCTGAACAATCCCAGCTCTCTCAGCCGCTCCTCATGAGACTTGTTCTCCAGACCCCTCACCAGCTTTATGGATATAGTGAGAACCTACACTACGGATTACGCTGCAGGTTGATTTCTCTAATACCGTCTTATAAACACTAAACAAAACCAATAATGCCATTACACCCTGTGGATTCACGTTTGAGAGAGTCCTTAGGACAGCAGCTGTTCCAAACCACCAGCTGATTTCCCCAATATAAAGATTTTCTCAAGGCTGTTGGTGGCTCATAGTTCCTGGGCAGACAGCGCTGTCTGCCAATGATAGATCTAAGAATTTGCTGGTAAAGTTTTAAATATTTTTAAATATTCTTCGCTAGATGGAGCGCCCTGGCCGTTTTGCAAACCTAACCTTGGTGAAGGGATCTGGCAGCTCATCACGGTGACAGATAGTAAGCTGTCAAATCATTGTTCTGTCCCTGTCTAATTTAATGTTGTTAAAGAAATTTAGAGACACCAGGCAAATTGTTCTCAGTGGAGTAAAACTTGAGCAAAGTGCGGTTTCTCAAAGATGTCACTTTCTGTGAGCAAGTTCTTGGCACAAGACGCTGCAGGTGCGGAGGGGCAGCACCCACCTGGATTTTCATTCCTTGCAGCACAGCTAAATAACCTTTGTCCACAGGGAGGATTTAAACTGTGCTGACCTTAAAGGGAAGGGCCTCCTGGGCATTCCTTTGCCGTTACAGGCTGTGACGTTGTGGGGGTTTTTAGCTCAGCTGTGTACCTGTGTTTCGCAGAAGATAGAAATGGGCACCATGTAACCGTTCAGCGTGTTCAAAAGAACAAAAACTCCATGTCAAAACCCCCCTTCTGTATCAGCCTCGAGCATTAAGTGCACTGTGCGTCATTTCCCAAAGCTCAGATTCCTGCAGTTATTTTGGATCAGGCTGAGCCAGCCAGCTGTAGATCTGTCAGGTCCCTTTTCCTCCTGAGCGATCGCATCCACCCTGGGCTGAGAAGCTACGAGAGATTGCGAGAGGTGAATTCCAGCCTGAGCGCCTCCTGTGCTTTGAGCCCTTGTCCGAAAGCCAGAGGAGAGGCAGTAGCGGCTCAGCCAGGGCTGTTCCCAGCCCTCGGAGTTGCCACACAAGCCGGAGGTTTAGTGTGTGCTGCCAGCACAAGAGCTGGAAATAGGATCCAGGACTCCTGGCACCTGTTGCTCTGTCCTTTTGATTCACTTTTTCAACACAGTTTCTACTGTCTTGTTAGAAAAAGAGGAAAACTTGGAGCAATCGGTTTATTTTTTCCACTTGTTCCCATGCTAATGACCCGGTGCCATGTTATCATTCCAAGCCCAAATTACTTTATACTGTTAAATTAGAGGAACATGGAGTTTGTGGCTCTGGTGTTGTCCATGTGCCATCATTTCTGCTCCAGCCAACTGGCGCTTTCATGGTCAGAGCTGTCTGGCCTAACTTATTGCAGGAGATTTTGGAGCCAGGTGCCCTACGGTAACTTTTCTTTGCTAGAAAAGTTTGCTTTTCTTGGCCATTGTTGAGCCAAGAGAGGAGAAGACACAAATTAATTTGTGGTGTTAGAATCACAGAATCATAGAATCACAGAACATTAGGAGTTGGCAGGGACCTCTGGAGATCATCTGGTCCAACCCCCTGCCAGAGCAGCTCCACCTACAGCAGGGGGCACAGGATGGCGTCCAGGTGGGTTGGGAATGTCTCCAGAGTCGCAGACTCCACCACCTCTCTGGGCAGCCTCTGCCAGGGCTCTGCCACCCTCAAAGCAAAGAAGTTCCTCCTCATGGTCAGATGGAACTTCCCATGTTCAAGTTTGTGCCCGTTCCCTCTTGTCCTGTCACTGGGCACCACTGGAAAAAGCCTGGCCCCCTCCTCCTGCCACCCTCCCTTGAAGGGTTTATGAGCATTGATGAGATCCCCCCTCAGTCTGCTCTTCTCCAGGCTGAAGAGACCCAACTCCCTCAGCCTTTCCTCATAAGAAAGATGTTCCAGCCCCCTGAGCATCTTCATAGCCCTTCGCTGTCCCCTCTCCAGCAGTTCCCTGTCCTTCTGGAACTGGGGAGCCCAGCACTGGACACAGGACTCCAGCTGCCCCTCCCCAGGGCAGAGCAGAGGGGCAGGATGACCCCCCTCCACCTGCTGGCCACGCTCCTCTTGATGCCCCCCAGGATGCCACTGGCCGCCTTGGCCACAAGGGCACATTGGTGTTACCTTCTTCCAACGGAAGAGCCGGTTCTGGCAGGGCATACGCGTGCGCCTCCTGAGCAGCTTCTCTTTACGTGGCGTTACTCTGTCAGCAGCCGGCGTGAAGCCACGGCTGTAAAAATACTTGTGTCGGGTGGCACTTTTCATTGCATGCTTTGGGGTCAAAGGTCGAGTTACCATTTGGACTTAAAATAGCACCTTTTTTGCGTAATCATTCCCCTAATTCTTAGGCTGAGCAGGTTGCGTAGCTGAGGCTGGAAGGTAGCAGGAGCACATCCTGGCTTTGGGTTAGACCTCTGGATTTCCTACTGATTTGCAAAAGATGTGACATGATGGGGTTTTAGCTATTAATTACCTTTTCTTTTTTTTTTTTTCTTTCTTTCCCCTTGGCTCTTTTTTTTCCAGGAAGTGGGATATCAGCACGGGAAAACAGTATTTAACGTCTGGTGCAGGAGCGGAGTCCTTGACAAGATGCTGAGAGACAGGCAAGAGACCTGCAAATCCAAAACCGACGTAAGTGTTGGGTGTAAACGCGCCACTCTGCAAGCGCTCCCTGGTGCACACCGGAAACGGGGCCTGGGGGCCTTGTCGTGAGCATCCCTGTGTCAGTTCAAACTCTGTTTTAGGCAAGAAAAGGGATGGCGGGTTTTTCAGACCCTGGAATTGCAGCTGTCCTTGGAGGCAGGCCGGATGCTCACCAGCAACCAGCGCTGTCCGAGACGCGTGGCTGATGTGCACGCGTTTACGCGCCCACCTTCCTCTTCCGCTTCCCTGCGCGCGCTGGTGGCCCTGAGGGCACCAAACGCCGCTGGCTGAGCTGCCCCCTGTGCCGAGCAGCATCCACCGAGAGGATGATGGTGGTTTCAGGTGATGGACCACGTTTGTACCCATCACTTGAACGCGCCTGTGGACTGCCTCCCTCAGAAATGAGTCGCTTTCTGAGAATTCTTTTTCATTTATTCTTGTGGCACAGACTTGAGGTGGTGCCTGGGTATTGTTCTTGCGCCTACGGACTGGTCTGCCAGGGCAGTGGCGCGCTCCCACCAGCTGCCCGGAGGAGGGCAGGGGATTCTCAAATTCTCAGTTCTCAAAGGACGGGAATCGGGATCGCTGGCACTGATCTCGGCCACGGCTGGCTCTCAGGATGTGACTCAAAATAGCTCCCAGATGCTTCTAGAAAACCTGAATTAAACCCTTGCTGGAGACGTGCTTATAGCCAAGGGTTAAAATCCCTGCAAAGCCATAGATTTCTTCGTTTGTTGCTTTCCTTCCTCAGTCCTCCATTGCAGAAGCCGCGCGGTCGAGCCGCCGTTAAGGCTCTGCAGAAGCTCGCAGCACTGCCGAGGCGCTGGGTTTCACGCACCCTGTTCTGCCCCACCTCGGCACCCCCCAGCAGTTAACGTATGGTTTGGTAAATGCCTGATTTTGGTAAATCTACAGGCTGTGCAGGTGTTGCTGTGTGGTTACAGTTTTGTTAAGATTTCTGTTGAAAAGTAGGATAAAATTCTCTTGGCTTTACAGTTTAAGGATTGAGGTCGGCTTCAAGAGCTGGTTCGTAACTCAGTGGGCTGACTGAATTTCTCGGCGGGGAAGTTTCAATTGTTTTTAAGAAACAGTTACCGCCTTTTTGCGGACTCGGGTACAATATTATAATATATTGGATTATTATCCTCATCCTCCTTTGAATTCCTCTGATTTAAAACCCAAGTGCTACAAAGGCTTCGTGTTTCACCCAGTAATTCATCTTTATCATCTTTTAGAGCTAGGGAAATGAGCAGTAATGTTTTAAGCGATGGCCAAAATGTGTCGTAACTGTAGTGAGCCTCGCTAAGGAAAGTCAGTAGAGGTGAAAAATGCCCCTGGGGATTTGCGGCTCTTCCGGACATCGATGGCAGAGCACTTTCACTAGGAGGGAGATGGTGTGAGTGAGGGGAGAGGAGGGACAGTGCTTGCAGGGATGGATATTAGCCCAGCAGTCAAGGGCTGGATGATTCCCGCATCTGGGAGAGTTGCCCTCGATCCCCGGAGAGAGACGAGCCTCTCTAGGGCGTGAGTCACCTGATGAAATGGAAGTGGCTCCACTGGGATGAGACAAATGGTGCCCTCGGCTCCGGCCGCGTGAAGGCAGCCAAGGGGAACTGGTGCCGGTGGCTCCGTAGCCTCAGCTGAATCCCACCCAAGCTGCCTGGCAGGATGGGTGCTGCGGGAGCGGCGCGGCGGGACTGAGCTCCGGGGGAAACTAGCCAGGGAGCTGAGTAGCCTGAGGGGCCCCAAACTCATCAGCTTGTTATTTCTTACTGGAAGGGTGATCTGGACCAGGAGGTACGTTAGTCTGAGCTGCAGGAGATGGGTCCCCGTTCTGCCTGACACCTTGTTTGTGTTCAGTAGTTAAAAGTAGTTATGAGCTGGAACGTGGTTATGGGTATTAACAGCCGTAAGGAGAAGTCAAGGGAGAGAGAGAAAACTGTATGTCTGAGAAACCTTGTATGTCCTATTTCATCCTCTAACTTTTATTGCCGACCGGTAACAAGCACAAGCATATTCATTGCTGTAACAAATGCCTCTTTTAAAGACGACTTTTTAAAAATTGCCCATTATATGGGGTACAGTAATTCAGGCTAATATTGCGGTTAAATCATGGTATTACAGCTGTGCATCAAGCAGCGTGTTGAACGCTTACCACGATCTACCCTGGTTTTTATGGCCCTTCAGCTGCCCTGGAGATCAAGTATGTCACGTACTCGTTGTAGACACAGCCTGTCGTTGCGTTGCTTGATAACACTGCAGGAAGTGCTGATTGCTGAGACCCCGAGAGCATGGAAATATTGGTCCCAGAGAGTGACTTGATAAACTGCCTGGGTTATGGAGCGGGAACCGTCAGCTTTGTGCATTCCCCAAATTAGCGCTCAGGCTCAGCTCCAGGCTGTACTCCCACAGACATAGCAGGTCTTCTGCTCTTCCTCTGAAAACTCTCGAGTCCAGTAAAAACCAAGATTTTCTCATCTGACTTGTTTCAGTAGATTTATTTCTACAAAATAACAGGTATTGCAGGCCCCCACTAGGGTGCTTAGCTTTTTTTTTCTTAGTCCATTAGAGTCATTTAAGTCCTTTAGCTCTGCTATCTTCCAAGCGTAACAGCTGATATTTTTAACTTGCCTTTCATTAGCGAAGGTTTTGATACTCTCTATGCTTTAGTTCTTCAGCTATTTCTGGAGCGTTCAACATCTGAGAGCTGAGCGCGGTTTCTTATCATCTTGTTTCCATGTGTAAGCATTGCATTTTAACTTTAAAACTCCAGATACTTGATCATTTAGATACTTTTCCGTTGCTTTCATCATTCAATCACTGTTCAGCTTGTCCCAAAAATGCAAATGCTGAAGACACAAACAACAGGAACCTTACATAAACTTCACTTGAACAACCCTTACTCTTCCCCAGCACAGAATAACGCAGTACCATTAATTGGATCTCCTCGGGGAAGTTTTGTCTAGTGAAGTGTTATTCATAGTCAAAGCTAAATATACTCTAGCAGACTACAATAGTAACTGTCTTTCTCCTCTAATTTATTTAATAAAGATTGTGCCGAAGAGAATACTTTCCTCCTTGGGAAAAAAAAAAATGTATCAGCAGAAAGGTTTTAGAGTAGGTTTTCAGATGAATCTGAGACGCTTTGTTGCCTGGTGTTAACTGATGGGGAGTGTGGTTTTTGTCCCTAAAAGTAGCAAGAGGAAGTGCTTAAACTTTAAATTCCTGTTTGCCAAGCATCGGATGAGCGTGGGAAGACACCTGGTTTCCCACAAGTCGCGTTCCAGCCTTAGAGGGAAGACTTTGGGCTGCAGCTGTGTCGCCAAGTGTCCTCTAACAGGCTCGCACGCGGGATCGCCTCTATGTCCACGACCTGACCGTGGGTACGGTGACACTTAGGGTGGCCTTCGTACGCCTCTGTCCTCGCGCCTCGTCCCTGGCAGCATGGGAGCTGATGCTGGTTTTCCTGAAGCCCCTGTTTTTGGTGATGGTCGCTGCAGGATTTTGTTCAGCTGGTCATAGAGTGCCTTGGACTCTTGTCCCTTCCAAAGCCAGTCCCTGTCCCGCTCCAAGCTGCCAATGCCACCCTGGCACGTGTCTGCCCGAGCGCTGGGTGCAGCCGCTTTGTCCGCTTGGTGAGAGGCCATGTTTTGAGAGTCCAGGCGATCGCCTCCAGCGTTGCTGGGTCTGCTTGGTGGCCAGAGTTTGCACTTATCCCTCGCTTACTGGCACAAAATGAAGATGTAGATGCTTCCCCCCCCCCGCCCCCCTCCAACCCTGTCCTGGGGAACAGCCTTCTGCAAACACCTCCCTGGGACCATTCAGGTCGGACGTTCAAAATGAGACTGGACTGACTCACCCTTCTTCACCATTCCTTAACGGTCACACCGAGCTTCTGAGCTTCCTGCCTTCTCTCTATTTTAAAGCGTGTGTCCTAAGCTACTGCTGTTTCATTTCATACAGGTATTTTTTTAATTCCCTCTGGGCTTTTCTCTGTCCCCTGCTCCCCACCAGCTGTTTGTCCTGGATCCACACCTTGCTTTAGCTGTACTAAATGACATCAAAAGTCAGTTACGGATTAAAGGTCAACCGAGAGCAATCTGCTGCGACTGTAATGGGCTTCTGCTATGACCCCCACAGGGGTGCTATGATTCATAGGCTCCGTGCTCTTGCCAGAAGAGCAAAGAATTGCTCACAAAACCCCTGCGTTAGGAAACTGCCCTGTCTGGAAGCACGTGGCCAGGTCTGAGTGTTCACAAAGGCGGCTGTCGCAGCAATTCCTGGCAGCCCAGTGCCCATAACATGCCCCCTGCCAGCTCTTCCCCGTCTCCCCTCTGGGATGGGAGTTGCTCTTGTACTGAATAAAGTCACCGGTTTTATAAAAAAGGTGAGAGGTGTTTGAGTTTCCATCTGGTGACCTTGTGCCTGGCCACGGGGAGATAGGTAGGGCTGCTCACAGCGTGGCGTGCGGGGAGACCAAAACGGGTCTTCGATGCCCAAGTTGGGTTTTATTAGAGGAGAAACTGGAGCAGGCAACTTCTCAAAATAGAGAACACTCAACCCACTGCTTGGGTGAGAGGCAGCAAAAATAGAAAGGGTTTGTTGAAAAGATGAATTACAGTGGGAAACACTTCTCTTTGCGGGCGGACCGCGGACCGCAGGCTCCTGCTCGCTGCAGCACCTCCAGCTCCATGGCTGGCCAGGGTCCCCCGGTGGGTCCTGGTCACCCCAGGGCTGCTGCCCGCCTGTCCGTGTGGCCTCCCGTGGCATCGCTCTGCAGGCTCGGGGCTGGACCACGTGCCATGTTTCACCTGGGCACTGGAGCCTCTTCTTCTCCCAAGGGAAGGTGAAACCTCCCTGGGGGCTGCATCTGGCGCAGCCGGTCCCTCTGGAAAAGAAACAGTGATGGAGACCACACGAGTAAAACGAGCACGGTCTGTCATAGTCTCCTCTCCCCCCAGGTCTTGTCTTTGTGGTCTTTTCGATAGTTTGCTGAATTTTTAATAGGGCTTCTTGTTGCATGGGTGGAGAAGGAGCCATTAGATGTTGTCCCATGGTTTGCACTTGGGAGTCCCGTCTCTGCCACCAGACCTGCATCAGGAGAGTAGTTTTTACTGATGAGTAATGGCTTTCATGGGGCAGTCGTGGAGAATTTGAGTGTCCAGAGCTTTCTGTCTGTTCAGTATTATTTTTATATGATAAAAATGTTTGGATTTTGTGTGTATATTTGTTAATGTCCCTAAACCATAATGCTGTGTTTCAGAATGTGACCTGTCCCACCACCTCTTTTACGGACCTGGCAGAAATCGTGTCCAGGATCGAGCCCGTGAAAGCACCCGTGGCAGACGGTGAGTCGGATGATCCGTCCGGGCCTGCGGAAGCGTTGGGAAGGGCAGAGGGAGGCAGGGCCGGCTGCTCGCTCCTCCTGTGCGCCTCGTCTCTCTGCCTTCTTTTAACACCCCACGCTGCGAGCTGTGGTCCGGGGCTGGCTGCCAGCTCCGGTGTCCACTGAGCAAAGCCAGCGTGACAGGCTGTTCCCTGTTCCCGGCTTCATCCCGAGCCTCTGCCTGCTGGTGTGCCTGAGCTCGCCCCAGGCCAGACCCTCCGCGTCACCCTCTGTGTCCCCCTCCTGCTGCCTTCTCCAGGAGAGGCTGGATGTTCCGGCTGAGCGAGTCGGATCTGGAGTGACTCGCTGGCTCCGTTGCTTTTTGTGCACTCCCGTTACGGGAAGCACTAGTGAACTAATGAGGAACAGGTAACGGCTCCTGCAGCTTTAGCCGAAGGCGCTGGAGCGCCCCGTGTCTCAGCGTTCCCTGCGCGTGCCGGGACCGGAGCTCACCTAACAAAACGGATCAGAGCTTTCCAGGCCTGAAATCTCCGAGCGTTTCACCAGCACCGGAGCTCTTTATAAACAGTCTCTCCCCCTCCTCCCCATTTCTTGTTCCTGCAGAGGGAAATCTAAAGTTAGCAGTCCTCCCATCTGTGACTGTTTGTAGAGATGTCCCTGTGGTAATTTGAAATGCTAATTGCGATCATATGCCTTACGAAGAAAATATTAATCAAATGTGGTTGAAAAAGCCATTGTGAATAAGAATGAAGAGTTCATGTAACGTGGTTATTGAAGGCGTAGGCACCGAGACCTGCTGAGGCTTAACGGGTGTACTGGGGCGGACCTTCTTCCTTTATGTAGTTTCTGAATACTCACCCCCGTCAGGAAGACAGTGGACACAAGCGTGACGAAGGGACACGTCTTTCACAAAGCAGATGTGACATTCTGGGCTAAGGAGGGGCTGTGCAGGGGGCGTTTGGGACAGGGTGGGCAGGTGCCACCTGCTCCTGGTGGACACCGAAAGCTGCTGGTTGTAGAGACTCCAGAGGAGGGGGGAAAGTGGCAGGAGTGTCGCGTGTGTGGGTGCCATGTCTTGAAGGACCTTTGATAGTCGTGTTGTGGGTGACTCCATGCGCTGCCTGCAGGGACCTTGCCCGTTTTTTGGAGAGCAGTGGCTGTAAAGGCATTCCTCTGAACGTGGCGTCACCTCGGGGACTCCGGGATGGCGTCGCTTTGGTTAGAGAGAGGCACCTGGAGCAAGGGGGCGATGCTCGGATGGGGGTTGGCTGCTCCCTGGCAGCGGCCTTGCGGCTCTCAGGACGTTCCTCCTGCGTGCTGGTGAGCCTTCGGCTTTGTCTGCTCGTGGTGGTGGTGGTGGTGAGGATGGTCTGGCTGCTGTTGTCCCACGTAAGTAGGACAGGGGGCTGCTTGGGAGCCTGGCTGTGAAACCTCTGGCGCTGTCAAGCGGGGAAAAACTTATTTCTCCCTGGAAATCCCTTCCCAAGCAAGATCTGGGACCGCAGGGGCTTAGAAAGGCTTATCCTGTCCTGACAGCATCCCTGAGGCTCTGCCTGACCTCCTGACAGCGGGGCTCAGGCTGGGTGGAGAAATTGTGTCAGTAATTCGGTTCTAAAGCAAGAAAATGCCAATGCTCATGTCGTGATTGACTGGGAGAAGGGGGAAGCATCAGCACCCAGGGCGAAAGGTGCCGACGGGCAGAGGCTGGGGGAGCCTCCAGGTCGGAAGCCGCATCTTCTTTGGGAAGAAAGGGCAGTGAAGTTTTTTCTCCACTCTTGAGCAAACTGAGAGCAATAGTTGAAACCATTAAAAAAAAAAAAGTCGGCGGGGGGGAGCATGTCCCTGGGGAAGGAGTGAGAAGAGGGAGCTGGGCCAAGCTGGACTCGGGGTGCCGGCACTGCAGGGAGCAGGTGGGGAAGCGCCGGTGGGAGAGCAGAAGCTCGTTTGCACAGCTGAGCCACTGCAGTGTTTGTGGCCGCGTTTCGGCTCTGCATCCAAACGCTTCCTCCATTGGGATTTTCTGCCTTTGTTCAGCTGTAATTGCGTTTTACGCAGCCGTGGCCGGGGGAACGCAGACACCGTCCTCCAAGGGTGGCTCAGCCGCAGCTCTGGTCACGCTCCCACCCGTGAGGGGTTTCAGAAGGGTTTCTGAGGACGAAAGTTGCGCAGGCTCTTGGCTGATCTCCCACCACGGGTTTCGTGTCCCGTTTTCCAAAGCAGCCATGTCCCCGTGGCCAGGTTTCCCGGTGGGAGGTGGCACGCTGGCTGCGTGGATCTCCACGGCTGGAGGAGATCACCTCGTGTAGCAGAGCAATGGCAGCAGCAGCCACTGGGAAGGAGAAATGGCACTCGTGGTGTCAAACGCCTGCTCTTGCCGTACAGCTGGAGCAGGAGACATCCCGAAACCTCACGGGTGACACGGCTGTGGGGCACTCGGTCACCTTCTGCATCTTTGCTGCTTAAAAAGTGCTTTTATCAAGAAGCACTAACGCACCTTGCGTTGTGAGGAGCTACCAGATCCCCTGGTTTAGGTTGGACTCAGTCAGCGCTGCTGAAGCACAAACCCTCGAGCCACTTGGCACCCATTTTCTTCAGATGTGGTGTTGCCTGCAAAAATCGGGCGTATATTAAAGAAATGCTGAAAGCTACAGAGTCACAAAGGAGATCTTTGGCATGAGAAGTGTGACCTTGCTGCCGGGCACGCGCCCCCTGGCTGAGGGTAGGCTCGGGAGCCTTTCCCTGGGGTAATCTCCTCCTCACGGGCTCGTTTTCGAGCTGCAGCGTCGGTGCTGGTGTGGCGAGCAGGGCACCGCGGCCTCCGTCCTGCTTGATGCTTCTGGGAGTTTTGGGGGCGTAAAGGAGCGATGGCCCTTTAGCCCCAGACCCTCAGCCCCCGGGGGGTAGTGGCAGGGGATCGACAGGGATGGCAGGACCTGTCCTCCTGTCCCCTCCACTCCTCCAGCAGCCAGAGTTGCTGTGTGAAGGATGTGAGAGGGGGACACGCTTCTCTTGGGGTTTAGTGTCTGTGGAAAACCCTATTAAACGCTTGAATGGTGCTCGCAAAAATCAAGGAGTTGGGTTTTGATGAGAGCCAGTTTTATCAGGGCTGTAAACCACAAGCTATTGTTTGTGCTATCTGTTGCTGTTCAAGTGAGTTTCCCATTTCTCTGGTGTGTTTAGATTATGGGTGGTGTTTTTAGTGAAAACTAATGATAATTCTCTGATCCACAGTAAAAAAAAAAAAAAAAAAAAAATTAAAAAATTTTAAAAAAACCAAAATGTCTCTAATCCTAATGTTCTAGCAGTTGGTTGTAGTTATATCGCGTTAGAAGAAAATGCTGTGGAACAGACTGTGCTGTTGTCTTCAGCCTGGAGCAGATGCTATTGACTGTTCCCAAAAGAAATACTTAATCAAGAATCTGGTTTAAACACGAGCTGCTTTCTTCACTAGTGGGCTGAAAAAACAGGTATTGCTTCAGCAGCTCCAAGCACACTTGAATTAACTCATGAAAGCGGCAGAAAACCTGGGGAGGGGGTGAAAAAGAAAAGATTTTTCTGCCATTCTGAAAAGCGATTTGGGGCTGGGCTGGGGCTCTGCGGGGGCTGTGGCCGATGCCGGGCATCTGTCCCTTGGTGGGGTGTGGGGTTGACATGGGAGAGAGTCGGTCCTGGTGGCAGGAGACGCTCCCGCTCTGTTTTACAGACCCTAAACCCATCTCCAGGTGCCGGAAGCGGCGCTGACTCCGCGCCGGTGTATTTTGTTCCTTGGGAGTGGGCTTTGATGCTGGGGGCTTGGTGGCACGTCCTGCTGCTGACTCCTGTGCCTCCGTGTGCACAGCTCTTCGGCTTCCCTAAATTATGTCAATCTGCCGGATTACGGAGAGAGCAGGTGGATTGTCCCCTGTGGAGGAGGGGGAGTGTAAATGTCACTGTCCCCTGCGGACCAGGGATTGTGAGGCACGTAATTATCATCTCCGCACCAGGAAGAGCTCGCTCTATGCCTGGAATTCCCTGTTTCTAGTGAGTCTGTCTCTGGAGGAGTTTGGATTGGTGGCTCAGAGGCAGGTCTTCCGGATGTACGTTACCGGTCTTCCCTGGACTGACGGGCGGGAGACAGCACTAGTGTGTGAAGAGTATTCCCCACGGAGCATCTCCCTGTTCCCAGCGTTTGCGGCAGCCGGCACCCACCAGAACAAGATGGACAGTTTGGATCTCACTGCTCTTGCTCCAGGCTCGTTAGGTCCTGGAGGGCTCCAGGACATCAACCAACGTACAGGACACGGTTTATTTTGTGATCCAGCTGGAGAGCTGATACCGGTGTTTGAGAATTCCCAGTTCCCTGAGCAGCGGAGGGTTGGCCAGCAGACACCCTGCCCTGCGCCAGTGCTCAGCGGAGGCAGCTGTCACTCCTCTCCCAGTTCTCTCTGCCTCTCTGAACGCTAGTTAAAACCAGTGTTTTTTCTCTCCTCTCCCTTTAGATGAGTCAGACTACCAGACTGAGTACGAGGAAGAAATTCTGGACAACCAGAAGGATGATTATATCAATTTTGTAAGCAACCAGGTTGAAGAAGACTCTGACTCGGTACGAACTGCCCAGGAAACGGGCAGCGCCTGTCTCGTTGCTGAGTGCCGTGTGAATGGTGTGCGGTGGAGGTTAGGAAGAATACGGAGAGAAGCACCTGGAAGGGGCTTTGCTGGGTGGGGTGGGACTCTGCAGAAATAAGTTTGCTTTTTGCGTGGTACAGACACTAAACGACGTGTGTTCACCGCGTTCAGGTCGGCCACCTACAGTGGTGCTGCATGGGGCAAAACCTGGCGCCGGTTAAAAGCGCCACGCAGCTCCGCGGGTTTCCGTGTGAGGGGGTCAGGGCTGGCAGCGTACGGCACATGGAGAGGCTGCGGGAGACGCTTTCTCCAGCTGGGAGGAGAGGATCCGCCTGCGGCTGCCCGCTGGGGGGGGTCTGGAGAAGGCAGCAGCGGAGGTGCGCAGCAAAAAGACAGAGGTGACAGGCACAACCTGCGCTAAAGGATGATCCTCCCTGGGTACAGGGGAAAATATTTCCCAGTAAATGTGGCTGAGAACTGCAGTGGGCTCTGCGGGGACATGGTGGGAACTCCATCCTTGCAGATACCTGAAAATAGATACCAAATAGATGCCCTGAAGAACCAGATCTGGTGCTAGACATAGCCCTGCTTAGAGCAGAGAATTGTGTTGTACCCTCCAGAGGTTCCTTCCCACCCGGTTGTTGGATTCCATGGGGCCTCAGGTCCACCCCGAGGAAAACCTGCGCTGAGGCCAGACGTCACATGCTGCTGCCCGCGGCCCGAGGAGCAAAGCTCGAAGGGTCGTGTCCCTGCTGCTCTTCCCGGGGCTGGCGTGGCCAGCAGGCGTAAAAGGCGAAGCTGCCTGTTGGGCTGGACGTGAGCAGTTTCTCCGTGGGAGCATGTGGGTGGTGTGGGAAGGTGCCCACGCGAGGTGTAAGATGGCTTCGGTGCTTCGAGTGAGGAGCCGGAGCGATGGCGTAGATTTTCTTTGCTGGGCTGGATCTCCAGTGGGTGATGGTTGGTGGACAAAGAAGGGGTGGAGGGGATAAGAACAGATTTTATCCAGCTCGGAGAGGATGCTGAAGAAAGAATTTGTATTATTATTATTTGTTATTGTTATTATTATATTTTTCCTCCTTCAGGATGAAGATATGCAGTTGAGAAAGCGCAGGAATCTCCCCAGCGTGGCCGGCCAGGCGAGCAGCACGGGAGAGCCAGGCTAGCACTCGGAAGTGTCACCTTTGCTGGCTGAGAGCTACAACCATCGGTACTGACAGCAGCCATATTTATGTATTAAAACATTTTTAAAACAAAAAACCCAAACCCCAAACAACGTCTAGCTGAAATTAAGCAAGCTTTCGTCCTTCTCCAGACAGGGTGTGGGGCATTCAGCTGCCAGCACCAAGCACAGGTTTCTGCATCACGCCCAGGTGCTTTCGGACCTTCCGTGAAGGGCGGCCGACGCGTGCCGCGCTCCTTCGCGGAGGTGCCAGCGTGAGCGGCTGGTTCTTAATCCCTCTGAAACTGGCAGAGGGGGAACGTGCTGGGAACGGGCATTTAAATGCTGCCGTGGGTTTTGCTGCTGTATGTTCTAGTCGCTCTTTTTTACTGCGGAGGCCCAAAGAACAAAGGGGGTATTTTCCTGCCATGTGCCGGAAAGGCTCCGAGCGGCAGCACTAGAGAGGGGGAGGTTGTGGGTCACAGCAGCAGCAGCTGTTGCTTTCTTTTTAAACGAATCAGGTAACTGTGTAATTAACTCCTCAGTGACTTTCAGCCACGTACAGGGCTCTGACGGGAGAAAGTCTGAATGTATTTCACTTGAAATCTAAACCTAAGAAATCGATTAATGTGAATGCTAGCTATAGAGCCTCTATCCTCAAGCCATCAGCAGAACATTTACTGACGGATCATGGAGCTGACGCTTGCCGGGCAACTCTGGAATCACTTACTTGGCTGTATTTGCTCCGTGAAATAAAGTTATTTTGCTGGATTCCAATGTCTGCGTGGTTCTCTGCGTTGTCCCACAGAAAGCTGTCAGCGGCTCAGAGCCCAGCGTGCCTCTGCTCCCATCAGGCTCGCCAAGAAACACGGGCAGTTTCCAGTTGCTCGGCCCAGCGGGACTCACTGGGTGCACTGTCACGCACCGGGAAGAAATCTCCGGTGCTCTTCCCCCCGCCGAGGGCTGCAGCAGTGGATGGGGGCTGGACCGCGTTCGGAATTCCCCCGGCGCTTGCTCTTCTCGTCTCACATCTGGGTGCCGATAGCCCCACTTGGCTGGATAACCCAGCTCCTTCTTGCTGTACGTAAACTCCTCTGCTCAGCTCTGGCTGCTGTTGCCTTCAGGGGGTTTCTCGTCCCACCAGAGCGCTGAAGACGCTCCTCAAAGCTGCCTCCTTTGCGCTTCCCTCCTGGCGCTCTGACGGGAAGCGCCTCGGCAGCCGGTGGCGATGCCCCCAGGCGTGCCCGGAGCTGGGCACCATGACTTTGAGGCCAGAAGCATGTCTGGGTGCACACAGCAGATGTGGTGACATGTGACCTGTTCTCTGCATTTAAGCTCCTGTCCTCTCCTCAACCCGCCCTGCGTCATGTTTTCCTCCATCATGTCCACCCATGTGCAGCCTCTACCCAGGGAGGCCGTTCCTCTAACACGGAACGGTATTTTCAAGTGTCCGGTGAGTGTTTTGCTGGCAGAGGGACTCCAGCCCTCCCCGTGGTGAGACCACCCAGCCTGGCCGCACCTCCAGCGGCTCCCAAGCGCCTCCGGAAGTGATTGGAGACCTTCCCTGGCAGGGCCAGCCAGATCCTTGATGCACATTTTGGTTAATGGCAGTTGTACGGAAAAATGTTGCAGTTGCCGGAGGTTCTTCCCTGCTATTAAAAAGAATTAATTCTTGCAAAGAAAACTTAAAAATGGCTTTTGAAATAGAGGTGGAGCCGCTAGCAGCTGGCCCTGGGGGGCTGCGGAGATGTAATTTCTCTTGAGAGCGGTTCCAGGGTGGTGGTGGTGCCTGTTTCGGGGAGGGCTCGTAAGCTGGGGACAAGGCTGGGAGTGGGTGCAGGTGGGTGCCCCCCCCAGCCCCCGTGGCTCTGCAGAGCTGCTCTGAGCAAACACGCGAGCAGCACAGCTCGTGCCGCAGCAGCACAGTTCAGAGCTTTGCTTTCTCATGAGCGGATGCAAACCAGATGTGAGTCCCTTCAACATCTGTATTTACAGGCGGTCACAGCCCAGGAACCTCTCCTGGGGGAACGGCGAATAGGGCTGGAGTAGAGACCAGCCCTCCAGGTGACCGAGATCCTCTGGTTGCCCTCACTGAGCCCGTCTCATGCTGGCAGCCTCCAGCCTTTGAAGGATACGTTGGAAAACCGATGTGCCTTCAGCGGAGATTGGATCAAACCTCCCGGCGATGGCTGGGTTGTCCGTTGTCAGACACCAGCGTTGCGCTTCCCGGAGCAGTGATGGATTCTGCCGGTTCCCTTTGCTCTGGCGGCCGAGGCAGGACGGGCACCGTGAGTTACTTTCCAGAAGGATGACGGGTTGCTCGGGGCTGCTCCAGGATAGCGCTTCCCGGGTCAGACAGGGAATTCATTTCCAAGTTGCGTATCCTAACTCTGCGCTTCCCAGCAGGCAGGCTTGTTCCTGGAGCTGCAGAGTGAGGTGCCGGGCTCGCAGCTGCGCAGATTGCCGGAGTCGCAGAAAACAGAAAAATCCTGGGCTCCTGGGTGCGCTAATTGGAGCCTCTATATTTGCTTTGTGCCCTGTTCCACGGGGAAACGGCACTTAGTTCAGATCTACGAAGGCAGAAGATAAACCTTTGATGTGTGAGGCTGGAAGTCTCCTCTAAATAATTGATCCCAACTCTCCTCCCTGGCCGTGTTCTCCGTAGACAAGCCCTGGATGTTAAAAAAATCTTTCCTTCTGCGCAGAGGAACGTAAAACAATTACAGCCCAACTTTAAAAGCAAAATTGTTTTTCCAGCCTGCTTTGCCACTGGCTGTGGGCTGCCCAGCTGCCTGGTCGGGCACCGCAGGGTCCTGTGGGTGGTTCAGCCCCATCCTGCACTTACACCCGGGTTCTTCCCAGTGATCCTGCGCTCGCGTGTGGAATTCCATGTTTGGAGACTTTAAACAGGCCCTGCCCATGGGGACACCCAGCCCGGTGCAAAGGGGTTGGTGCTGGATCACCCCTTCGTGCCCCGGGCTCTCCAGCGCCAGTCCCTGGCTGCTCTGCTGGCGACGGAGCAGGAGCTTTGGAAGAGCCTGGGTGTGTGTGTCTCGGCTGTCCTGGCCCGGGCCACCATCCTGCTGGGCTTCACTGACCTGGGGGGGTGCTGGCTTTGGCTGGAAACCGCCTGCTCTCCCTGCAACTTCTTCACGGTACGTGATATCCCCCAAAAGGTAAAGTCCGACCAGCAGCTGGATGGATTTGGTCTTGCTGGAGGAGACAGAACAGCTGCTGAAGCCTGAAGGTTTCAGCTTGGGTGAAGAGGACACCACAAGAGAAGTTGTCCCCACAGCAAGCCTGATGCTGGCAAAAGCCAAACATGAAGTAGCAGGATCCGAGCAAGGTCCTGAGAAACCACGGCTGTGAGCGGTAGCTGCGGTGGGAAAGGTTCCCCGGAAAGCTCTTGACACGTCTGATGGTGGCCAGCTGCTGGGGGAGCCTTGAATGAGCTTTCAGGAACAAGTCCTGTGCTGGCTTCACACCGGTCCTGCTCGGTGGCCCGGGCTCAGCCCCTCCAAGCAGCCAGCGTGGAGAAGCGGGGTGAGAAATGTCCCCGGGCGCAGCCTGTGCTGCCCAGGGGCTCGGCGGTGACGGTGGCTGCTGTGCTGAGGGGACAGACGTGCCCCGAGTGGGTGATTTGAGAACCAGGCGCCCGCTGGAGAGGGGAAGCCGTGGAGGAGGGACAGTGCTTGTGGGATATTTGTTTGCAGGATTCCAACTCCGGCCGCAGTCCCTGCAGGGGACAGGGCAGTCGCCATCTGCACCTTGTGAGGGGACACCGTAGCTGGGCTCCTCCGTACTGGTGAGCGGTGGCACTCCTGTCCCCATGGGGCAGCACCTTGGGGCTGACCTACTGCAAATGGCTCCGTGCAAGTAACAAACTTACTCAGTTGCTTCGTTAATGCGGCCTCATGAGCTGTTCGGCTCTTAGAGACACCTCTGGTGGGGTTTGGGAAGAAGAACCCCACCAGAAGGACCCTGTTGCCCACGTAGCAGCTGGAAGCAGCTGTCCAAGCTCTCCGGGAAGCCTTGCCCAGGCAGGGAAAGAGCTTTGCTCTCCTGCCACGCGGCTCCAGCTCCTTTGCGACGGCTCCTGCTGCTGCTTCTCATGTTTCTGGCCCTGTGCGGAGCCGGCTGTGTCCGTGCATTCCCTCTGGGCTTTGCTCCAGGGCAGGAACGGCCAGGGCTGTGGTGGGACCTGCAGTGCTCCTTCCCTGGCGGACGTCATTCTCGCTGCGTGTTGTTCCAAAATTACACTCGTCTTATCTACTCGTGCTCCCCTGACCTGCTCCAACGTGCGCTTTTCCTTGCGTACTGCCTGAGGACTCTGGTTAAGCTGTCAAGATGCGCGGGCTTTACGGCACCTCTGGGTTTAATTTACTGTTGCTGTGAGTAAGAGCTGGTAATAAAACCCGCAAAGGAGGAATACAGCAAATATTTTCCTCTCCCACAGGGGCTCTGCGAGGCCGGACCGGCGCCCGCGGCTGCCCGCCGTGCTGAAACGCAGCCACGGGATGTGAGGTTTCACCATGGGACCGTGGCTTCCCGGAGCAGGAGGCCTTGGGGTTATTAAGGTGGTGGTTGTTTGATGAACGTGGTTTCGGGATGTGGCTTTTGCTGGCACCGGGCCACAGACACCCATTAGTGGTCCCTTCCCAGCTGATGGCTGATTCCGATCCCATCAGGTCTGGTTTGCGTCCATGCTCCTTGTCCCCATCCGCTCCTCGGGTCACGGAGGGTCTGACTCTTTTTCCCAATGGCCTTAATTTGGGTTTTGGTGCTTAATTTGGGTTTTGATGCTTAATTTGGGGTTTTGGGTTCCTTAGTGCTGAAAGGAGCTGGCAGCGCATCCACACCTGTGCCTGTATCCTGCACTTGTATCCCGCGCCTGTATCCCGCGCCTGGGAGCTGCCTTGGGAAACATGGATGGGGTGCAGCTGCCTGCTGGGGGTGCAAAAGCTGGGAAATGCCGGCGTGTCCGTCGCTGCAGCCTGGAGACACCCATGCTGGGCAAGTCAGCACTTCCAAACCCCCTTCCCTCGCTGAAATCCAGGCTTTTAGGGGAAATTGTGGCACTGGCGAAAGCAATAAAAGCATTTGCCTGTTGGTGAAAAAAAGAATGATGATAAGGAAAAGCAAAACCAAAGTGGTATTAACGTTCATCCTGGTTTTAGAAATTAATATACCATAAATCTATTTAATTGTGTGTTGGGATTGTTCCTGCAGGCACGCTCCAGGAGCAGCCCTGAGCAGCGTTCCAAGCGCTGGGAATGCACCTGGGGCCTGAGCATTCCTTAGCACAAACATGGCATTTTCACAGGTAATTGGCAGAGCCACCGTCACCGCTCTCTGCCTCGGCCGGCACCAGCAGGGACGGCTCTTAATTAAGCCTCACACCGTCAGGGGGTTACGGACGGGAATGAGCTTCCCGTCACGACGCAGCCGGGCCTCCGGCTCTGGAAGTGCAGAGGTTTATCAGTGAGGAGTGACATTTTGGTCTGACGTGGCCTCGATACTGAGCTGTGCTGTGCTGAGCCCCCCCCGGGTGGCACAGGACACCCCCAGCACCAGCAAGGGTTGGTACCGACGAGGTACAAACGGTAACGGTGCTGCTGGAGAAGCTTATTTTTGGCAATCTCGTCGTTAGCGGTGCTGTCTGGCAGGGAGGGCGGGCTTAGCAGCGCCGGCGGGCGATGCTGGCCTCGTGCAGCTCTGCGTTACAGCGCTCATGCGATGTGTAATTTGGGATGAGAAAGAACACCAAATGCGCATTAATTTTAAATATACCATAAATGACACATTTTTTTTTTCCTGGAAGAAGGCACATCGGATGTGATGCACGGCCCCAGAGGAACCTGTCGAATAAGGCTGGTGCTTCGCTCCAGCAGCCCTGACCTGCCCGGGCAGGATGGGGTGAGCTCTGGGCTGTGCCTGCACTCGAGCGTGTTGCCGCTGCGTGGGCCACTGCGGGCAGTCGCAGGTGGCCCCAAACGCCCCGGTCGCCCTTGGCACTGGCCACCAGCCCTTGGCACTGGCCACCAGGGCGCTCTGCACCCCACTGGGCTCAGGGAGGCACAGCAGGGTGCTTTCTGGTTGTGCCTGCGGCCGCATTCACATCCGATTTATTTGTCTCACTCCACCTCTGCTGGGCTGAGGTGCCAAACTCTTTTTCCTTGGGGTGGCCGATGGCCACCTCAAGGCAGAAGCACTCGGTGACAGTTTTCAGCCCGTCACTGCCATGTCCAGAGGGGCTGTTTCTGCTCTTTGAGTGAGAATTCACCCGGGCTGTGCGGGGCATTGGCTCTTCCGTGGTTGGATGTGGCGGGGAGGGACGCGTGTGCCGCCTCTGTCACCTTTGGCTTCATCATTCTCAGTCCCGTCTGGGTGCTTTCCCCTCTTCCAGCTGGTGTGGGGCTGTTCCTCCAGCTGTGGCCAGGCTGTTGCTGCTGTCCCTCTCCCAGATTAGGTGCGGAATTAGCGGGAAGTGGCTGGTGGGTGACTTTTCTCCCCGCTGCGGAGCAGGGGGATGCCAGCCCGGCTCAGGACACCCCCTTAAACTGCTGCCCCGTGGCTCAGCCACAGCACTAAGTCACCCAGGGGCTGTAAAATCCCTCCCCTCCTCTTGCTTCCTCACTGGAAATGGAAAGCTTTTAACGAAGCAAAGATCAGAAAAGCTTTTAGAGCGGGGCTGGCAAAGTGGAGCACCCCTGGGATTTCGGGGGTAATGAGGCGGGAAAGAGCTGGCGCAGAGGAGGCTATGCCGGCCTTGTGGATCGGTGCCCAGGCTGCAGCCAGGAGCGCGGGCACGGGGCTGCCCGACCCAGCCAGCCACGGCCGCCTCTGAGGCTCCCGCAGGGACACAGACCTGGTGGTGAAGGAGATTCTGGTCCCTGGAAGCAGAGGGGAGAGCTGAGCCTGGCAGGGGTCGTTGGGGTGAGCGTGGCTCCTGCTGGGGCTCCTCTCCTGAGAGCAATGAACCTTCCAGTGCACTCCAGGTGTCAGGAAAGGGGTTTTCTAAGTGCCCAAGAGCTTCCACATTCATGGAGATGGTGTCTGCGCTGCGGCCGTTCCTCCGTGTGACATGGGCGGTGGGAGGAGAGCGCTTCCGTAAAACCAGGGCGGCAAGTGGGGATTTGAAAGCGCTGGAAGGGGATGGATGGCTTAAAATCGCATAGGCTGGTGTGGTTGGTGGCATCCTGCCAGCACCCACCCCCTGAGCCCCAGGATCGCACGGGCTGGGGGAGCCAAGGCTGCCATCGAGCCCTCGGCATGGCGGCTGCCGGGGGAGGCTCTACAGAAGGACAAGGCAGATAAATCAGGTGCTGAGTGACGCTGGGGCTGAGCCTGGTCCCTGCCGGAGCCGTGGGCAGGGTGGACACCGTCCTCCTCACGGCAGCTCCGCTCCCCGTCACCAGAGTGAAGCCGGATGGGGCTCCATGGGGGACCAGCCGGGCTGGCTGTGCGGGTTGGCCGGTGGGGAAGCTGAAAGCAACTCCCTTGGGGACCCAAATCCAGGCTGCGTCCGTGCTGCTCTGGGAGCTGCCGCTTTTGCACGAGGCAAGAAAGAAGTGGAATCGCAGAGCCCCAACAAAAAGGCTGTCAAGTCCCCGCAGAGCATCACCCACCCGGGGGCCCTGCATGTGTCCCCGCCGCAGGCAGCCCCGGCTCCTGAGGGACCCTCCTCCTCCTCCCCAAAATCTGCCCCTGGGTCGGCTGTGCTGATCCACAGGGAGGCAAAGCGCCGTATGTCAGGGCCGCGGTATCCCAGGGGAGCCGTTCCCGGAGCCATCGGCGTCCTCCCCGGCATGGGGACCCAGCGGGGTGAGCGCTTTGCCTTGCCAAACTAGGTCA
This sequence comes from Chionis minor, assembly GCA_013398295.1. Lineage (NCBI taxonomy): Eukaryota > Metazoa > Chordata > Aves > Charadriiformes > Chionidae > Chionis > Chionis minor. The sequence goes on from VZSF01006316.1 coordinate 286,588, forward strand.
CGCTGTGAACTCGAGCGACGTGGCGGAGAGAGCTAAAAATACCGGCAGAGCCGAGCGCTTCCCCAGCAGCTGGGAAGGGCCGTGGTGTCGCTGTGTCAGATCTTGGCCATGAGATGCCCCAATCCTGGCCCCATCCAGGAGGGTCACTGGGGCCCTTGGGCTGCTGCGCCGGGGGGTGATTTAAGGAGCAGGGGATGGAAAAGCCCCTCTGGGGCTGCAGGTCCAGAATCCACCTAAGGAAACACCTTTCCGCTGTTGGTGTAAATAAGTCATCGAGAGGCAAATTGCAGCCAGGCCCTTCTCCTTGCAGAGACCCTCCTGGGAGCCTCGGATGGCTCATCTCCAGCCTCCTCATCTGCCTCCTCAGCTTCAACAAATTATAAATGTGGTAACAATTAGTGGCAGAAAATCATGGCGAGAAGGGGGAATGCAACCCAAGCCTGATGCAAGAACTCAGCAAACCATCTTTTTTTTTTTCCTCTGGGGAACTAGAGTGCCTTTAGCATCACACTGTAGGAGGACACCAAGAGGACGGGGACGAGTGGCCTGGAGCGTGCTGCTGGGACGAACATGGCCGTGTCCCTGTGCTGCTGTAAGCTAGAGCTGGAGGTAGGTTTTGGGCTGGATCCCATCCCTGTGCCCATGGCATGCGTCCCACGGGGTGCCGGCAGCTCAGGGAATTTATCTGTCCCCTCGTTGGGAATTCAGCCGTCCCCTCTCTGGCCACAGCTCCTTGCGCTGCAGAAAAGCACAGCCAGGACAGTCCCACTTTTCTCATCCTCTGCCCTCAATTTCGGCACCTGAGCCCAGCGACGTGTCGCTGGAGTGCTGCAAAAGCAGCTGCCTCTGACTTCCCTTCCCCTGAGGATGTCTAGATTTTTTGTATCCCATCTTTTTTGGATGAAACGTTGCCTTCGTTCCTGTTTCAAAGCTGCCCTATTTTAATACTGCCAAGTGCAAATGGATTCGTGCACGGAAAAGATCCCAGTTGCTCTGTATAACTTCTCTGTCATAATTATTCACTGCCAGTCCCTCTGCTTCCAGCAGCTGTATAATTTATCAGCTGTGTTTTGTGCTCATTTCTCAATCAATGATGAAAACATTGATTAGTGTCAGGCTGGGACTGACTCCTGCAGAATCCCTCTTAAATCATCTCTGTTTGCTGATGACTCCTTGTTTTGGAGATGGGCTCGCAGCTCTCCATCCATTTAATGTGGGCTTTATTGAGATTGTATAGCGCTAAATTCGTAATTAGGGTGTCATATGATATCAAGTCAAAGACATTGCCAAAAGCTAAGCAAATAATGGCTACATGGTAACCTTTATCTGCAAACTTGTAATTTTCTCAACGGATGAAATGAGGCTCATTTGACAAGACATTTTCCAGTACACCACACCAATGGGCGTGGTTTTAATCCTTGAATTCCATATTAATCGAATCCTCTGCGGCCTCTCCATTTTTCAACCTGAATGTCACGCTGGATCAACTGACTCTTAACCAGGGCACCCGCTTCCCCCGGCGAGCACCACGTCAGCGTGCCACCAGCCTTGGCATCTCCCCAGGCTTCCAGCTTTTCGGCAGCAAGCGAACGTGGCTCGGCTCGGCACAGTGCCGGAGGGACCCTGGGTGCAGGGCATGTGGGTGCGCTGATGTAGGAACCCCACGGGTGGCACCCGAGATGCTCTGGGTCGTTAGTAGACCAGAGAGTGTTCCATCATCCTCGTGTCTTACATTCCCACCCTTTCTAAAGGCAGAGGAGACACACTGGGGGCCTTGTCACTAGCAGTGTACCTCCTCATCCAGCAATGCCGTGGCTCCTCCGTGCTGGGAGATTTTTAAAATTCAGCCGGGTGATCCCTGAGCAAGTCTGCGTCGCTTTGATATCGCTCCTGCTCTGAGCAGGAGGTTGGGCTAGAGACACCCGAGATTGCTCCCGACCAAAATCTTTTTATGCTTCTCTCAGTCTATGAAGTGAACTGACAACAGCATTAACGTTTCTTTTGCTTCTAATATATTTAGTGAACAACTTCATACCGGTCAGGGCTTTGCCAGGCATAGATTTTCCTCTGCCCGTTTACCCTCTTCTGTCAATGTCTCCACTTCATAGCTCATTGTGGTGATCGCTGCATATTGATTAGTATCTATTCCTTTCTTCCTCTTCATATATATTGTCATTTTGCTTCCAATTGCTGGTTTTAGGTTACCAACTTACAGGACGGGCTATCAGCCAAAGTTACATTTTCTTGACTCTGCAATATTAGCTTTTCTGCCCTGTTGCAACCTCCACTCCAAGAACTGCTGATTTCCCACTTTCCAGGGGTTTTTTCCCCCCTTCAATTTCCCTCATAATTGTCACCGTCTCCGTTAGGTTTGTGAAGCTGCTGGTTCCGCGAGTGATGAAGAGACCAACAAGCCATACCAGTCCACGGGAGAGTTACGTGAGTCCGTAGCGGCACGCTGGCAGAGCCGGCTGGAGCAGCTGTGCCGAGACCATCCCGTTGGACCTGGTGCCCAAGGGAGGCTCTGCTCCGGCTGGTCGCAGCCGATACAGCACCTGGGCTGCTCTCCCCACGCCGGAGCATCTGTGCTCTCCTTGGCAGCCTCTTCCACTGCTTCACTATCCTTAAGCAGTTTTCCTTTAGCCCAGATTTCCCCACCACAGTCTATTCCCACTGCTTCTTGCCCGCTCCTGCCTTCAGCCGTGTGCGTGACTGGGGTGTCTTGCTGTGGCTCCCCCCAGATCTTTAATTTTCTGGGCTGAATTGGTCCCACTTTCAGTCTTTGCACACAGGCTGCAGTTTCGCACCACCCGATCCCTCCCGCTGCTCCCTCTGGGCTCTCTCCAACCAGCCCAAATCTCCCCTGAGACGCCGCAGCCGGAGCCAGGCCAGGTCCTCCAGCCGGTGTCATACCAGAGCTGCACAGCCTGCGCGCAGCGGCGTGTTTCCATGATATTTCTCATACATTCACCTGTTCTACACAAGCACAACACCGTTAGCTCTGGTTCAGCTGAAGATTTGCAGCAGCATCCAGGGCCTTTCCTGCAGAACGGTGACAGATCCAGCTGCTGCCCATCCCAAGCTCCCTGCCAAATCTCCCTCAGCACCTGCCTGACTTCACTAGGAACCTTTGAGGGCTGCTCTTCCTCCTCCCTGCAAGACAGCTTGGAAGTGGAGCATGGGCAGGGAGAGCAGAACGGATACCCGCCTCGTACTGCACGCACGCATCCACTCCTTTCCTGTACCCTGGGCTATTTTATTTATGATTGTGGAATTTGTTATCCCTGCCAACGGGGTCTAACCTTGAGACTCTTTACTGCCTGCGCCTTTGTGCAGTGCCCAAAATGGGTCTCCTCAGCTCCCTTCCAGCTTCTCACTCCTTCTGCTACAAGCGTTGCCTTCTGCCCAGCAAGAGGGAAAGGCTAAACGCATCCCTCCTCTTCCTCCAGCTGAGCTTTCCAAGTCACCCTCTCCGTACCTTTCACAGAATCACAGAATCACTTGGGTTGGAAGAGACCTTCAAGATCATCGAGTCCAACCATAAACCTATGCCAAAACCACCCCTAACCCATGTCCCTCAGCACCGCGTCTGCCCGGCTTTTAAATACCTCCAGGGACGGCGATTCCACCACCTCCCTGGGCAGCCTGTTCCAATGCTTGAGAACCCTTTCGGGAAAGAAGTTTTTCCTAATATCCAACCTAAACCTCCCCTGGCACAACTGGAGGCCATTTGCTCTTGTCCTGTCGCTTGTTCCTTGGGAGAAGAGATTGACCCCCCCTGGCTATAACCTCCTTTCAGGGAGTTGTAGAGAGTGAGGTCTCCCCTCAACCTTCTCTTCTCTCCTTGCTTCTTGGCCTTGCTGCTCCCTTGCAGAGCCTCCTGCCGGGCAGAAGCGCCGTGCCGGAGGGAGCTGGCCCTGCCGTGCGGAGCGTAGGTGCTGCACTTCCAGCTCTGCCTCAGCCCTTTTGCCAACAGCAGGAGCAAATGTGGGAATTGTTTCATTTCTGTGCCCAGCGCCCTTTCAGATACAGCAAGGGTTGGACGCGGTGCGGGGCAGGGTTGGAGCGGAGCTTCAGGAGTGAGAAGTTTCTAGAGACACACTCACACAAACTTTCCTTTAGTAGCAATGTCTTTTCTTCCTCTAAGACAGCTGCTTCAAAGTTCAGCTCTTCTGCTGCTGCTGCGTGGTACCAATGTCAGGACAAAGTCAGGCTGTTATTCTGCCAAACAATGAAATACTGACATGTGGATGGAGCAAAAACTGAGTAATCACTGAATCACTGAGCAATCAATTACCATCAGATCTGTTCCTGGAGCTCTTTCGGGAATCCCCACCTTGAGGAACCTCCGCTCTAAGGGCCAAGTCCTGCACCTCCGCAGTTGCTGAAAGGTCCTTGCCGGTGCTGGGGAGCCTGGGAGTAAAACTTGTCTCTGGTAGGTGCAAAATCCGTTTCCCTTCGCCAGGAGTGTGGTGCAGCGTGGGAACACATCACCCTGGGGGGGGCATCACCATCCAGCGAGAGCGTCACAACTCGGCCAAGCAAAGTTGCTCCGGCGTAGGTGAGGGTCCTGCTTCGGGCAGGCAGCAGGACCAAAGACCTCCAGAGAGTCTTCCAGAGAGTTTCCACATTTCTGTGGAGATGTTAAGGAATCTTTTCCCTGTATGAAATATCCACGGTGTTGCTTCCTTTGTTATATCAATTGGGTCTATTTATCATGCTTTATTCCGAGGAATTGTGCTTTATTCTGAGGAGAACATGGCTGTGTTCAAGATGGAGTTTGGGAAAGGACAGAGGGATTTGGGAAAGGATGGAAGGGTCTACATGGTTGCCGGGGTTGGATATGCTTATGTCAATTCGATGCCACTAATTCAGCCAACAGGAATGAAATGATGTTACATCCTGCTCAAATCCTCCCCCCTGCCACAGCCAACGCTCGTTTCTTTTGTTTCTCTCCACCTGATATATCGTTTTAAGAAAAAAGAGGTATATAATATTATGCTGCTCTTGGAATGCCCACTCTCCCGTTGGCTCTCCTGACTCAGAAACTCAGTGGTGTCTCATCCAGAGTCTTCCTCTCCTGGGCAGAGGGAGTTCCCTCCCGGGGATTTAGGAGCGTGTTTTTGAGATGATCCCACCCAAGGGACGGACACAGCCCACAGCAATCTCCTCTCTTTGGGCTCTGTGGCAGCTCCGCTTGCCCATGTTGGCTTTGGGCACTGCAGACTCCGTGAGCAGTTGCTCAGTGTTGGTGCTCAAGAGCTCCTGGGCTCGGTAAACGGTCAGAAAACTGACTTGGTAGCAAGGAGCGAAGGCATTCTGCCAGCTCGAGGTGGAGGGCAGGACTGTGTGGCCGGGAACGCAGGGAGTGGGAAGGAGCAATGGGAAGCGCTCTGGCTGTGTTCAAGATGGAGTTTTGGGAAAGGACAGAGGATTTGGGAAAGGATGGAAGGGTCTACATGGTTGGTGGGGGGGAATATGCTCTTGTCCTCCCTCAAGTGTCTGAGCTGTATTATTATCATTATTATTATTATTATTACTCTTTCTACTTTATGAACTGGTGTGCATACATATTAACGAGGGTATGCACGGGACTGAGTCTGCCCGGCCCCAATCTACCAGGCACAAGCCATGACTTGCACTGAGAAAATTATTTTAGCCTTCTGAGGCCACATTTTAAGGCAGGTTCATTCAATACTTTACATCTCAAGCCCTCAGTCCTGCCTAGGTTTCCCATTTGCAATACAAACCTAATAAATAAGTGGCAGGGCTGAGTGGTGAGGCATCTCTGTGGCTTGCACGTGAGCTTGTGTCACCTGGGCTGTTGTAATGCCAGCAAGACCTGGATGGAGCAGCCTTGTCGGGAAGGCAGCTCAAGATTTCAGCCAGCAGAGTAATAGCTAATTGAGTGTATTTCAATCATGAGATCCACAGAAGGAAAGCAAAGTCCACAGAGTAGAAGGAAATTGCATCTTAGAGTAATCGGAATGTGGGTAGATAATTAGGCCTATATTTCAAGGGAACATTTGCTGGGCAACATAATGAAAAGGCCAGCAACATAATTTTCTTTAAGCAGTGCGATGCCTCCCACCAGGGACAGCCCGTGCCAGCGCCGGTGCTGCAGTGCAGCGGGAGCAGGGAAAGGCATTGTCCGGCCGGAGCGGCTCTCGCATGGTGGTGCCCATCCTCTCCATCGCTATAGTGTCTTCGCAGGGAAAGCTGCTGATGCTCCTGCGCCGCAAGAAGGTGGCAAAATAAATCCCGCAGCCTCATCGCCTTCCCGTCCCTCCGAACCGCAGCCACAGCAAAGCCTGTTCAGGTTGCGCTTGCAGAGCCTGTGGGACTCAGCGCTCCTGTGGGAGTCTCCCAAAGGGAAGCCAGGCTGCTGCCACTGAACCCAACCTGGAAGAACTCCCGCTCTGAGCCATGGTCTGATCCAGCCTGGAAGGTCGGCGGGGGCTGACGAAGCGGCTCTGCGGCTGGGGTTTGAGGGAAACGCAGCCCGGATGTCTGTGCCCGGGAAAACCCCTGGCGCGAGAATTCCCCGGCCAGGGAGCGGCAGCGCACGGTGCCCCCCCAGCCACGCTCGGCACCCGCTGCAAGTGCCGGGTTCGCCCTGAATGTGCCGTTAACGGGCTGCTGCACCCAGCCCAAGAGGGTGCACCAGCCCTCAAATGCCCCCCAGACTGTGGCTACGCATGGGAAGTACAGGTCCAAGGCCTTTTTCAGTGGGTTTTTTTCCCCACAAATCTGGGATAAAAAAGGCTTTGCTTTTCCTCATCCTCCAGCCTCACCTAAGCACGGATCCTCCCTTCCAAATCTCCAGTTTGGATCCGGGCTGCTTCTGGCTTGCCCTGCTGTGGACCCTGTTGCCTTGTGCAGGAGCAGACGGATAATATAAAATAATATTCGGCTTCATGATAATGCTGGCAAAACTAGAAGGTTCGGGAAAGCGCAGTGACTTAGGTGGGTGGAGGAGAGGGTTTAATCTTTGAGCAGAGGTAACCCTGGGATCAGGATCTAAGGGGTCTGAAATCCTCTCCCACCAATGCTGCTCTCATTAGCAGAGAAAGAAAGGCCGAGAGGCTGTATCCAGCCCTGGTAATTACTGATCAGGCCTTTTACTAAAAATAGCTGGGGGTGAGCTGGCCCACAGCAGCCCATCGGTCTGAGTGCTCCCAGTCCCGGCTGGTTCAGAAGAATTGTTTATCCAGTGATGGGGACTATCTTTGGGACCGCATTTAAACAAGCTCTTATTTTCTGATGTCAAACGCTTGGCTGTTTAAGAACAGCTCTGTCCAAATGAATCTGCTCAAAGCAAGACCATAATTCTTGGCCAACTCCAACTTCTTAGCTATTGATATTGCTTCTGTGATGTATTGCCTAATTTTAATTATGCCAGTGTTGAGAAACTTATTCTCTTACAGTGCCTCATTAGAGTGAAGTTTCTAATCGATGAATTCAACAGGAACATCTTGAAGTGACTGAACTGGCCAAGTGAGAAGGTGGTTAGATGGTATTTCAGAGTGACCTCCTGGTACCTGGGAGACCTTGAGCCTCCCAGGGCAGTTGGCCATAACTGTTGTCCTCAAACTCTTTCCGAGCAGTGCTATGGGTGAACCCCCACAGCTCCTCCAGCTTCCCCACCACCTTGGTTTTATTGCCACCTCTCAGGGCTGTTGTGACTCAGAAGAGCTGGATTGGGATGCCGTGTCTGTGGACACATCAGTTTGTCTTCTCTTTTCAGCCTGGTGCTTCGCCCCTCCATTGCCACCGCGCTCAGGCCAGTTGTTCTGTGGGGAACAACGGGAGCAGAGGGCAGGGGGGCTAAAAACGTCCCTGCCCGAGCCAGTCCTCTCCCTGCCACTTCTGCAGTCCCAGCGCATCCTGTGGGACCACATCCTGGGAGGCACCTGCACCCGGGCTCTCGCTGTGGTAATGTACAGCCCTGGGAAATGAACCTGCGGAGGGGCCTCCCACGCCTCCCTCCGCACTGCTATCCCTGCTATTCTGCCCTTCCCAGTAACTAAATAACTGACCACGTTATCTGCAGGGGCCACAAACGATCCTGGTCTCAACTCGGACCAAAGACACTACAGTCGTCTCACGTGGCCTGTTAAACATCCTGCTTTGTCCTGGTTTTCTGCTTCCCATACTGCCGAGTCCCTTCCCTTTGCCTCCTGGGTCTGTATTCCCTCCAAAGCCAACGACCAGTGTTTGAGGCAAAGACGCAGCTGGGGTGGAGACGACATTCAGGTGAACCTGGGAGAAAAAGAGGCCATTTCTGAGGTTGAGGATCAGTGCTGAGCCCAGCCCAGCACTGTGCCACCGAAGTCAGGATTGTTTTTCTCCTGTGTGCCTGTAATTATCTGCTCTGGATGTCCTGAGACATTTTATTACCTAGTTATTCACTATGATGAGGTCCTTGTATAATTCTTTACAGCAGCTCATGACCCTGAATACCTCAGCATCATCAGCAAGCTTTGTCACCCCTTTTTTCAATTCCTTTTCAAGATTATTTCTGAATATGCTGAAGTGTGCAGGCCCCAGCGCAGGTCCCTGTGGGGCTCTGTTCAAGTCCTCCCTCCATTCAGGAACCGGCCTATTGAGAGCGACTCTTTTGAGAATCCTTTAATCAGTTATTTATCTGTTTCGAGCCTTTTCTGTTAACCCCATGCAGCTGTGTTTCTGTGAGAAACCCCTGTGACAGACCTGCTGGGAATCCAGGCAGACGATACCACACACTTAGCGACTCCTCTGAAGAATGAACCGTAATAGATTTATGCAGTATTCCTTTATTCAAGGTAAACCACCTTTTTTTTTTTTTCTTCCCAATATTTCAGGTGTGTCCAACTATGCACTAATCATATTCTTTATTACAATTTCTATCAGTTTTCCCCAGAGGGACCTCAGACTTCATGGTCTGTAATAACCCCAAACCCTTCCCATTTGTCACCTTGAAGCTCTCGGACACCGAGGCTATGTTATGCACAGTGATTACATGCTCCAATTAAGTAATTAAACTGTCTCATTTCTGAGTTCCTGAGCACTTAGCTGAACCATCTCAGTCTGGCGAATTTGCACTCTTTGGTTTGGCTATTTATTCCTCAGCTTCTGCTGCTGACACTTAAACATGAGCCAAATCCAATGCCACGTCCATATAAAGATGAATTTTGGCACAGGAACTTCTCCGAGCTTTTCCTCACTGACCACAGATGCAAAATATTCATTGTTTTTCTGTTCTGACCTTATCTCCTACGAATGCTCCTCTTGCACTGCGGCCAGTTTCTGACTCTCCAGACTCCAACAGGCTTCCTGTGCTCGATGTGTTTGAAGAAGTATTTAGTATTATTTGCCTTTGCCTCTTGCAGGTTGTTCCTGTGACGGGTTTTAGCTTGCCTTATTTCGCTTTTTGCATTTAAATTGTCAGGATACACATTCTTTTGCTTGTTTAGGCAAAAATGGCTGTTCTAAACATAAAAAGACCATATCCTTACATTCCGAGAACCATCTCATCTCAGCCTGATCTCAGACCTAGGCACACGCAGGTCCAAGGCTCTGGGTTTCCCACTGGCTGGAGACATGCTGGTTGGTTTGACCAGACTTTTCAAGTGTGACACATTTATATGGACCAAAGTCATCACTGGCCAGGATGAATTTTGCCTGGCTTGAGCTTCAGGACATTGCACCTTTACCGGTGGAAGGAGGGAAGCGTCTCTCTGACTGGCTATGATTATTTTGGGAGCTGTTTTGGGATGCGCTCCCCTAAGACGATGTGAGCTCAGCAGAGTGCCCCATGAGCGGAGATTTGGGGCTTGGGTGGAGGGACCGCGGTGCTCCCTGCCTCCTCAGCCTGTTTGCCTACGTTCATGCGTCTGGAAGGCCTGTTGCCATGGAGAAGCGATGGAGAACAGTCTGCCTGGCTTGCCTGACTTTTTTCCTACCACCAAGCAAAGGCGTCTCTCCAGCTGTAACGAGCCGGAGGCCCGCTGCCTCCTCCTCTGTGCCGCACTGGGGTAACCCGGACCCCCAAATACCTGGGAGAAGCCCAAAGGCAGGGAGAAAACCCTAAATGAAGGTAGGGAAGGAGCAGAGAGCAAGAGGGGAAACTGCAGGGAGATGGACCAGTGCTTGTGGAATGCTATGGATCAATGGAGCCGGGTGCTTCTCAAGGGCGCGCGGACCAACGGGCAGTGGACACCTGTTGCAGCAAGGGGAATTCCCATTAGATATATGGAAAAGACTTTCCCTGAGAGAGTGGTGCAGCCCTGGGACATGGACCATAGTGACAGTGGCATCTCCATCCTTAGAGGTCTTCAAAACCCATCTGGCCAAGCCCTGAGCAGCCAATGTGCCTTTGAAGTGAGCCCTACGTTGGGCTGGACCCTCCCCAGCCTCAAAGAGCGAGACCTTGCTGGGGAACAGACAAGGGCGAGTTTGAGAGCTCCAAGAGGCACAAATGTGGTAGAGTGTGGCCTGAAAACAGGATGAGGGTGGAGGCATCTCTGCTTTTTAATTCTGGGAATCGACGGTGCTGGGCACTGCTTCACTGAGACTGGAACTGCTTGCACGGCTCAAGTTCTCTGCAGTTTTTTTAAGGTGCTCCCTAAAACAGATGGGCTTTCTCTCATTTTCTGTTGCAGAAACTCTTTGGTGATATGACTGTACAAAAAAAATATGGGTGCGGGGGGACAGTCATGAGCAGAAGTTTAATGGGAGTCATCCTCTGTGGGAAGAAATCCAATACACTGACACTGGCTTTTGTTTTGTGCATGAAATATGTCACTGTGAGCAACTTTGGGGTGTTTCCAGGTAGATCTGGTGGTGATTATGTTGGGGATAGAGTAGACCTGTGTGTCAGCTTGGGGTTTTTTCTCATTTGCATTTTTAAAGAATAGCATTTGCCACAACTGACAAAATATTTAAACATAGAAATAAGGAGCATTTCCCCCTCTAATTCCACAGAAAAAAAGGGGGGAGGGGGAGAAGCACAGTCAAAGGCTAAGGCTGACTTTATTTTTACAGTGTTCCTATGTATTTCTCTCTTCTCCCTTCCTTTGACTGTGCGTGCACCTTCAGATCTCTGTGTTCCTAGGGATTTGAAGCAAGGCTAGGCATCGAATTAGGTGAGTGCGTACCGACTCTACCACACTTGCCTCCACCACACAGGACTTTGCGTACCTGCCCTAAAATCTGCTCACCAATATTAGCCCCTGGGATTGAGATCGTAACGTCTGAAGTTCAGCGCTGCGTAACAGCGGAGCCATGTTCATCCCGCTTGGATTACAAAACCCTGCGGGAAGAGGAGCGACTCCCATCCGCAAGAGCAGCTCTATGGAGCGAGCGGGACGTGGAGGCCGCGACACTCGGTGGCTGCGATGGAGCAGCGGATGTCACTTAGCATCTCTCCTTCGGGCAGCTGCTCTAAGCCAAAAAGCAGGGGGACGTCTTTATTTTGCCCATACAGCACTTCCTCCACTCACAGCTTGGGTCTAAGCAAAGTCACATTTCTGAAAGTTTGTTATTTGCAGTCAGCTCCCCGGTGTATGATAAAATTCCAGCTGATGAGGTATTTACATCCTGCTCCTCGTGTCCACACACACCAGGGGAGTTGTGTACCGTATTCATCTCTTTTTTCCTGCTCTCTGCATGAATTACTTTATTTTTCAATTTGTGGATTAATAGACCAAATAGTTGGACTTACTGTGTTCAAATCCTCATATGTTTTCTTGCAGATTTGACTTCGGAGTCTACGGAGAGAGAGGAATGCAGCTTTCCCCAAACTTTGAGTCTTTTCCATGCAGCATCTCCAAAGGAGAGTGGAACATAAGCTTATGCTACAGCCTTTCCCCAGGTGCGTCTGTTTGTCTGTCACTCCCTCCTTTGGCTGCTTCTTTTCACAGAACTTGTACAAATTTTATCTATAAAACTTCTACCTCTCTGTCAAATATTGCTGAATGAGTTGGCTCTGAATTCCGGGGATTCGTACACTCTCCTGCAGAGCCAGGGGGACCACCCGAGTGCTTTTTCTGTATATATTTTGAAAAATATTAAAAAACTTGCTGCTCCCCCTCATTCAGGTGCCCTGAAAACAGGTTTATAAAATACTTTCTTAAGTAAAAGTACTTTTCCAAACCCTCCAAGGGATCAAAACCTACATCCATGACATTGATCTGAGGGCTGGAACCCCTCTGCTGTGAAGAAAGGCTGAAGGAGCTGGGGTTGTTCAGATGGAGAAGAGAAGGCTCTGGGGAGACCTTCTCGCAGCCTTTCAATATATAAAGGAGACTTTTTTACTTTTTTACCAGGGTGTCTAGTGCCAGGACAAGGGGCAATGCTGTTAGACTGAAAGAGGGTAGATTTAGATTGCACATAAGGAAGCAATTTTTGATGATGAGAATGGTGAGATCCTGGGGCAGGTTGCCCAGAGGAGTTGGGAATGTCCCATCATTGGAGGTGTTCAAGGCCAGGTTGGACAGGGCTTGGAGCAATGTGGTCTGGTGGAGGTGTCCCTGCTCCCGGCAGGGCTGTTGCAACAAGGTGATCTTTGAAGGTCCCTTCCAACCCAAACCATTCTGCGATTCCATGATGTGATTCCAAACCATTCAGCAATTCCATGTGAAAATCCCCTGAGGCTTGGCTGAGCGGCTGATCAGCTCCTCGTGCCCGGTTTCTTTTCAAGCGTTTGATGACCCCGAGGAAGGTGTTTGCTCTGGCAGGTGACAGCGGGGACAAAGAGGTGTCTGGACACCCAGCTGTGCCTTATGTGTCCGTCACCTCCGGGAACCCCCATGACACCCTGGCACCTGTTGGAGCAGGGCCGGAGGAGGCCATGAAGGTGCTGTGGGGACAGGCTGGGAGAGTTGGGGGTGTTCAGCCTGGAAAGAGAAGACCCCGGGGAGACCTTAAAGCAGCCTTCTAGTATCTGAAAGGGGCTACAGGAAATCTGGAGAGGGACTTTTTACAAGGGCATGTAGTGATAGGATGAGGGGTGGTGGCTTCAAACTGGAAGAGGGGAGATTTGGGTGAGATCCTGGGGAGAAATTGTTGCTTGTGAGGGAGGTGAGCCCCTGGCCGGGGTTGCCCAGAGCAGCTGTGGCTGCCCCATCCCTGGAGGTTCAAGGCCAGGCTGGACGGGGCTTGGAGCAACCTGGTGTGGTGGGAGGTGTCCCTGCCCAGGGCAGGGGGTGGCACCGGATGGTCTTTAATGTCCCTTCCAACCCAAACCATTCTGCGATTCTGTGATGATGGTGGTGAGCAATGACGAGCCGAGGGGACAAAGCCCGTGGAGCGAACAGCCATTTGTGCCAGCCCTCCGGAGACGCTCAGCACCTGCCTGACCGCGTCCACCCCCTGCGCCCACCCGCCACAGTGCCCAGCTGCGGGAAACAAACCCCCCATAGGACCTTTCACCGCTTCCACCACCACCGGCTGTAGTTTTATGTCCAAATAACTGCGGGTCGGGTGGGTTTTGCAGGTGTGTTTCCTGAGGGGAGCCCGGCGGGAGCAGCCCCCCAGGCCTCCCCCGGCCACCCCAGGTGCGGCCATGGCGGGGAGGGCGAACGCGGGACCCCGATGGCGGGGGGACGGGGCCGCCCTTCGGTGGGGGCGCCGGGCAGAGACAACCGCCTCCATCCCCGCCCGCCGCGGCCCCTCAGGCGGGGCCGGCGCCCCCCTCCCCGGCCCGCCCGCCATGATGCGTGTCAGCCGGCAGGAGGCGGGGGCGGAGGAGGGAGCAGCCGGCCAAATATAGCGGCGCTTCCTGGGCGTTGGGCCGCGCCCCGGCCCTCCCTCCTGCCGCAGTCCATGAGGAGGCAGCGGCGGCGGCGGAGCGCAGCACTGGCCGGGGGCGGCGCNCCTGAGGGAGCCCCGCCGTGCCCGGGACCCTGCCCGCCCCCGGCCGTGCTGGGGCGCCCAGCAGCGGGGAAGGCCCCGAGCGACCCCGGGGCGGCTGTGGGGGGCCCCCGGGGCTCGTCCCGGCCCCCGGGGCGGCTGTGGGGGGCCCCCGGGGCTCGTCCCGTCCCCCAGGGTGGCTGTGAGGGGCCCCCGGGGCTCAGGAATGGCAGCGCTTTGGAGGGACCCCGGTGTATGTCCCCCTCGCTGGCTGCTGCCGTGTCCCCCAAAAGCAGCTGGCTGGGGGCTGTGGGTGACCGCGCTCCCCCAGCGCATGGCGGACCCTCAGCCTTGGGAGGGGTAGTTTGGTCTCCAAAGGTGTCCCCGCTCCTTGTCGCCGGCCCGGCTGGCATCACCTGCGGGTTTTATTTGCTGGGTTGGCAAGGAGCAGGTCAGGAGTGGATTTGTCAGGGCTGGATCTTTCTAATCTTTGGGAATTGGAAGCGTGGTCGGGGTGCTCGGTGGTTTCTCATCAGCTGAAATGCCATCTGCCTGTCCGAGGGCAAAGCCGGCAGCTTCCGTCGAGGGGTCTCGTGCCTTTGAATGGAAAACCCAATGGGTGAAAATGTGGACTCACCATTTGTGCCCTCTCCGGCAGCATCCGGAGCCGCTACGTTGGCTGCTTAGAAGATTTGGGTTCTATATTTTGGCTGTTATGTTTTTATATTGCTTGTCCTACAGTGTAGAATTTCACCTGCTGTCTGGTCCCGGTGCTTTTTTAGTATCAGACATGGGAGATCCTAGAAAATATATTCGCTGCTCAATTGTACTTAGGTTTAAAAAGCTGTCGCAGATGAGGTTTGCTACGGTGCCCTTTGGCCGGAGCGGTGGAAGCGACCCTTCTCCCACGCTGCAGCCCAGGTGTCACGGCATCATTTGGGGACTCTTGGGGGGCATTGGCGCAGCTCTTTAGCTGCTCCTACAGCACAGCTGTGTGAAGGGGTAGGTCTGCCAGCATCTCTGCTACATCTAAACTAGCTCTTTGCTGCTGGGAAAGGGGGGGGGGGGGGGGGNATAAACTTTTCAGCTGCATTATATAACGCCTCCTTTGTGTTAGACAAAATTGCATTAGAATAACCCGGAGTCATGTGTAGCACTCGGATCTGTGCTGCTGGGAGATCTCAGTCACCTCTCTGTGACTGTAACTCAGCATTACGGCATTCCTGCCGTGCCGGGAGGAAAGGTAGTCTTACGGCTTGAAGCGAAGCGCTCCAAAGCCGTCTCTGTATTGCTCTCTGTTCGTGTCGTAAAGAAATCCCTCCTGCAAAGTCCAGAGTGTCTCTGGAGGAAGCTGTCCGGGCAGAGCCTGGAACTTATCCCCGCGTTAAGATGTGCCCTGTTCATACCCAGTAACGAAACTGTCAGTGCTTTCAACAGCGTTCAGAGGTCTGGAAGTGGGTTTCTTTATGGCAGATGTCAGCCAGGCGGGTACACAGAAATGAGCGACTAACATGTTTTGAAGGCAATGGCTTGTTAGTCGACATCAGGGTGGGGAGATGCTGCTCAAGTACCATCAGCTGTGTAGAGTCCAGGAGGTGCCTCGGAGGTTCTGCTTTGCTGCCTGCTGTAACTACGGATGAGCTGCTGCTACCGTTACGCAGGAGCTCTGAAGTGTCGCTTGGTGGTGTGAATTGTGGTGGTTTGACCAGAAAAGTTAGCTGAGTGGACTTGGGTCCTTGAGGAGTGTCTGGTCCTGGAGACCATGGCACAAGACAGGTGCTCTTGCATGTCTCCTCGTTTGTGCCCTGCTCTAGAAATGCCTAATCAAAAAAGCCTTTGGGGGCAACAGAGAACTTGTTGAGGAGCTCCCTGCATCGCCTCTTTACATGGAGAAGGTGCTGGTGGGGACAGGCGCTGCCGGTGTGCCTCCATCCTGCCACTCCAAGCACGTCTCAGTCCCTGCCTTGTGAAGGCTCTGCCACTCTGACAATTTCTACAGCGGCGATGACCCACCTGCTGAAAGGTCTTCTCCAGGCTTCCTGGAGCACCTCGCACGCAGCTCCTCTGCTCTGCCCTGGGTCCTCCTCCACGTCCTTGTCTTACTTATGTACAGCGAGGAGGTTCTGCAGGGCAGTAGATAAGGCTACGAAGATCGACTATTCTGTCCTTCCCACGAGGGTTGGGGACGTGGGTCACCTGTGTGGGTAGCGCTGCTGCAGTGATCAGGTCCCCTGCGCTTTCACGTAGGCAGCTGTGGGATCCTGCTCTCGTGCTGCAGGATGAGATGCCCTGGGTTTGTTTCTCTGCGCCTCCCGAGATATGCCCTGTTCGTGTTTCTCCTGACTCTTCTTTTTGAGAGAAAAATCATCTCCTGAAATGCGCTGCAAGTCCAAGTGGCCGCTGATGCGGATTTATGATGCGTGGCTGAAGTGCGTGTGTGTGTCTGTGCATTTGGCTGTCTTACTGAGCAGGGAGCAGCATTTGTTTGTTGTCGTGAGTAATGTGATCTAAGCAGAAGGTGCAGGCTCCCTAGATTCTTAAATTAAAATCTCTGCAAAGTGACTCAGGGGAGTCTCCTGTCCCAGGAGAATTAATTAAGCTCCATGCAGTTTGTTGTGTGCTCGGTCTTTTTAATAGCTTCCTCCAAAATAATGGCATAGTTGCTGTGTGCTAGCCCTGCTGAGAGCATCTGCGATGCTGCTAACTTTGGTCTCTGTGGTCTCGTCCTCTCCTGAGAGACTTGCAGCAAACTGTGCGCTGATTCTGTGCACAGCGCCCGGGAAGCGACTGGGGCTTCGTGCCACTGCTTTGATCGAATTTGAAGCGCTTGTATGTGAGATCTCGCTGTGGTGCTGCGTTTTCCTTCCTGAGTGGGCTTTTTTTCTTTTGTTGTTTGCCTTGCAGCCCCTGGGGCGCAAGTGCTGAAGGCAGGGATGGCGCAGTTGTCCTTGAGTCATGACCTTGGGGCTGCCCCTCTGCCGACAGCTCCCGGCTGCCGCCGTTTGGGCTTGGGCAGGTTCCCCTTCAGGGTCCCGGCCTGCTTGGTGTCTGCCATGCTCCGTGGCTTCCTCAGCACGCTTTCAACGGCATAGATGAACCAAAGCCTTTAGAAATGAGCTCTCATTGTCCTTGCTGCCTTGACACCTATGGAACAATGCTGGCACCCCAAACGTGGCAATAAAATAAATCTGCTCCCTGCAGCTCTGCTTTGTGTTGCTCTAACCTGCAGCTTTTCTTTGGGCGCGTGTGATGGTGTGGGCACACAGACGTGAGGCTTTTGCTGGGTGTTCCAGAACTGTCTCTCCTCGCTATAGTTAGCCCAGGAAATATTTGAGTCGAGCGTGTGGTTTGTCTTACCCAATTTCAGGACTTCGGTGTCTAGTCCAAGATACCCCACAGGGAGATAAGAATTTGGCCTTGCTTTCTCTCTTCTGACTTGGAGAGGGCTAGAGAGTGTGCTTAAACGGGCCACAGAGTGTTCATTGCTGCAAAAGGGTAAATCTTGCACTGAAAAATGCCCAGGTACTCTAATACATTCCTTATCACAGGCTTCTAGCTGCGTGAGGAATTTTTGGCTTAGATTGGGTTCTTCGTGGAGTCTAAATTCCTTTTTTTCCACTTAAGAAATTTTCCTGTGAGTGATGTGAACTCTTTCATGCTTTGATTACCTTATTGCTTTAATGTCTTCCTACTCTGTCCTCTCCCCTGTCCGAGCTTTATGACTACAAATTCCTCCAGGACTATGGGGTCTTTGACTTCAGGATCCATTGCTGACATCCCATCTCCCTTTCTTGAGAGTGAGAATTTAAAACTCCAAAATTTAAATTTTTCCAGCTACCGTCTCCCTACATAGATATTTCAGAAACCCGATTTTTGTCAGGGTATTGTTACTGTTAGGTTTAAACAAGGCAGGTGTCAATGTTCTTTAATGGCTGAGCTGTTAACTATGGATATGCTGGCAGTGCTGTCCTCTCAGCTTAGTGACAAAGAGCAGGGTTGCTGCTGTAGGAGGACATAGGTCCTGATGATGCAGGAGGTCTCTTGTCTCCTGTTTTCCTGAGGTGCAGCACTGTCAGATGCTGTCACAACAGATTCCTGCTGCAACTCCTTTGGGCGTTACTTCTAAAGGAACATGAGAAGGTGGTGGGTGTTCTTTATTTGTTCCATGTAATGCTCCTGAGCAGTTCAGGTGTTGCTTAGCTTGCTGCTATGCTCTAAATGAAGTTATTTCAGGTCTTTCAATGTGTCTCTGAGTGTTTCAATCTACGTTTCCTCAGTGTCAGTTTAGTGGATTGCATAAATTTCTGTGCATCGGTTTGTCGTAGCTGCGAGTATGCGTCAAGGCCCCTTTTATCCCGTTGATATGATTGTTTCAGAGACATGAAGGCTATTCCATGCTCATCATGTTGTAATTGAGATCTTTGTTATTTGGCGTCTCTCCTCCTTCTAGCAAATGTCTGTCTCAACCGCCTATGCTTCCTCGCAAAATCTCAGTCTGTTTTTCTTCCAGACCTGAGTCCAGCTTTGACATGTAATGCACAGTAAGTACTGAAAAATACCCTCAGAAGGGCAGCTGCCTTTGGAGCTACCCCATCTTGCCCTCCGCCCTCCTGAAGCCATTCTGATGGAGAAGAAGCTGGGGAAGATGGTGGTTTTTTTTCCTCTGAAGCAATGGCAGTCTTGGCTTTACTGGTTAGGCTCAGTAGCGCAGTGTACCAAGGCTGTGGTCCCTGGTTGATGTCCTTTTGTTAAATCAAGCTGTGCTGACTGTGTAACATGCAGGTCTGATCTGCTACTAAAATGAAAACCTCTCTCTAGATGAGTCAGGGCTAAACTTGTCGTGTCATCAGCTGATCACCTCTCAGTACTACCTGCTCATTTGTATGCAGCTTTTGCAGCGTCATACACTCAGGGTTATAGCTCATCAGCCCGTGTGTCTGTAAGGCACCTTGTACTTCATCACATTTATGTGAAACAAGTTTCCTTTTTTATCTTTTGCCAGTTAAATTATCCCGAGGTGTCTCTGCTCTGAGCCCAGTTGAAGGGTTTTCTGTGGAATGCCATCAGAAGGCTTGAGGGGATTTGAACTACGCTGGCTGTGATAGGGGAGGCAAAACTGAGCTGAGAGAAAAGTATGATTGTGTGACTTGTGTCAATACAGTGCGTTGATAAAAGAAATAGAAAAGAACAGGATGAGTAGAGTGCCTACTATGTATTTCAATTTTGCTCTGACTTTATTTCGATTGAGTCGGTGGGTAGCCAAGGAGAGGGGGTAAGTGGGACATTAAAGATACAGGCAGGTGCTGGTAAACTGGGGTGACTGTGAGCAGGGAAGGAAGACAAAAGGCTTGGCAAGGGGAGACTAGGCATAAGGAGCTAGCGTGGCGAGCAGAGTCCCCTTGGCAAAGGGCACGTGCAGACATCTGTGGGAGATCAGCTGAGGCACAGCCAAGGAGAAGCCGGTGGCACTTGGGAAGCAGGAATGGCAGGGAACCACTGAGATAACAGGCAAAAAAATTAGCCTGAAGTTTGCGGTGTAATTGGCTGGAAAACCCCCACCGCACATGGTGCTGTGCAGGCGTCATTGCCCTATTAGCTGTTCCTGGTTAGCTGTGATCACGCGTCCGCCTGCGTTTGCTCTTGGGTTGGCCTGCAGCATCGCAGAGCAGTGGAAGTGGGACGGCAGTGACAGAACCGCAGGTTCAGCCTGCGCTGGGCAGCAACGTTTTCGAGTAGCTCAGCTCCTTGATTGCACTGGTGACCTGCAAGGAGAGGTCTGGGCATGGCCTGTTCTCCGGCAGCGCTGGCACTCGGCGCTTTTACCCTCCTGCCTTGTCTGCTTGGGGAAAGCAGGAGAGCGAGGCTACAGACACTGCAGCACCTTCAAACTCGGGCTCTTATTCCGAGTGACACTATTTTTCACTGGGGAACAAGGTGGGATGGAGGGTGGCAGTGCTGCTGTCTGGCTCCATGTTAGCCGTTTGCAGTCTAGGTCTTAGGAAGTGCTTGGTCCTAATTCTTTGAGCATGTGGTTTGCAAGCTGAGGGTGAAGCGTTGGTTCAGATTTTAAGGCGGACAGAGCAGCTTCGGGCACTGTTGGAGAGAATGATATATGAACTAACATCCTCTTGGAGCTTTTGAACTAGTTACTAGTTTTATCATCGTATTTCAGCATTTTTTTGTGTAAATCATTATGTTTTCTCGCTGATAATTTGCCTGGGAACTTGGTCATTATTTTTTCTACATGGAAGGACTGCTGATGCACAAGAGAAGCTTCAAAGTCATTCCTAAGGGTGCAAGTGCCCTGTTTGTGAGTGGTGTCGATGATGCCTTGCAAGGGTAGACATTTCCATGGGAAGCCTTGGAGTCCCAGATGTCTTCGTGGAAAAGATCTTAGAAGTCTTGAGCCCAGCCATCTGCTCGGAGCAGGGCTTTGCCAGTGCTACGTGAGACCAGCCATGGCTTTGGCTGAGCCCTGAGCACCTTTTAAGATGGAGTGTGGGAGTAGCTCAGGAGCGCTCTTGCAGCTTCATAGCCTGATGTTAGGATCATTGAATCATTTAGGTTGGAAAAGACCCTTAAAACCATCGGATCCAACCAGAAACCTAATACTGCCAAGCCCACCATTAAACTGTGTCCCTCAGTGCCACATCTACGTGTCTTTCCAATACCATCCCTGGTGACTCGGCCACTTCCCTGAAGTTGCCACACTCCAGCTCCCAACTTTGTGTGTTGTCCCAGGATGAAGTCCTGCTTTTTGCCCAGACAGAAAGGTAATGGGGTGCAGGGAACATCTGTGAGGCACTTGTCCTCCTATGTGGGTGAATCATGATGGTCATCTCTTTGTTCTTTGCAGTGGGGATTGTGTGATAACTGTACAGTTCCTCCATGTGACAGAGCCTATGCTTGACCATCTCTGGGAATGCTTAGGCATTAAGGAAGACAGTTTGGGCAACTGCTACCTCAGGCTAGTGTCTAAAGGTGCAGCCTGGTACTAGATGGGCAAGAATCTAGAAACAGATAAAACATCAGCACTGTAATGAAGCAGAAGTTAAACCTTGCTTCTTTCACTGCTCTGGCTGTGCTGCTCCAAAGCATTTTGCATTTGGCTGTGCTGAAATTTAGTCCCAGGGAGATTAAATTACTCTTTCTTCATTGTTCATATTGATTCCCCTGTTGCTGGCTGTGGATGACAAATGGACTTCCCACTCCTCCTAGATCTAGTCGCTCTGGGAGGTACATTGTAGCTTTGTTAATCTTTTCCATTTTGGGAGGAGGTGTATAAAAGCAGTGGGAGAAAATCCTGGCTGCACAGGCTGGGATATGCTGCTCTATCGGGTAGCAAAGCAGAAGGTTGTTTTGGAGGTCAAAGCCATTTTGCACTTAGATGTTTAATGGCTGTTGTGAGCATGGCCTGTTGTGGCAGCTAGAGCTGGAGATGGATGTTCGGAGGTTGAGCACCTCCGAAGGAGGAGGACAGTGGACGTAATGCCTTGGCGTGGAAACTCTTCTTGTTTCAGCAAGTCTTCGTCTCCTCCCCCAAGAGATGCTGGTGTGCTTGCAGGCTGAGAGTGCTTGGCTGCTGGGTTCTGTTGGCTTGGCTTGCCAAGAAGGTGGGTGGCTGTTTCGTCTCACTGTTAACGAGCCTCCACCCTGGACTGTCCCTTGGCAAGTATCAGCGTGGTTGTGATGCTGCAGACCTTGGAGAGCTTGTTCTACAAACCTGGGGAAGATGGATGGCTGGGGAAAAAAGCTGGTATTAGCTTTCTTGACGCACGGGTCTGTTGGGTACGGGAGAACAAGCCCAGCAGCAGGATGTTCCAAATGTCCTGGCAATAGGAGGCTGCAGATCGTACTTACTGTGTACCAGGGAATGCGTGCCTTGACCAAGGATTCCTTTTCTGTGTGGGTTGGAAGCAGAAAGCTTTCCCGTGGTTGGAATATTCATGGGTTTGCTCTCTTATGTAGGCCTTGATGTGTGATAAGGTTTAAGCTCACCCTGCGTGGTTGGTTCTTAATATATTTCAGTAAAATCTCAGTCATCACAGACCTGACACCATCAGAGAACCGGGAATTGGTCTTGTGAGGATCTTTCAAATAAGGTTGTCCAGTAAGCCACATACTGACATAGTTGGTGCTTGAGAGCTTAGGGTTAAGGTTGGTGAAATGGGTGTTAGCATTAATGTCCAAGCTGTGATAACTCACAGATAGGAGCATTCCAAACCGGAGCAGAAGGGTGCGGTGATGGTTGGGACTGCGGTGGAGGTACCTTCTTCCCTGGGCTGCCAGAAGGGGTTTAATTTAATGTGGTTAGAGACAGAGATACACTTATAGGAATAACTGCATCACAGAAACAAGGNAAAATATTCCTGGGCTTGTAGTCCAGCTCTGTTTTCCTCTTTGTCCAGTGGGAAACTGAGGTGTATTAACCAGGAAGCCCCCCACTGCTATTGCAGCAAGTTTAAATTGGTATTACGTGAAGATAAGGGAAAGGCAGCTGCAGGAAAACAGCAGTGTATTGAATTCTTCCTTCTTTCCTTGGCTTTTAACCATTTTTTTTATCCATCTCTTTCTTTCCTTTGCTGCCTTCTGTGATGCTTGGATGTGCAGAGCGGCAAGGGCTTTTGGAGAATATCTTTCACAAAACCATCCTGAAGGTAGAAACGGCTCAGGTAAGAGAATTGACATGCCTTGTTTATATCCGTATGTGCATGCACCTATTTATTAATGGGCCCTAAAATGAAAGTGTGTTTATTTATCATAAAGGGTTAGTGTCAGATCTCATCAGCAGAGAGACAGGAGGAGTCACCCTCTGGATCTGTGAAGCCCTTGAGGAGAAAAGGCAGTTTGGTGGCTCAAGGGTGGGGTGGGCTGTGGGGACAAGTTCAGTTTTAGTGGCCAAGTGCCCTGTCATAAATTCACCCCTAGAGCTGATGTCCTTGGACAAAGTTTCAGCTGGGAAGTGAAAGGCTGCACTGCACAAGGCTTCTGCACTGGTTTGACCCTTCTAGGTCTTGCTTTCACTGGGGAATAAAAAAAGGTAAGTTATAGTGTGTTAAGTGACATGCTTAGTGTATGTGCAGCAATCTGTCCTCCCTGGCAAAGGTACCCTCTGGATTTATTCCCAGGGTTTCCTTCGACAGGGTTTGAAATGAAGTTTGCCATGCCTCGTTGAGGACACCAGCATGTGCTAGCTATTGTGTTAATTATTTAGATGCAGAAATTGCCCCTGTCAGCCTATGATGAGTTCTGCTTGATGGGCAGGAGAGCACGAGAGAAACTCACTTGTCTTCTAACATGGCTGTGTCTTCTCTGTGACAAAAGAAAACATTGTGCAGATGATAAATTTACTACAAAACCCATAGAAAATCCTGTGGAATCCACGGAAAATCCTGTGTAGATTACAAGTGAACAAGTAGAAGATTGTTCTGTAGTATTGAACTGTTTTGCAGGGGATGAAGTTATTAAATAGAATGTAATGTAGGCTGGTGTTACCATTTCAGGTAAACTCTAAGTGTGTGTGTTTGTTTAAACCCCTGCAGGCAGGAAATGCCTCTTGCTAAAAGAGCAAGCCCGATCACACTAGTTTTGACAGCCATCTGAAGGAGTCCCTGCCTTTTTTCTCGGATCTGTTCTAATAACCTTCAAGTTGTCCTTGGCTGAATTGTGCTAACTTTGTGAATGGAAGTGCTTTAAAAATGTACTGCAGATTTTTCTGATTGGTGGTTTTTTTTTTTAAGGCATGAGAAAATTCAATGATATGTTACTTACAATATTTGGTCTAAGAACAACCCATGGTGGTAGGAAGGGAAGGGTAGGGAAAGTCTGGGGCTTAACGCAGCTGAGATGGAGCATCTGTGAGGCGAAGGGGTTGGAGGCCAGGTAGGTCTCAGGAGGTTTCCTAGAATGGCAAAAGCATCCTTTATCATGGCCGCTTTTGCAGTTGCTTCTAGAGCTGGAGTATTTGCTAGTCCTTTTCTGCAGTCCCCCACCCTAGTTTCCAACAGGGGGAAGGAGGGTGGTGCCCTCGTAGTGCTGGTGTACTCGTGTTTGGGCCAGCTGGAGAATCTCTGATGGAGGTGAGGGGAAATGGCAGGTCTGTTTGGGTGCCTCAGACCTGGTCAAAGCAAAGGAGTCTCTGATGCACATGTACAAAGCTGTTGTTTTACTCAGCCTTACGGGTGCTCCTAGTTGCTGATTCCTCTCTCTGTCGATGAGAAGAACGTGGAAACAGAGATGAAGTGGCTCCCGGATAATGTGCTGCTATCAGGCTCCCCAGACCAGCGTTTAAGTGCTCTCTGTGCTTGTAGTGTATCCGCACGCTCTCCAGAGAAGTCTTCTCCTGCCCACTGCCCCCCAGGTGTACAAGGCTTGAGATCATATTTGAATCCAAGTGAATTCAGTTGCCATAGGTAAGAATTAAGCAGCGAGAGGTGCACTTGGATATACCACAATCCTTACAGGATCCTTAAGTATTGACTTAGAAATAAAGTTCTGTTGAAACTACTCTAAATGATCATAGAAGAGACGGGGGGGAAAAAAAGAATCATAATTTAAGTCATCTTTTAAAATTCTGCAGTGTATAATTTAACACAGTGTGTAACATTTCTTTATAAATACCCATGGTAGGAAGGTTGCTATCCTATAAAAAAGTTGAGAGCAGAAAATTTGGCTCTTTTTTTTTCTTTTTTTTTGGTCCCAGTAGTTCACTAACGGAGAAGCCAACTCTTTCTTTCCTGTAGACACTCTCTAGATCTCGGTATCGCTTTAGCGAGTTTCTGAAGGCTTCACCTTTGGCTCAGCAGAGCGCTTAAGCTGCGTGATTAGCCTTCATCGAATGACTCCAGTGAAACAAATGAAGGGCCTCTGCTACAGAAGTTGAAGATGTAGCACATACAGAGAAGTACCTGAATCTGCTCCAACTCATCAGCTTGGCTGAAGAGGGTAGGGAGAGGCAGTGTTAGGGCTCTACGAGCCCACTGGTATCCTGTAGTCAAATTCCTGCTTGTGTGTGTTGGTGCCTTAGGTCCAGAAAGCTCACCACACTGAGGAGCTGTGTCCTCGGTGCGTGTACGTCACTGTTCGCGGAACTCTGGGCTTTAACCATGAGTGTCTTTACCTGGTGGAATGGGACTGCTTTCTGCTGGAACAACCCCAGCTGTATAACGGCATGCTTCCTGCACTGCCAGCAAACTGCAGCTGGGATTACGGCTCTAGTTTACATGTAAATGGAAGGAGGCAGGCCTTGACTTCAGTAGTTTATAGTCCGGGGGGGAAAAAAGTTTACATCTTTCTTAAAAGTGATTGATGAATGCAGAGAGGAAAAAGGGTTGTGGTCTTTGAGAAGCAGGAGGGTGGCAGAGCCATCAGTAGGACTGTGGAGGCCTAAATGGAGGAGGGAAGGGCAGGATCCTCCTTGTTCTGCGGATACAGGAGCTAGAATCCTCCTCTATCCCTGCGGAGGACAATCCTCATGCAGAAAATGAGGTGGGTGTGAATCTTTGCGATGCTGGTTCTTTTGGTGCTTTACCTGCTAATGCAACTCCTCAGCAGAAGGGTGGAGCTCTGTCAGGCCCCAGGCAGACACAGGAGACCCACCATCTGGCTGCCAAGTGTGCAGAGACAGCCCCAACTTACTCAATTTCTGCTGCGCTTTGTTCCCCGAGGATCGTCCCTTTTGGGTTTGACTTTTTTTGTCTTTAGTGTCTCTTGACTCTTAAGGAAAGGAGGTGATTTAAGGGCTTTTGCATCCCACCTCTTACTTCACATTCCACAACTGATCGAAGAGTTTATTCTTTGGTGGTAACTTCTCCACCCCAGAATCTATTTCTGGTGGCTCCTCTGGAGAGCGTGTGTTTGTGTGTGGCAGAATGGCTTTGAGAAATTGGGCAGTGGTAATGAAGAACTGCAGAGGGATTGTACATCAGCGTCACGCTGCCATGTCTGAGCATTTTAATGAGGGGTGAGTTATTTGCAAGGCTTTGTTTACCCTCTCTTTTCAATAAAATTGCAGCCTGTGCTGCTTCCTTCACGAGGGCGGTGGGTGTGGAGTTGAACATCAGCAGGAGGTTAAGGAGGATTGCAGAGTGCTGCAGGGTGTACATGGAGTGAGAAAAAGCTGAGGTAGAGTATTTGTTGTTGGTTACAGCTTCTGAGTCTTCCTGATGTGAGGCCCAAGAACTTAATAACTCAGAAATATTGTGTGACTGTCCCCATGCAACTCTTCAGTGTCTTGTTCTGGAGGAGGTTTTTCCAGGTGACTTGGGAGGTACATTTCTCTCTTCTATCACTTGGCTCAAAGTGGTCGGACTGTGTTCTGTGAGGTTACAGCAAGGATGATGTCACTACAGATTTTTCTTCTCTTTGTTTCCCTTTTGGAACAGGGAAGCTGCCTGGACGGGATACAAGGTGTTGGCAGAGGATGAAGGGACTGGTTCCTTGGCATCACTTATATTGTTGGGGTGTTTTTTTTCTGCTGATCTTTAAGATATTCTGAGGAATTAGAAAAAAGGGAGGATTGCGCTCTGCTGCAGCTGGCAGGACACAGATCTGTTAAAGAAGCTGGTGCTGAGGTGGTAATGCATCTCCTGCTCTCTTCCTGCCTCCGTTCGTTGCTGGCTTACTCATGCAGGCTGAAGGTTGGGGAAGGTTCCCAAGAAGAGCACTCTCTCATGTTCAGCATTTGTTCTGACTGCAAGGCTGCTGCCCTAGTCCTGGCTGACTTCCGCAGCTTTCTGGTATGTTCAAAAGACTTTCCATCTCGTCTGTGCCATGGTTTTAGGTAGGAGTGGGTGTCCCTTGGGACAGACAGGGAAAAGGATTGAAGTGTTGTGAAAGGGAGGTGTAAAAAGGCTGCAGAGAGCAAAATGTAGAAGTAATCACTCAGAGCGATTGTGGGATGAAGAGTTTTGGACATTCCCAGAGTCCCCTTCTCCCAGGTTAGATGTTAGAGGTCCCACACTGAGATACTGCTTGAGATACCTTTCTCTCCATGGGCTGGAACTATGAGAGGAAAAAGATATGGAGGGCATGGGGCAGTGAAATTAAAAATGATGGCAAGTGGAGCGTTCGAGAAACTTCCTCCTCTCTGGGGGAGTAGTGGTGCATCCTGGTGAGATGGGATTCAGGCACAAGGATCTGAGGAATTTGCTGAGGAAAAGAGGGGGGTTATGCTGGTTTTTTTCCTGATACTTCTTTACCAGGCAGTTTCTGTTTTGCTCAGTTTGTTATTTGGAGGGGGGCTGCTGCCACTGCTGCTGGAGCAGTGGGGCTGTCACTGTAGGATGCGGTGTTCGTCTGCCCACTGCAGACTGGCTGCTCCGGGCAAGCTGCGCGTGAAAGGCTCTGGAAGCAAGAGAGGGAAAGATCCCAGCAAGTATAAGGTGTGCTTGGTGCTGCGGAGATGGTGGGCTGTGGGCCAGAGCTGCCTAGCAGGCCTTGACCCAAATTCACTCTGGTTATTGCAGAAGCAGCATGGCTATGTGGACTGGTTTGCATCAGTACAAACCAAAGGGGGTAGTTACCTGGAAATGGAAGAAGCTGCTTTTTAAACTCAAAAGAAGTCATCTTCTCTTCTTCCCTTTGTGTTTTTGCGTAATGTTTCGGCCATCAGTGAAAACACTGAGTGTGTCAGGAGAAGAGGGGACCTGTGAGCTTCCCCAGGTCACACAGCAATGGGTGGTGGTGGCAGGAGGAGAACGTGTTTGCCGAGGCTGTTGTGCCACGCACAGAGACTGCACCGAAGCAACGGCTTGCGTTTGTGCCCTGAGCTTCTGCCGCTTGAGGAGAGAGGGGGTGAGTGCCTGTGGAGGGCAGCAGCCATGCAGGAGGCTCCTGACACTGCCGGGAGCTGATGTGGGGCTGGAAAAACTCCTGCGCGAGGCTTTGCGGGTGCTTCAAGCCAGGCAAGTGACCTGTGTTTTTTATGAAGCTGTGAAGTCAGGCTGCAGCTGTACAGTGCTCTAAGAGGGACCTTCAATTTCCCAATATTCAAGACCGTGGGGCTGCCAGGGGAGCCTGATTCAAGGTAAGCACCAAGTCTGCCTTTTTTTCCTGGAGGATGATGTTTCCCTGTCCCCAGGATGCATCCCAGCAGCGCATCTGGCCCCTGTCTCTTGGTGTGTCCCTGTGCCGATGTGGCGTGGCTGGCCTTGAGCAGCAGAGGTGGCCTTTCTAGAAAGCGCGTGCGGTCTGGAGGGGTTTGTAGACAGCCTGGATTCGGCACAGAGCAGGGATGTGAAACGTCATCTCTGAGGGTTTCAGGCTGCTTCCAGGATCAGCCAGCACAGGTATGGTGTGGGCATATCCTAAAACTTGCTGTGGAGTCTGTTGTTTGCTTATGAAGTGAATAAAAATGTAGGTCACGGTGTTACCATGGAAATACTAAGGCCGGTGGTGGATCTGCCACTTGTTCCTTTGGGTTGTGTCTCACAGTAACAGTTTCATCTATTCACATTGATGTTACAGGCCGGACTAAAAGGTTACTCATCTATGAGGCACAATGTCAACAGTGTCTTCAGTTTGTTTGTTTTCTAGGCCCATTTCAGCACAGAAGACTAATTGGAACCATTTTGTCATAGCTAAGTGACCTTCTGTTTTCTCAGAGCAGCTCCCTTGCTGAAGGGGACCTTGTCTTTTCTCTGTGGCTTTGCAGAGAAGCGTGTGACGTTCCTTCCTCGGGAGCGGTAGGGTTGGGGTTCTCGATAAAGTCACGCTGGGGCTGGCTTGGTCAGGCTTCAGGTAATCCCATAGTAAATGCTGTGCGTGTCACTTGCTCACTTGACCCTGAAGCTACTGCATGGCTGAAATGCCACGGTGACCTTTTTTTAATTGTTGTATCTCCATTTTTATCTCCCTACCTTATGCTTCAATATTTTGAACAAGTTTCCTGGTTTTTTACCATGCCCTTTCTTGACTACATTGCAACCCTGCAGACCAGCGAGGTCTGCTGCCAGCCTGTCTCTGGAGGCAGGAGCCCTGTGCTGGCAGGGTCACGTTGTGGTCCGTGGCTTTGGGAAGGACAGAGCTGACGTGGTCGGGAGCTTTGCATTGTGGCTCTGATGCACGCTCAGAGGGGCAGCAGAGGAGAACAGGACCTGACAGCCTCTTAGCACACCTGAGGGGCAGTGGCGGCCACAAAGGACGTCTCGGAACTGAAATTGCAGCAGAACCTGCTCGGCTGTGCTGCTGGAAAAGATGTTGGTGGTTTTGCAATGCCCTGGGCTCTAGCCAGTGGAGCCATCCACTCTCCTCATTGAGTGTATCACCTGGACTCCTGCTGGTGTAAGATAAAAAAGCATTCACTCCATTCGTCCTCCTATGAACAAGGCTGCAAGTCCATATACTGCAAACCTAAAATCTTTCCATTCGTCTTTGGTGGCTGAGACAGTTCTTTCATTTAAAGTTGGTACCGTAAACATCAGGTCCAGCTGAGGTGGAGCGGGGAAGAGAGAATGCAATTCATTTTTCTGAGATGACAGATGTTTTTTTAATAGGGTTTATCTAGATTCCCGTTTGCCACTTTGCTTCTGATGCTGGAGCTGAGGTTTTAAATCTAGCGTACTTTAATCATCAGTTTGGCTGCTGAATACAGTAATAAATTTGGGACTTTTTTTTTAAGCTTCTGTCTATGCCTCGTGGCTATATTCTGCCTTGATTTATAAACTTCTCATCCCATGGGGTTACAAGGCAGTCTGTATCAGATACGGGTTTGGCTCGGTGAGTCCTTCCACTGTTGTGAACGGGCATCAGTCAGCTGAAGCTTATCCCAGCGTGTTCTCCTCTCGAGAAACGTGACAGCAAAAGAAAATGTGGAAATCCTTTCAGATCAAGTTACTTGGGTCAGAGCAAGTGCTCAAGTTCAAGTTACGGGATGAGAACGGGTGTATTGTAAGTATCCAATAGTAATAAGTGCCTAATTATCAGGAACTACATGCACTGAGACTGTGGATTCTTTCTTTCCCAAGGTGTTGCGATTAACCAGTACAGATTATCGTTGTCAGTGATTGTCGGCCACTGTTGGTGGCCATGTCTTTGGTGATCCCCGTGTTCTAACAACTGCATTGGGCAGCGCTGCTTGGAAGGTGGAGAAAGAAATATCAGGGAGGATCTAGTGAAGCCAATGAGACCTATCAAATAAAGAGCAAGGGGGAGTGAGAAGTGGATTCCCGCAGAACTGTTGAGCCCCCAGGCTCTGGATGGGCTCTTAGACTTACCCCAGGTAGACAGGGAAGTGATGAAAATAGGATTTGGATGTTTCTGTTACCAACTTGATCTACAGATCAGGCATGTTGGCTCTCTTCCCTTCATCTTGCTGTTAAGTATCTCAGGCACAAAAAAAAATCCACGTAGAGCACAAATCTAGCTGAAAAGAAATGTGTCTGAGGAACCAGATTTGTCTGCTCCAAGGTGGCTTTGCAGCTACATGGGACAAAGGTGTTGCTGATGAAGGCAAGTGGGAGAGCAGAGTTGTTACCAGGTCAGCTGCAGCGGAATGGCTGGAGAGGACGGCGCTGTGCCAGGCTTCCCCAGTCACGCTGTCCCGGGCTGGCGTGTTGGTTTGATGGAGCAGCTGGTTGTGGGAGAGGTGGCAAGAGCAATGTGAAAATGAAATGAAACGGAACAGCAGTAACCACGCAGAGGGTGTTAACAGCAGTCTGCTTCAGCTGACTCTTAGAAGGCAATTCCTGTTACTGCTGAAGTCTCCTGGTAATGTTTTTCAGTACTCTTCACTGTGTTTCAGATTTAACTCAGCATTTATTTCTGGAGCAGCTTGACTTCTTTCTTAAGGGAAGCAAAGTCTTAACCTAAAATGCCATAGTGGAAGCAGGTGTGGTACTTTGGCACCTGAGTCGAGTTCTCTGCAAGCACAGACGAGGGAACTGGTCACGTCTCTGGGCGGCTGGTGTATGTGAGTGTGTGTGTGAATGCTAGTGCAGACTTGCTCCCTGAAATGGTGCAGGTTCATTTTTAGAAGC
Organism: Chionis minor; assembly: GCA_013398295.1. Lineage (NCBI taxonomy): Eukaryota > Metazoa > Chordata > Aves > Charadriiformes > Chionidae > Chionis > Chionis minor. Next base: position 317,397 of record VZSF01006316.1, read on the forward strand.
CAATAATTCATTATGATGGATGTTTGAATCTTTTCCTTCCATGCTATTTTTTTTTTCTTGTAGGTAAATTCTTTATTAACTAGAAGTCTGGAATAAAGCTTCGCATTCCCTTTGCATATGAAGTTGCTTCTCCAATGTGTAGTTACTGAAGGTGCTAAATTGCATGAAAAGAAATAATTATCCAACTGTTTGACAAGGAGAAAGCATATTGGCGTGGTGACAAGCCGGTGTAGTGTAGACTGTGGAAACTCTTAGATAAGTAAAAGTGAAAAGACCTCGAGTCAGGGACAAGTAAGGTAGGAAGAAAGGATTATCCTCGCCTATTGCACGCTAGATCAGACAGGTAGCTTGTAAAATATATCCAGTCAAGAATTGTAACCCTGCCATGATTTCGGTAAAAAGTTGACTCTTACTTGAAACCAGTCATGCCCCACTTACATGACAGTAAATTTGATGGGGCTGAACAGACCTCAGAGCTTATAAAACAGAGTGGAATTGGTCTCTCTGCACTTGCAATAATCAGCATTTTCAGATGTGCTATACTTCATTTTTCCATTTACCCACAGATACCAGAGTTCACGAAGTCTCAGATCTCTGGATTACAGGGGTGTCAGTGCGTGGGTAAAGACGCACGATCCTGCGTGTTTGCAGTAATGAGGCTCTATATCTTCCACAGAAGTGCTCATTTCAGGAGGAACAGGGGCAGTTGTCAGCCACTATTTTGTGGTGTCTTAAAAAATATGTAGTGTCATTGTACCCACACAGATTAGTAAGTTTGACAAGTTGAGATGAGTACTTAGAACTGGCCTTTGTTTTTAATTTAAAAAATGGTGTGATTGGCACTATTAGCCAGCACAGATCTTGGCAGATCTTGAAGAGTCATTTGGTGGTGTTTTCTCAAGACATGCCTGCTCTAAAGCACAATTAGTCTTGGAACTGGAGAGGGTCTGAGTCGCTGGAGGAAAAAATGCGGTGGCCTGCTGCCTCTTGAGGGGTGACAAGTGGCTGGAGAGACTTTGGAGCCCGTGAACACTTTCGGCACCGGTTGGTCCATAACACTGTGTGCTGCAGCTGGTAGGACTCGATGGACAAACTGTTGAATGACAGGTGGTGGAGCAACTTCTTCCACTTGAATGGCTTGGAATTGTTCTGGTGGTGCCCTTGTTGTCCATCAGGCTCTCCTCCTGGAGGAGGTGCAGATGTCCATGCTGTCTCTGTGCAGGACACCATGGATGAAGTGGACCACTGCCCGCCTTTCATACTTTACCTGGACGTATCAGTGAGGTGCGTGGCTCCTCACTACACCTAGGCATATGTTCTGGACCTCATATGAAGTCTGGAAAGACAGCATCGGCTATAGATTCAAGAGGCACAGCTCTTTCTTTAGGGCTGCCGCAGGCTCCTTCTGGTCAGCTCAAGGAGTCAGCTGCCAGGCACGGCATCCAGCCACTGTGAGGTCTCACTGGGAGACAAATGAAATGAACCTGAGCTGTGTCAGCCTTAACGGTCCTGATAGTCACTTCTTGAGCAGAGTGGCCAGATATGTGTTTATCCCCGCGTGCTGCTGGAGGAAGTTTTATCTCAAGCAGAAAAATGAGATAAGGGTGACATGCTGTACTGGCACTGGCTGAATTCAGTTCATCCTCGGCTGCAAACGGAGCAGGGGAAGAGGCCCTTGGCAATGTGAGCACGATCCAGGATGGGCTTCAGATTCCAAAGGTGAAAGTGTGCCTTCTCAGGTTGGGAGGGCTCTTTCTGGAGGGGGACAAGGGCATTTCATAGGAAGCAGAATGTGGCAGCCCTGAAAGGTCCATATTGCACACGTACAACATCAGACTTCTCCTGAGGTAGGTCTCTTCTTCCTTCAGCTCTCCACGGTCATCTACAAGGTAGCCAAGCCTCAGCTTGTTACTGAGTTCTTCCAGGTCATGGCTCAGTAGCTAAAGAAAAGATGTTAATTGAATTATTTAGTGAAGTAAAGGCTTCATTTTGCTTTCTGCCCTGGTTTAAAATGCTGCTGTCTGTGCTGGACACTAATGATTTTATTTTTTCTGGGGTAGTAGTCACATGAATAATGCATTCCCTGCTGAGCCTTTTTAACAGTCCCCTAGCTGCTTCCCATCTGAAGGGAAGTGTAAGAGGTAATTAACAGCCACTTGAAAAAAGGATTAGCCAGGGGGTGGGAGCTACTGTTGGGTTCATGCATGGAATTGCCATGGAAATGCTGAGATTTCCTGGCACTTCATCTAGTGTGTGGGCTCCAAAGATAGTTGCACTCATGGGCCTCTCGCCTTTCCATCTTCCTACCCTACAAAGGGAGCGGCTGCGTTTTCCTTCAGGACAGCTTCTGCAGGCTGTGCTGTCGCCATCTGCACACACAATGAGGGCTGCTAACCAGGGGTGCCGCCGAGCGCTGTGTTACAGCTGTCAGCTGAAGTCTTTTTGCGTTTCTTTCATGTCAAACCGATTGGCAGAAAGTCGGGGAGGGGGCGGCGGGGGCAGGGACTGAACCCTGGTGGCTTGCACCTTTCCCTCAGTTCTAAAAATATAGTAACTTGGTGCACAAAACACTCAGTTTGTCACTTAAGGAATTTGGTGCTGGTCCTTGTCCTGCAGACTTTGAGCAGCTCAGTAGCCCTTGCAGGGCTAAACCCACTGGAGCAGACAGGACTGCACGGCCAAACAAGGGCTGTTTTCCAGGTAAGTATTTTCAGGCTGTGCCGTGAGACCTGCATTTGCTTCTAGCCTTGCTTGGTGGCCACATACATGTAAAATATTGGGCGTATTTGAGGATTGTCTCTCGTTTCAGTACCAGCTCTGGAGTTTTAGAAGGTGTGAGCACGTGCTCATCTGAAAAGGTTCCTGTGGGAAGTGGCCATACCTGTCTCCCCTTCCCCTTTCTGCAGCAGTAACAAAGAGCCTCCTGAATTTGTCGGTGTCCGGGGTGCTTTGGTTTTAAGAAAAGCGTGTCATTTGTTTCAGATCACCTGTTAGCAGACTCCTACATCGGGCAGGAGGACTCCCCTGAGGTGCAGCAGGCGGCACAGAACAAGCGCAGGCTCTCCGTCATCTCAGACGGCAAGTTTGAGAGGAGCTTCTCCGAGGAGCAGGCAGAGAAGATGCCGAGCGAGGGACCGAAGCCACGAGTCTACACCATCTCCGGCGAGAGGCCGATGCTGTCGGATCACGAGAACGAAAGTATGGAACTGGTGGTGATGAAGGGGGCTGCCCAAGAGGAATGCCACCACAGCCACCACGTGCAGAGCGCTGGTGGCTCTCACGGAGTTAGCAGGCATTGCAAGGGCTGGCCAGGCAGCCGGCAGGGCTCCAAGGAATGCCCAAACTGCACCCGGCTGGCTGCCCCTTCCCAGCATTCCTTTGACCTGGAGCAGCATCCATCCGGCGAGACCGGGTGGCACAGAAAAAGGCTGGAGAGGATGTATAGTGTTGATCGAGTGTCTGGTAAGTAAGGGTGGGTGCTGGGTGCTGGAAGGACACAAAGGGACTCATCGACACAGGGGTGATGGGTGACACCCATCTTATCCCAGCATGGAGGTGTCATTGCCGTGTGCCTCCAGCTGGGCCCTCTAGCGTTTCCCCTTGGACACCTTGCTGGTACCTCGCGCTGGTGTCTGTGGAAAGGGCTTGTCAAAGGAGGAGTTTGAAATCAGCTGAGCTCAGTTTGAGGCCAGCATGTCCAAGCTCCATTGTCTCTGCTTCCAGCTGTCAGCGGCAGATGGGCTGGGTAGTTTTCATGACAGCTTCGTGTAGTTTAGGGAGGCTGATCTCTGTAGGTTGCATTTCTCCTGAGGAAGAGCCAAGAGAGGAAGGGCTCTGTCAAAGCACCTATATTTATGCTCATCCAGGAGGCAGTTGAGAGTGGGACCCTCTTGCCTGTGTCATTCTAGGGCTCAGGCAGGTGAAATGTTCCTGCCGGGGGGCTCAGCGGGGGGCTCAGCTCAGGTACAGTGTTCTGGACTTCGGTGCGTGTCCAAAATGCTCCTCTGCGGGGCTGGAAGCAGTTTCGCAGGGTCCCTCACGTAGTGCCACCTCACGCTCTTGCCATAAACACTATCAAGTAACACAATATTGGACTTTCTTCCCCACTTACTCACTCACAATATTTTCAGGGAATGGGGCTAGTAATTATTCAATTACATTAAAAAATTCCTGATTGTCTTTAAAAACTTCCCTCCTAATCAAATATATGTTATAATCTATGTGCTTTGAATTACAAGCTAGTACACAGTCCATCTTTGCCTGTCAGCTCTATATGTGGCTGGCAAAGAGTCTGACCCAATTTGTCTGATTTCTTTTTTTTTTTGTAAACACACATCAGGGCTTTTAGAGAGGAATGTCCAGCCAGGAAAGGTCAAGGTTTTCTCCTTGAAAATAAATTGAGTATGAGGACTGTGGAGAGATCAAACTGTACATCTTTCCTGGGTTCGTGGTTTTCTAGAAAATATCGTAGTGATATTTATTGCAGATAAAATCACAGAAAGCTTGGGTTCTGGACCATATCTGCCTAGATGCTTCAAATTCTGTGAGTAAATTAATACATGGACTAATACTAAAGAATAATAATTAGAAAATTCTTGATTATCAAGTGTGCACAGCATCTAATTCTATGCTAATTCCTGCGCATAGTTTTTAAGCATTGTTTCTCTGTTCCCTGTGACTTTTAGGCTTAGCATTAGACGCTACATGTGCAAATTTAGACTTTATTATTTTTATTGCTTAAGTGCAAGAAAAAAAGTGAGGAGACTTTTCCTGTATGGAAACCATTTATGGTTTTACAATCATACGTGTTTTACCTGCTAAAAGCTGGCTCTGCATATGATGAGGGAGACAGAAGCCTTGTGTGATGATAGAAGAAAGCTGTTTCTGTCCCCACCTCTCAGGAAAGGAGATCACAACCCCAGGGGCTTGGTCTTGTGGAGATCAGGGCGCTGAGTTGCATCGGTTGCAGCCTGATGATGTGTACTGAATTAAGAAAGGGAAGATTTCCTGTTTTAATGCTCATGGATTTACGTTGAAAGCTTTCCTGAACAAATCAAAATTGTACTCTGCGCTGTGGGACTGAAGCAGGCTACTTGGTACAGAACCAAAAGCAAGCTCCATGTCGCTAATGGAGGAGTTTTAACTCCTCATAGCTGGAGCTGAATGCCTCTGCTGGAAAACGTGTCCTAGCAAATGCTATAGAGAGATGCCATGTTCTGTTTCAGGGCCTCGGGATTTATTCTATGTATTTTCAACTAGGCAGTGGTTTTTCTTAGTACTAGTTATCAAATGTGAAATGGAGATTTGCCTTTCTGAAAAGATACTGGAATAGTTACTTACATGGGAACAGAGTTGACAGTGCTGAACCTGCAGATGCCTCCGTGGGTATTTCGTGGTTCGTACGGGCAGGCAGCAGCTACCCTCGGTGCTTGTCTTGAGCTTCCGAGTGGTGCTGTGCCTCTGAGACCAAATCCCATCACAGCACTGGCATCGCGGAATGAAAGTTTTCTCAGCTTGCTCTTGTTGGCGCTCTCTATCCGAGCGTTGTTACTCAGATTAAAACCGAGAGTTGAATGGCACAACTGTTGCAGGCTGCAGGAAGCATTTCTTGGAATGTCCTTCATGCATGGCTAGCAGGAAAACCAGAGCAGAGATGAATGGAGGCGAGAGAGAGACAAATTCCCCCAGAGGTTCACTTCACAGTGCTTCTTCCTGTGTTTGGATTTACACAACGCATTACTGCTGCAAACCAACACTCATGGCAGTTAGGCCAGATTGGCATAATTTAATAGGGATTTTTATGCTGAGTTTATGATGCCTGACGCTGTTCCAGAGAAGCACAAGCTGTCATCTCCTGTACTGCTCCCACCATCTGATACAAACACATCCACTCCTGGACAGAGGTGCTGACATCTGCATGCAGCCTGGGCAGCGGCTGGAGATGCTGGACGTGGTGGTGGTGTTCCTCCAGTCTTTCCCAGGCCCACGATTCCTTGATTATTTCATGGTAACGAAAAAGGAGAACAAGATGCTCTGCCTGGCGAAAAAGGAGCACGCTATCCGCTCCTGGAAGCAAAACAGCCATACTCATAATTTGAATTTTAATTAGCTGGATGAGCTCTGGAGCTGAGCTGTGCTCCCTAGTCCCCAGCTGTGTGCTCCTCTGCTGCTGTTCTGCCTCTGGCTGGTGGAGAGGCATCTCTGAAGGGTCACAAGTCCTTTATTCTCCATTGAATACTGTAGGCAGGGGTGAGAGATCTTTCCTGTGTTGATTCCTGTCTATCAGACAAGAAAGGGAGGCTTCCAGTGACTCTCCAGGCAAAGCCTCATAAGGATGTTAGCTGTTGTTGATAAGCTCTGCTTTGAATCAGAGCTAGTGGCTTAAAAGCTGTGAAATATATTAAGAGATTTTCAGTCCTTTGAGCTGCATAGTCTCTGAGAAGTCTGTACAGAATTATTGGCTAAAAAGGAATTTGTACAACTTCTCCTCCTTCACCACTTTTGTGGGTTCAGGACTTCAAACAAGTAATTCATTTACAGTCTGAGCTATTTTGCATTTTTTTTTTTTTTTTTGAGGAGAACAGACATAGGAACTTCATAATAAGTATTTAGCATACTAGAATGCAATTTTCATTTAACATATATATTTCCTTAGGGTGCCTTTATACAAGGCTTGACATAAACTGTTAGCTGAGAAGGAGTGTCTGTTACAGCTTTATATGATTTTTTTGGAAGCTTCACTTCAAAGGAGGCCTCCCCAGTTGCATTTAGCACTTTTTGCATCTGTATTTGCAGCCGCTTTTTGTACTGTCAGGGAACAGCAGGATCAGTCTGTAGTGGGTGATGATCTGTATCAAACATTTGGTAAGATATCTGGTCTGTAGTACTTGTATCTGCAGCAGGCATGAGGGCTTTAATTGGGTTTTGGCCAATGAAAGTGAATAAAAAAACCAAAAACTCTTGACAATGCCAGAATATTAATGACTAAGATATCCTAGTTACTAATGATCTTAAAACTTGAATGACTGAATCAAGACATGATCAGCAGCGTGTGTCAGGGCATTAAGCAAGGAAGCAATGAATTGGGAGTGAAGCAAGATGGAAAATCAGGTAGCCCCAATTCCCAGGGATCCAGTCCACTGAGATCTCGGGAGTCTTCTGTCAGTGGATTCCGTGCCCAATCGGCTTCAGGCTGAGAGCTCTCAGGAGGAGCTGCTTCTTCTTCAGGTTCCTCCTCCTGGTCACCACCATCCCCCACACACAGTGACTTATTTTGCTGCCTGCTTTTTGTCTTAGTGGTCATTACGCGAAGATGGTGCGGTATCCTAATGCCACAGAATTAGGGAATAATCCACAGTTGGTCCAGGCAGGGCAGTTTACAAAGACAGGGGACCAAAGCAGCGCAGAGTTTTCTGCAGATTGCACAGCTGATGTGCTGTTTGACTTCGAAAACCGGGAAAACTCGTGAAGGCCAGGTCATCAGGAGCAGGTGTGAGGGGTTTATTGAAAGTCCAGTGGTAGGAAAAGAAAGTCTGTCTCAGGCTTACAGCTGTGAAGAGTGGAAGGTGGATGCTTTTTTTTCCACAGGAAACTGCATCAGAAAGAACTGGATGAACAGGACACTTCAAATTAATGGTACTAAGGCAGAGGCAGAGGCTGGAAAATGCTTTTAATGAAAAACGTTTCTTTCCCCTGGGTTTTTTTTTCTTGTTCAAATGCCTCCTCTGTAATTCCTGGATTATTCTAATCCTCCACTTAGGATAGAGTTTTCATTCTTCATTTAGTAGCCTGATAGTAGCACAAATTTACAGAACACTCGGTGGTAGTGTGCGTGTTTACGAGGAGGATGAGACTCTCCTGGTTAGTACAGGGCAGGATGCTGAAGAAAACTACGAAGGGAAAGAGCTTGGAAAGTCTGAACGGTGTGTCTGCCTGCTGGATTCTCAGGTTTTGCTCTCTCTCTTCCAGATGATGTCCCTATACGAACCTGGTTCCCAAAAGAGAACCTCTTCAGTTTTCAAACTGCTACTACAACTATGCAAGCGTAAGTGACACTACTGATGTAGCTTTTATTGTGTATCTTAAAGTTTGTGGCCCACTCAAAGCTGTATCTGAGAGCCTGGAGCAAATGAGTTGTATGTTTGGCACTGCAAATCAGGGGTGAGAGAGAGAAAGAACCTTATCTCATTAATTTCTTTTTTGCACTTACTAGTGTTCTTTCCTACCACTGCCACTTGTTTGTTTTTTACCTTCTTTAAATCCTTGTGCTACCCAGCTCTTCTCTGCTTCCCTTTTTTGTTTTCTTCCTGTGTACTGTCCTTGGGTGCCTCTGCAGAGCGAGGGTCCCGTGGGAGCACCAGCTGAGACCCTCCACCACTCACTTCTGCTGCAGCCACTGTCCCAAGGGAACATTATTCCAGCCTTGCCCTGCATCTATTGCTCCGGAGGAGTGCATCTCTATAGGATGAGATATAGCCCTACAGCTTCTGCGCTGCTCTGGTGCATTTGAAGAAGGTGTCAGTAAAATCTCTGTGAAGGGTGAGCAGATCTGAGCTAGGAGCAGCCTCTCCCTCCACACTGCCGCAGGGTTCGGTGTCCCTGGCTGCTGTGTGTTGGGAGGAGGCAGCTCTCAAAGGGCTGAAGAGAATAAGGGAAGTTTCATTTCCAGGTTGTACCCAGCTTGTCAGGAAATACTGTCTTCCTCGTTTCAAGTATTTCCTACCTGGCTGGAAAGCCAAGGCAAGCAGCGAGGGAAAGGAGATAGTGTTCTGCCTTCTAAGGCTCTTCTCCAGCCTTGTCACCTTTGTCCTGTGTCCTCCTCCCAACATCTGTATCACCTTCAGCTCTACTGCTTTCTTTATTTCTCCTTGCCTCATCGGGTGTCCTTTTTGTAGTGTATTTCTCTGCCATTTCGTCTTTCCCTTGTACCTTTCCCTTCCCAAATCCCCAAAAGAGGCTGATTGCTGATGTTGGGGTAACCCAGACTGGATCAGACCTGTAAGGACTGGTGCAGGGAGAGCTGGATCCGGCACTGGGGAGAGGGGCACTTGCTGAGCTATGGGAAGGGATCCAGCACCCACCACAAGAAAACACTTTTCTTCGTGTTCTTTCCCTCCAGCGCAGCTGGAGGTGTGACCCACCCTCCCAGCATCTGCCTGGTGCTGGTCTGCAGAACCCAGTGCAGGGTGGTGGGGTGCCAGTCCCACCCCAACAGTGGTAGTGAGGAGCCTCTGTGTGCTTCTGCTCTCTCTGTATCGTCCTGGTGCTGCTCCTCTTGCCTGACCTCTCTGTCCTGGTGCTGCTCCTCTTACCTGACCTCTCTGTCCCTCTGCCTCCTCTTCAGGGATTGTAAGTCTGATGGTACCCCAGCAGGTTAACGCTGCTGGGCACCAGACTGGCAGGGCCTGTGGGCATTTGACGGGTGCTTTGCTCTTTGGAAACATTGGCTGGTAATAAAGAACGGAATTTTACAGTTCTGATCTGACACAACAAGCCGTGCACAAAATCGGCATGTTTCCCTTGCCTTTGGGCACGCCCTTTGCTATCTGAAGTCATCTTTGCTGCGCACAAGGTTCATTGCAGGATGGTGGCCATGGCAGGGTTTAGAAGGCTTGGAGGCCAAATTGAGGTTGGTTTGAGGAATGGTGCCCTGAGGAAACCCTTGAGGAGCACAGCTGCCTTGGTTAACGTAGCTCCCTAGTTAATGTTTCTGGAGATTCTGTGCTGCCTTTAGAAATGGCACAGAAACATCTTTAGAAGTTCAGGGCACTTCCCTAAGCTGGTTAGAATGGCTCGTCCAGGTGCCCCTGTCCTCCTGGCCTCTGCTCTAGTGTTTTCAGCCCACCGTGCTTGCTGCCTTCGTAGACCAGACAGCGTGAGCTGACCTCACAAGTCTTTGTCCCTGTGGGAGAAGGTGTCCCTGCTCCAGAAGCCGGTGAGGCTGAGCTCCTGCTGTAGACCGAAGGGCCACGTCCTGCTGTCAGTTGTACATCTGCGTGTTCTCTGGGTCTACATGGAGCTTAATTTGCATCCAAGCCACGTGCTGGCGCTGCCCCAGGGAGGATTTAGCTCGGTCAAACAGGAGTCTCACCACTGAAAAATGTTTAATTTAAAAAGCAATTTCCTTCCACCTAACAAGAAATATTCCTTCTGGAGTAAGAATGCCCTCAGAACACTGGCTGCGGCTGAGCACTAATGAACTCCTCTTTCTTTTTCCCTGCATCTCCTGGAATCTCTAGCATCTCGTAAGTATAATCTTTTTTTATTTTTTTTTTTATTTCCTTGTCTGTTGGTGTCCTGGATAAACTCTCCTCTCCTGTCCATCATATTCACTCATGCTTTCCATACGCTAGGGCTGTTTGTCAGCTGGCAAAGAGGTTAGATGGCTACACCTGGTAGACCTACATGGATCACACATCCTCATCTTCGAAACGGAGACGACAGTTGCTAGCATGCTTTTGTCCCTCTTGATCCTGGTGTGCAGAGGTTTTGTGTTTGCAGTCTCCTAGGTTCATTCTTCCGTAGCAGGGATGATGGCTGCTTGCTCCCATCCTTTGGGCCGTGCTCTGGCCACTCTTAAGTTTGCTTTAGGAGCAACTGCTTGTCCAGCCACCTGCCCTAGGGAGTGAGGAGCCTTGGTTCGGTGAGTCTTTTGCCTGCCCCCTGACTTGCACGCAGTCCTGCAAGGATTGGCTCTTCCTCGGTCAGCCTAATCTCTCTCTGTTGTCTGGTGAGAGCTTTCCTGTCTGTGTTTTCGTGTCCTCTCCAGTCCAAAGCTGTGTAGTTGGTTAATGGCTTAAAATGGTTTCCCAGGGCATTCAGGGGCTACGCAGAGAGGAAGAGACGGAAACGAGAGAATGATTCCGCAGCTGTTATACAGAGGTAGGGCCCGTTTTCTCCCATAGCCCTAACCTTGCCTGGTGTTGCATGGGCCCTTCGGGTGTCATTAGTGACGCTTGACGATGTTGAACGTGGTCGTCCCTGTCTGTGTTGCTGTTCCTAGGGACACTAGCAGTGGCGGCGTTGGAAATGTGGAGGTGAATGATGCTGCGGTGCTCAAGATAGCTGATCTCCATCTTCTTAAAGGAACACTGTCAAGCTTCTTTTAAGCTTCCAAATAAAATATACAGGATCTGTGTCTCAGAAAAAATACATATTAAAAAAAAAAGATGCAATTTCCCCAGCCCGCTCCCAAATATTTGGAATTTGTTTGTTAGCTGAATATCTAACCAGTGACTTTTATGTGCTATTGCTGCATCTACAAATGCACCTCAAAAAATAGGAGACATAAGCAAAATTAATATCTTTAGTGATCAGAAGTCTATTTTTTTAAAAAATCTTTTTTTAAAGAACAGAAAGGAAAGAAAAGGGAATGGGGACTGATTCCTGGTTCAGGTATTACACAAGGGCTCTGGTTTCCCTCTGCTGGCTTCAGAGGGCACATCACTTTGCCGCTGTGATAACCGGAACTCTTCTGGTTTTTTTGAATGTGCCAAGGCACATGTATTTTGGCAGCCTACTAAGAAGGATAACGCAGCGTTTGTGTCATTGGTTAAAAGCTGCCATGATCGCTTCAGTGCTGTTCAAAACAAAGTGGGAGAAAAACATCAGTTTTTTTTAACTGGGAAATCGCCAGGCAGATTTTTATTATTTTTTTTTTAAGCAACTTCAATAATGAAGAGAAATAAGAATCAAAACTGAAAATGCTGTAAATAAATAGACAGTGTATCTTTAAAAAGAAAGAATTTTCTCAGAATTTTTTAGACAGAAGTGTTAGAAAATGGCTCGTTCACATGGCTTGCAGATACAGGAGCAGGAGTTGTATAACTTGGTGATGTTGAGTAGTCAGGATAGAGGACGGAGTCATGTCATCGTGCTGAGCAGCCGGCGTGTCCCCTCACCTCCTGTGGACACTGAAGGTCTAGGCAGGGGCGTACAGTGGGAGCCCATCTGCGTTTACGGTGTGATAACGAGGAGAACAGGGTAGCACGGGTGGACTCTTGTCAGTGGGGGTTTTTGGCTGTGCCACGCGAGCAGACCCTGGCCAGCGGCAAGGATTGTGTTCCGTTCTCTTCTCCAGCCAGCGAGGAGGACCCCAGCCCCGATGCAGTTCCGGATGCCTGGTGGGCAGCCCTTCGTGGCCTCAGGTGTTTCGGAAGCTCAGTGGTTATCACCCTGCAGCGCTTGGCCCTGCGTGTCTGCTGCACAGGGAGGCCAGTTTGCGTGGGGCGGCATGTGTGCTGGTGCGATGGATGTTGCCCTCGACAGCAAGTGGTGCCCAGTGGTTTGTTGAACCTTGTGACCGCTGCAAGGAGGAGAACGTGAGGAGTGCTGGGGGGAGTTTCGCAGAGCACTGGCATATATCAGTAATTCTGTCACTGACCTCTGTTTGGGTAACGAAAAGGCTTCTCCGCAGAGTACGAGTGAACCGCTGCAGAGGGTGCGGAGCGGCGCTGCCGTGTCTTGGAGACCCTGTGGCTGGGGTGGACACTGCGGAGGTGGCGGAGATGGAGTGGAGCGTGTGGCGAGGTAGAGCCTCTCAGGAGGAGGACAGCTCAGACAAGAGAGTACTGAGGAGGTTTTATCACTGTGACTTGAGGGATGCTTGTTGACTTTCGATGGGTGAAGAGATCTTGTTAGTCATCAAACAACGCTGGGCTTTCTGGGTGCAATTGCAGGAGCCAGGCAGGAAGACTGGGCAGGTTTATGTAGCCCCACTGCTCAGAGCAGACTGCGGCTCCCCCAGGGGTGCTGGGCCAGTCCTTTTCGTGCTAACGTGTGAGCACAGGGCGGCCTGAGGACCAATGCAGCTGCAAAAAGCCCTCAGAAGGATTTAGATGACCACAAAATGCCCTCATTAAGAGGCAGTCCCAGGCTTGCACCTCCTTTCCAAAGTGTTTTATTTCTAGAAGAGCTGAGGGCGGGGGAAAAAGGCCTTTGTCCCATTCTCTGAGCATTTAGTGCCATGGTTAACCTTGAGCAGCTGGATCCTCCCTGGAGCTGCTCTCAGCAGTATTTAAGAGATTTATCTAGACAGCTGCCCGCAGCCTGCAGTCATGGGAGAGACCAAACTGTCTAGGCAGCTGGGAGCACCACTCTTCTATGGCAAAGACTGCTTTACTCCCCTTCCCCCCCAGAGTCTGGAGAAGCTCGTCTGTGGAGAGGACAACTGAGCATTTAACAGAAAAATGGATTTTACCCCAAAATGCCAAAAGCCCACAGGATGTAACATTGGCTTTGGCAATTAACACTGGTGCTTAGTGTCTGGTATGATTTTGGTCTCACAATGGACCACAAAGACTTTCATTCTGATGAGTTACAAGGTATATCTGAGACCTTTTTTGAGGAAAGAATGACCCTGGTTCCCTTAAAATATTGTGTGTATATGTATGAATCTAATGCTTTGTAAGACAGCCGACATTATCGGTCATCACGCACCCCAGAAGCCTCTGTACATAGAGCCAGTCCAGCGTGTGTTAGTGAATTGGTTTAGTTACTCGTCTAAGGGGGGCAGTTGTCCGATCCACAGCAGTGAATCTTCATGTACCCAGGCAGAGCTAAAATAAAGCTTTGTAAAAGAACATTTATAACCCAAGTGCAGATGGAAATTTGTTATGGAATATTGTTGCTTCCAGCTCCACTACCCAGCTGCTAGTTTTCCTTCTTGAATTGCTGAATTTGGATCCTGATGAGGGCATGGGGGCCAAAGGGAGGACAGTGCAGAAGGTGGTGTGGGTGAAGGGCTCTCCCTCCCACAAGGGCCGTGTTTGAATCGATCTCTCTGTACGGAACTAGATGTATCGGACTTGCTCTGAACAACTTGATGTTGGTGCTGGAAGCGTCTTCTAGTTCAGTTAGCCTGCTAAAGCATCTGCATGGTTGTAACACGTCCTTACTCATCCCACTAACCTGTGTGTGAGCCAGAGGATTTACTGTCTGACCTCTCACAGTAGTCTCTGTTGCTTGATGTCTGTGGTGTGTGTCGGTGGGGAAGGAGGGAATCTAGGAAGGCTCCCCTACTCCATGCAGGCTGCTGAGACACGGGCTCACCGACATCCCTGGGGGCCATGGGGGCTGCACCGCAGGGTGAAGTCGCCCCGAGTAGAGCTCACGGAGGAGTGACACTTTTCCTGCTAGTCCACCTGCTGCTTCTTCCCCATGTCTCCTCTGGTGTCCTGTTTGGTTCCTGTCTAGGTGAGCGATGAGAAACTAAGGGCAGCGGCTCCCTTGCGCTTGGAGGGGCTGGATGAAGAGTCCCTTTGCCACGGTCCCTTGAGAGTGGCCAGGACATTCTGTTTCACACAGATGGATCAGGTGTAGCTGCTCCCCAGAGTTTACCCCCTGGTGGACTTTCCCCAGGAGCTGCGTGCTCTGCCTGCGAGTCCGGGGCCGGGAATTGCGTGGTTAGGCAGGGCAGCGTTGGCGGAGAGCAGGCCTGTGGGCAGTCAGCCTTGCTGAGCCGTCCTGTCCGAGAAGGAAGAAGCTGCTTCAGCCTTTCCCAGCTCTTTGCCCTGGAGAGCAGTAGGGGCTGCACGGTTGCCAACGGCACAGGTGGGATCTCAGCAGCTGCTGTGAATGTGTTTGGGAACGAGCGCAGCCATGAACATGGTGTGTGCGTGCTGCCTGGCAGGGCAGAGCCTGGACACCCCGCTTCCCTGCTGAAGCGTGTGTGGGAGAAAGGGGAGAGGGGAGCAGTCACTGCCGCTCACCAGGAGAAGAGGGAGCATTGCCAGCGTGGGCGGTGGCGGCGTCTTCAGCATAGTTACAGCACAAGTGCCTTAGATGTAGGAAAGTGAAAGCAGGCTGTGAGAAGGGGACACCATGCAGGACCTCACTTGCCCTGTACCACCAGCCCAGGGAGTTCAGAAGAAACAGCCACCCTCTTGACAAAACGTAAGTCCCCAGCACTGAATAGATGCAGGCTGGGAACCTGGTCTCCGGCTTTTGAATGCCCAGAAGGAAATTTGCTGTCTTCCCAGTTTTATTTTTCTCCTTTCATTTTTTTTTTTCCAGTCCTGCTGGGCTCAGGTATCGCTCTGTATTACCTTTCTCAGAGGTTGTGTTTTGGCCTTTCTTGCAGGAATTTTCGGAAGCACCTCCGCATGGTGGGGAGCCGAAGGGTTAAAGCACAAAGTAAGTGACACCTGTGAGGTGCGGCTGTGAGGACCTGGGGTTTGGGACACGGGGGAACGCTATGTCGTGTGCAAATGCAGGTAGAAAGGACCTAGCATTGGGCTGGAGAAAGGATTTGACCTGCTAATGCCATTTTATCCCACAAAAAAGAAGGCTAGGTTGTTGTAAGCCTCCAGGATACACGGACGTCTGCAAGGAGCCTTTAGGCTGTTTCTGAGGACCCTGTGCCTTGGCTGTGGGAGATCTCTGCGGCCTCAGGCGAGGGCTGGAAGGCGTGCTGCTGCGTCCTTGTCCCATGTGCGTGGGGTTTTGGATGATCGCTGGCATAGTTGCTTCCGAGGAGAACCAGAGCTGAGAGTTCAGAGCTGGCGAGGGCTGCCTGGCGTCTTACTGAAGCTGTGGACCAGCTGTGGCTCCCTGGGGACAGTCGACGCTTCATGTGCCACGCGGACTGGCAGCTTTCTCTTTTCTCCTCACCCGTTCCACCGCCATCTCTGCAGCAGGACCTGGGGGAAAGTCACCTGGTGGGAACTGAGAGGACGGTGGAAGGGCAAAAGAAGAGGAACGGGGAAGAGATTGGAGCAAGGGCGAAAGAGAGGAGAGTTGCACCTCGCTGGGGAAGAAATCACCTCTTAGGCCTGGGAAACAGCAGTTCCCTTTCCCTGAGGGAAGTGGCACTCCTCCGTAACTTGGTTGGGGCAGCTCCCTTAACACTGTGAAAGGGGCTGAGAATGGCGTAACCAGTTCCCAGGAGCTGAGGATTGCTCCAGAAGAGGAAACAGCTTGTTCTTCCCACCCCCTGGCCAGGCACCGTGTACAGACTGCCCACAGCAAAGCATTGCTGACTTGAATTTGCATTCTTTCCTCTCCTTTCTCCTACGCTGTGGGAAGTGAACAGCAAACAGCATTGCCCTTTAAAGTGTCTTTATTGGCATCTGAGTTAGCGCTGCCTGAAATGAACAGGGCTCACCTCCCCCTAGAGCTGTCTGGAAGTTCAGGCATGCCTCTGCCTTGGTAACTCTCGGGTCATGTTTTCAAAGCTTTCTTCGCGTGCACAGTAGCTAAATGCCTGGTTTCAAATGAAAGCTGAGGACGGAGATCACCCGAAGAACTTCCTCTGTGATTGTCTCCCTGGACATCCACGCTTGGACACACTGCAACAGGGGACAGGTCTCGGCTCTTGTAACGCGATCGGCAGTGAATTCCCGTGCTGCTGACACGAGATGCTGTTACTAGATACACTGCAGCGAACTCGCTCTGTCTGCTACCAGAAATAGGTATTAGTGGCTATAAGTGGCTGTTAATCTAGGTGTAATGGCTCTCACATGGGCTTGCCAAGTCAGACATTGTGGTTGGCAGTTCACAGGAATTTGCCTGCCGTGCAGCCAGCTGGGTCAAGCTCCCGGGATTCCGCTTGGGAAATGCCAGTAGAAACAATATAATGCCCGTTGTGGGGGGACGGGTCGGGAGTGGAGAAGACGAGGGAGAGTGCTCACGAGTGCAGGCAAGCAAGAACTGAAGGATTTTGTCTTTCGCAAGAAAATTTAGAGAGCACAAGCTTTCCAGAGGCCTCCCCTCTGTTTGATCCAGCTGTGATTGGGGTGTCACTGGCATGTGAAGGGAGAACTGACTGGAGAACTGCTGCCTTCTTCTGGTCATGTATGTGTCATGAGCTGTTGAGTACATCTTCCTGGGAGGCTTTGAGTCAGAGCATTTACACTGGGACACTGGAATAGCCTTGATTAAATGGAGGTTTGAGCTGCGTGCATTTATGGAAAGACCATCGAGTGTCCTCCTTTTTCTGTGTTACATACCCCATAATGGTCCTGCTCAGAAAGCGGGCATTTGTCTTCCGCTGTCTAGAAGATAGACCCTTGTTTGCTGTGTGGAAAGGACTCACATCTGGCGAGTGGAAGAACAAGCACAGGGGAGTCCGTGATGTGTGGCTTTGGTGGAAAACTACTGGATGTTTTGTTTTGCTGGCAGCAACAGAGGTGGCTGTGGAGTCTGTTAATGTCGTGCTTTGGTTTTATCCTAGCATTTGCCGAACGGCGTGAGAGGAGCTTCAGCAGGTCCTGGAGTGACCCGACTCCCATCAAAGCTGATTCCTTCCATGACTCTCGAGAAAGTGAGTTCTGAGTCCTTTGAGCTTCCTCCTGTGGCCAAACCCTCCAGCTGAGGTGTTGACTGGAGTCCCACTGGAGTAACTGCTCTGTGCCCTTTTGTCCCATCTGTGATCGTTTTAGTTTCATGAGATCTGAGCAAATAACACTCCAGGTATATGCACCTGTTCACCCGTGTGTACCTATATTTATTTGTAGAGCACAACGCATCTAACCTCATGTTATTGTGCAGTTGCCAAAGGATACCTGGTGGTAAAGCTCTCTTACAGACCCCTCTTCCCATCATCCCTATTTGCTTGGAACCAAAACAACCTACCTGGAAGCACACCAGTCCAAGGTTATGTTCACTGTGGTGGGGCTAACCTGCCTGGCTTCCCATGCAAGAGCCCCTTCCGAGCACCTTCCTAGGCTAGAATAGCTCAGGAGCACAGCTGCAGCGCTCCATGAGATGTAGCTTTGATTTCCTGGCTGCACAGATGATAGCTTGGGGCAATCTGATCTTGGTTTGGGCTGCCAGGAATTCCTCTGGGAATCCCCAGTCATGCTGTGATGTTCTGCTTGTGAGGACTGAGATGCTGCTGTGTTAATTTACAGGAGGAAATGCCAGCATCTTCCCACTGTCTTTTTATAAAGGGAATGGCTGTTTTACCCAGATTTTATTGAAATCCTGTAGGTGAGGGTCTTGGTGGATACGAGTTTGCCCATGCTGAAATGGGTTGTATAGTAAATGAATGTCACTAATGAAGTGAACTGACCTACCAGGCAAGGAGGAGATCCAGCCCTCCTAGCCGTAGAAGACACCGTACCAGGTTGTAGGGCGAGATGTACGAAAGACCAGGTTCAAAACATGACCCGATTGTTCCTGTGCAGTCTTGATTCCTCCCCGCTCCCTCAGCTAACTCGGAGGCGAATGGAAAAGACGTGGTTCAGACAGGCTCCAGGCACTGCTCAGTGACACTTGGACTTCCCAAAAGGCACAAATAGAGGCATCTCGGTTCACTTTCCTCAGTCCCTGGCTTCAGGGAACCATCTCTATTTTTAACCTTTAATGGTCAATTATATTCCTTCCAGATGTTTTTTTCCCCAGGAGGCATTGAAGGCTGACAGGTAAGGTCAATTTGGAGAGCGAATTCAAGTATTCTGTTGCAACACTACTGTCTTTGTTACGGCTGTCCTCGCGCTCTGGGACTTCTCTGCCAGGATCAGTTTGACCAACAAGGCAGAGTTTCTTTATAATCACTCGGAAGACATAGTCAGAGCAGTAATTATTACAAGGACACCAGCTTTGAAGTCTTTGGACTTTTTGCTCATCAGCTTGGCGATGTTAAGGTGTAGAGAGTCTGTCTGTGTTTTGTCTCTCCTTCTCCATTTCTGACATGACAGGGTGACCACTGTGAGTTCGCATTTGAAAGCTAAACTTGGCGACTGTGCGAGTGGTGAGAAGTTACGTGATGTGTGGTGTGGGGCTCTGTGTGCGCACTCTTCATTCGTTAAGTGTTTGTCTGGTTAGAGACGCCAGCCCCAAAGCGTGGTGTCTGTCGCTCTGCAGAAGAAAGGAGGGCACAAGGCTCGTGGCTTGTGGTACCTCTTGCGAGGCAGCTGCCAGCTGGGATCGAGTGGGGATGGCAGGCTGTTCCGTCCTTGTAACGCACGCTGTGTTCTGGCAGGCCATGACCTTCAGGATTCCTGCGGCACTTTGGATGGTGACTTTGACTTGAACTGGGAAGCAGAAAAGGAACTTGAAGCCATGGCATGTGACGGAGAAGACTTTATTCCACCAAAAATAATGGTGAGGGTTTCCAACTCTACTACCTGTATCTACTCGGGCTCTGTCTGTCCTTTCCGAGCTGTTAAGTTTAGGATCTTCATGAGAAGAGGCAAGTCCTTTTGTATAGGCAGCTCCTCGGTTGTGTATGAGGGTCACTCAGAGATCAGCCAAGACACGCTATGGTATTCGGCATCTGTTATTGCTGGGGATAACGTGTTGAAAGAAAACTAGAAGTGGAAGGGCCTGTAGTCAAACCCCAAATCAGAGCAGGACTGTCACCAACTCTGAATCAAGTTAGCCTGAGTCCTGATAACCCTGACAAGAGAGACCTGAGTCCCCAGGCCCAGCAGTCCCTCCCTCCTGTTGTAACTTGTCCAATTTGCTTTGGAACCGTATGCCATCCCTTGAGACACTTTCTGCTCTTTTATCGTTCCTTGATTCTAGGCTTCCCCTTCTGCTCTCCCCTGCTGTGCTCTGTGGGCCTTGGCAGACGGGACCAGGTTCTGACACATCCCTTCTCTGGCCACAGGCACGAGTACTTGGGCAAAATGGGGTTTCAGGCTCCCAGCTTGTTCTTAGGGCAGCATTCCCAGTCCAGCACAGCTGTGTTTGAATGGGTCCTGCTAAGGCTTGGGAAGAGTGAAGGACTTGGGGACAGTCTGCTTTATGTGTGTTCCTAGGCTGTCTGTGCAGTCCCAGCCCTGAAGCACTCCGAGGGCAGAGTGGCCAGGTGAGACCCAAACAGTAGGAACCCCCAACCCTTGGGTTCGCTGAGCCCTTGGTACCTCCGGTCTGTCTCCCCAGGTGGGGGATGTGAGGAGCGTCCGTCCCTGGACTCGGTAGCTTGTGCCTCTTCAGGCACAACTTTACGTTAACTCCCATGTGGCCAAAGGAGTGACTGGGACCCTGGCAGGTGGGAGGGCTTTGAAGGCAGCCCACTGTGGAACCCAGGCTGCCCGCTCCACTCTCACAGCAACGTGCAGAGGTGTCTGAAATCACAGCACAGCCAAATTGTCTGTGTTCCCACAGCCCCTTGGCTTGTGCTGATGGCAGGGCCATCATCTTGGGCTCTCATGCTGATAGAATCACAGAATCGCCCAGGTTGGAAGAGACCTTTAAGATCACTGGGTCTAACCATCAACCCAGCACTGCCCAACCCACCCCTAACCCGTGTCTCTCAGCACCACGTCTGCCCAGCTGGGAAACACCCCCAGGGATGGCGACTCCACCACTGCCCTGGGCAGCCTCTTCCAATGCTTGACAACCCTTTTGGTGAAGAAATTTCTTCTAATACCCAATCTAAACCTCCCCTGGTGCAACTTGAGGCTGTTTTGTCTCCTCCTATCACTTGTCACTTGGGAGAAGAGACCAACCCCCCTGGCTACACCCTCCTCTCAGGCAGTTGCAGAGAGCGAGAAGGTCTCCCCTCAGCCTCCTCGTCTCCAGGCTGAACACCCCCAGCTCCCTCAGCTGCTCCTCAGGAGACTTGTGCTCCAGACCCCTCTGCAGCTCCGTTTGCCCTTCTCTGGACACGCTCCAGCACCTCAATGTCTCTGTTGTAGTGAGGGGCCCAAAACTGAACACAGTATTGGAGGTGGGGCCTTACCAGTGTCTAGTACAGGGGAACCATCACTGTTCTAGTCCTGCTGGAGGCAGCTGAATCTTCAGACAACGTGCATCTGCCTGACATCCTACGGCTCTGCCTACCTGTGCCTGATGCCACTTCATCCCTCGCCTGGCTCCTGCTCAGGCGTGCAGCTGTCCCACCACCGGCCAGCTGAGCGTGCCAGTTTGAACAGTCCTCTCCAGCCAGCAGCACAGACCCTCACGCAGAGGAAGGCTGTACGGAAGTGATCTTTACTGGGATACAGCTATTTGTGGTGACGCGCTTCGTCCCCTGTGCGCGCCGGTCTGCCGTTTGCAAGCTCTTACCTCAGACTCTGCCTTTTGGGCAGAGCTGTGTGCTCGTTTGTTGGGGGTCGAGGAGGCGGTGACACATGGGGGTACTTGGCAGGCCTAGGGGTGCTCTGTAATGGACCAAAGGCTCGGAGGACCTTCAACAAGGATGCAGCTAGGCTGCTGGTTTGGGTAACACCTGAGAGCAGCTGAAGAGGGCAGTGTTAGCACGGCCTTTCTGCTTCTGTCCAGACTCTGCTGGTGTCTACTCATGCTGTTGCACTTCTTTTTTCCCCCCCTTCCAGCTCATTTCTTCCAAGGTGCCCAAAGCAGAGTATGTCCCAACAATTATCCGCAGGGACGATCCCTCTATCATCCCCATTCTCTATGTAAGTATGTCACTACTTCTGTGTCTGGACGTGTGGGAGCAGGCTTCATGCAGTGAAATGTTGTTATTTTTTTTGGTTCCTCTCTCTAGTTCCTGTTACAGTGATTCTGAAACACTGGTGTGATTTGGAAAAGCTGTCAGGAAAGGGCTTGGGGTGTGCTGAACCCAGATTTGGGGTCTGGAGTAGCTTTGTGGGGGCTCAGGTCTAGGTGGAAGAATAAGGTGAAGGAAAAATTGCACGTGGGCTACGAGACTATGCAGGCAGAGCCGGGCAGCATGGGAATGTTACCAAGGGAAGGCAGGGTAGCAGAGCTGCATGTGGCCAGGCTTAGGGCTTCTCCTTATGCTCATCCTTAAGCAGGGCAAGTCCCCTTGGACAGGATGAGCCGGACCTCTGGGCTCTGCGGTGGACTGTGAACCCCCTCACCCTACATACAGTGGTGCATCCCTGTCAGTCATTAATTTAACCTTGATTTTTCACTGGGTGTCCTGCCCGAGCAGGTGTCTGAAACACCAGCAAGGAGTCACAGGTCTTTTTTTCTTAATCGCTTGATATTAACTTAATTTGAAAGGATAGGGTGGGACTGACAGCCCAGGAAACTCCAGCGCTGCCTGCTGCACGGTGAGACTATAATAATGCCGTGGGAGCTGGTGTAGTGACAGCAAACCCTGATGTGTCTTCTCTCTTGGTTTCCAGGACCATGAACATGCCACCTTTGATGACATCCTAGGTATGTGAGTGTTAGTTCCTTCCCTTAACTCTTACCCATTACAAATGTAACTGGTCAATGTGTTAAAGTCACTCCCCTGGCTGTGCCTCAGCTCCTGCTCGTGACGGTGTTTTTATCACCTCAGGGACACCTGACAGTCAGGTGTGTGTCCAAGCCATGTCCAGTCATCCAGCTGTTGGATGTGCTGCAGTAATAAAACTTCGCTTCTGTGGCCCATTTTCTGTGCCAAGCTCCCTGTTTGTGAAAGGGGAGCTGAGGACACGACAGCAAAGATACCTGGTTGTTGTATGATCGTTGTAGGCGCGTGGGAGCATTAACAGAGGATGAGGTCTGGTACAGGTACAGTGCTGTGGTCACTACAGAGCAGTGGCTGGTGCTGCACCGTTACCTTCTCTGCCCTGCGATACGCTGGGGTTTCCTGCTTCCCACAGCACGAAACCAAAGGGTTTGCTTCCTGACGTCAGTGGGAATGTAGGTGCTGAGCATCTCTCACAGCTCAGCCTCCTGCCTTCAGGACTAAAGCGAGAAGAAATAATGATTAAGTTGTAGCTTCCTCCATGGTTTATCTTCTCCAACATGCTTTTTGCAGAGGAAATAGAGAAGAAGCTTAATGTTTATCGAAAAGGCTGCAAAATCTGGAAGATGCTGATATTTTGCCAGGTACGTCAAAGTTGTTAAGTGCTTGAGTGGTTTGTCACAAATTTGTTGTCTTCTGTAGAGAAAATTACATAGAGGAAGCAATACTCCAAAGTCAGGTTCTACTAAAGTAACTGCGTGTGTACAGCTTTCACTTCTCGTTCCCCAGACACCCAGCAGTCTCAAGTTGCTGTGACAGCAGGAAATAAAATCTGATTTAGTGTGGCCAGCTCCAGCGCTGGGCTGCTTCTTAGCAGCTTTCAAGGAAAACCAGGCAAATCAGCATTAGCACAGACCTCAAAGGCAGGATGTCAGAGACAGGAACAAGCATTTGCAATGTGATGGTTATAATTTTCATACAGCTTCTGTATGACGGTGACAGTGGTGGGTGTTGTGGATCAGGCCAGCAGATGGCTCGGAGCGTATGCTGCAGGAGAGGGGTCAGGGCACCGTGGTATGGGCTTGCCGAGCTGTGGGTGGGACAGATTCAGGCCCTGCTGGATCTGGGGCTCACTGGGGATTTCCTTCCCAAGTCTCGTTCCTCAGCGTGGTCGTTCAGACTTCCCTGGCAGCTGTGCAAGGAACCTTGAAATGGGAAGTCGGGAAGGTCACGCAACTTGAACTCCCTCACACGTGCCTAATGCTGCAGAATAGCAGGGCCTGCAGCGCACTGACCTGGAGATTGAGACTCTTAGTTTTCCTGATGATGTGCTCAATCTTTTTACGCCTGCTACCGCCAAAGTCCAGTTCTTCTACAGCGACATCTTGCTTGCTTATCCCTGCTTGGCTCAGCTTCTCGTCTGCCTGCGACGGCAAGTCCCCTAGCATCCCCAAATGAAAGGGACTTTCTTGTCTTCCCTATTACTCTCCAGCCGCCCACAGTAAATATTTTTGTCTATTATAGTGCCCTTCTAGAGAGAGGTGGGCATATAACAGTAAAAAAAACCCAGAGAATCCAACCCCCAACGCACTCCCCGTGTGTGAATATTCCCTGAGCAAGTGCCTGCGGTGTCTGCTGTGGAGGTTTTAGCAGCTGTGCCAGCCTGGCGTGTCTGCTCCGCTCCCTTGTGGCACTTCTGGGTATGGCTGTGCAGGACAAGAAACGTATCCAGGGTTTTTCCTCCGGGCCTGTGCAAAGTGGTTTGCGTCTGTCTGTCTCTCTTTCAGGGAGGTCCCGGTCACTTGTACTTGTTAAAGAACAAGGTTGCCACTTTCGCCAAAGTGGAGAAGGAGGAAGATATGATCCTGTGAGTGGCCGTGTTATGTCCTGGACTTGCATAGCATTTTTCTGCTTGGTTTGCTCAATGTTTCTTGCACGTGGCCTAGGAGAGGTGGAGGGAGCTGGGGGGCCTCGGTCAGGGGAAGAGGAGGCTGAGGGGGGACGTAGTAGCCGCTTGCGGCTCATTCAGGAGGAGGTGGAAAGCTGACAGAGCCAAGCTCATCCCTGGGGTGGTGCAGCCCTGGGATGCATCACCAGAAGACTTATGCTTTTATCTGCTGTTTAGTGTCTCTCTCAACACTAAACACTGGAGACTATCAAAAGGGGGGCAGGGGGGAAGATACTTCCTCTCCTAGCAAAGGCTTTGCTGACCAGAAACCGGAACGTGCACCTTGTGCCTCTGTTGCTCAGAAGTGACTGACCTTGCATTTCTAAGCAGGCGACTGGTGGCAGAAATCCAAACCATTCCCCCACAGCTGTTAGAGTGGTAACTGCCTTCCTCACAGCAGGGGGAAATGGAATTTGTCTCTGCAAAGCCTGCTCAAAGTCCAGCAGGTTCCTGAGGACGGTTTTCACTAACATGTCGGATGTCAGCTGGGGTTGCTGAGGCAATTCTGCTTCTCCTCACAGAGGGTTAAGCTTTGCCTGTTTTGCTGCCTGCTCACTTGTGCTGGCTCAAACTTACTTGGCTAACAGTGCTTCGGTGTGGGGGAGAGGATGTATACCAACCTGTTCCTACACAACTTCTTGTT
The DNA here is from genome assembly GCA_013398295.1 of Chionis minor. NCBI lineage: Eukaryota > Metazoa > Chordata > Aves > Charadriiformes > Chionidae > Chionis > Chionis minor. The sequence goes on from VZSF01006316.1 coordinate 342,042, forward strand.
GGCATGAGAACTGAGTATTAAAATCAACATCTGTTCAGCGCTCTCATGCTCTGGCACAAACGCTGTCAATAAAACTCTGCAGCACGTGTGCGCGTCCACGCTTCTGAACACATTCCAGGCAGAGCTGGTCCCCACTTGGTAATTCAGGGACCTTCAGAAAGCTGTGAACACGCAGCTGAAAACTTGGATGCTGGGAAGTGACTATCTCCATCCAACCTGTGTGTGCCTGGGAGGCAGTCCTGAGGACAACGTAGGCTGCAGTCTGATCACAGACCCCCCAGAGGAGCTGCTGGGCTTTAGAGCCCACCAGAAGCTGGCTCTAACCCACTGTGGAGGGGCGGCGGTTGTATTTCACCTTGTTAGGCACAGTGTGCCTGGTCAGCAGTTGCAAAATGTAAAGGGGTCTGACTGGTGAGCAGCACCAAGCACTGGCTGACATGGAACAGCCTGGTTTGGTGTCTCTCTAGCTGTGTGGAAGAACGACCTCTCCAGCTGTTCTCTGCCGATTTCATGCCCTGGGAATAAACCAGTGCACTGATAATACTCATTTAGAAAGGGCAGTTATGGCTAGAAATGGGAGAGAGGAAATTGGAGGGGACTGCTACAAGAGCATGCTTAGTAAAACTCGGTCTCAAAGCACTCCTGGTGGACTTTGCTCCCTTCTCTTCACCTTGGAGCTTCCTTGGCTCAATGAGCAGCTCCTCCTTCTCTACCACATGACTTGGACCTGCTCCTCAGGCCCTTGCCCTGCCCCTGCTCTTCCTTATCTAAGCAGCAATGACTTCCTGAGCAGTTTGCTCCTCGGGCTACACGCCTCAGGCCCCTTCTGAGCAGCATGTGCACACACATCCTTGTGATTACTCATGCATAGGAGGAGATAGGAAAAAACACAATACATAATTTAAAATAAATAAATAAATAAAATCTGTTTCTTCCAGCTTCTGGAAGAGGTTAAGCCGGCTGATGAGTAAAGTTAATCCTGAACCAAATATCATCCACATCATGGGCTGCTATGTTCTTGGAAACCCCAATGGGGAGAAGGTAAGAGCTTCCTGGGCCGCCTCTCAGGGAATGTCTGCTGAATAGCACCAAGCCCAGGGAGGCAACACTCTGCCTGTGTGGGAACGTCCTCTCCCTGTGTGGGAACACGCTGCCATCCTGTCCGTGAGTGGCTGTGAATGGGCGAACCACTCTGTGGATTGTGCCTTCCCCAGGGCAGGAGCAATGAGTGACACGCAGGGCAAATACTGAAGGCTTTGAGGAGAACGGTTATTCAAAGCACTTTATTTACTTACTGGCAAGCTAGGTGTTTTAAAGGACGTGAGGGGAAGGTTTTTTAGAGGTAGGGCACAAGTATGGGCAGCTATAGGTGCCCTGGAGCTCATCTTTGTTTTCAGCTCCTAACATTCAATATGTTTTCCTTTCCAGCTATTTCAGAATCTGAAAAACTTAATGAATCCTTATAGGGTTGCCTTTGAGTCTCCACTTGAACTATCAGCTCAAGGTAATTTATTTTCTGTACAAAGACGCGCACCTTCCTAATCAGCCTGCCCCCTTCACTGGGAACCTTCCTGAAAAAAGCAATTCTGAGCTCCCTTAAGTCCTGCTACGGTCTTCATTTTGCTTGTAACCACCTTATGTACTTCAGTTGCTGAACCTGGTTTTCCCTTTGCAACTCCTTCACGTTCACATTTTGGCTGTCCTGTTTGTTGTGCCTGAAGCTGCAGAGCCCACTCCCAGGCTACTGGCAGTGGCGAAAGTAGCCTAAACAGCAGGCGGTTTTCCAGGCTGAGTTTAGGAGATTTGGCTTATTCCTGGGGCATGTGAAGTCCGTGGGAGAAACGCACATGGGAGCAGAACTTTCTCTGTAACCAAGCGTGCAAGGTCTCTTCTCCAAGACTCACGTCACTGGTACTGAGTTGTGCCATCAACTGGGATATTGCCCCGTAGAGCTGTTCTACATCTCTCTTTTTTTTTTTTTGGCCTGTAGTTCAAGATATTTCAAGGGGCTATAGTAGAATTTTTCCTGTTCTTTGGTCAATGTAAGTAATTACAGGTGCAGTTTCGTAAGTGACGCATTCTGAATTTGTCCTTGTTGTTTTATCTCTGCTGTCATCCTTGGTACTTTGTTCTCCTGGAAGATTAAAACCATGCAGCATTAGGCTATTAAGCACTGTGGATTCTTCCTCTGCTGCTCACAGCTGCCATCAGCACTGATGGGTTCTTCTTAACCCCCGCTTATTGTCATAGCAGCGTACAGGAGTCAAGCACTTCCGTGCAGCACGGAGGTCTCTGTGCATGTCCTGTCGAGGTTTGGACCCAGCTTCATGTGGTGCTTGCACAGGTGTCACAGCGAACACGCTTGTACATGTGTGCCAAGGAGCAACTTGCCGCAAATTCCTGGGTTTATATACAGCTTGGCAAGGCAAGGCAGCGGGCTCTGGGCACGTGCATTTAAGCAGCTGATCTTTCAGCAGGCTGGGCTGAAGAATATGGCTGGATTTATCCCCTTGATCAATCTGGGACACGCCAATAGCGTCCCCTCTCTAATCCTTTGCAAAGTCATCTGAAACTAATCTTAATCGGGCCTGAAAAGCGAAAATCCCTACTTGAGTTCCTGTCTCGGAGTCCAGGGTTGTTTGCCCTTGCGCTTTCAAACGCGCTCGCTGCCTCCAGCGCCAGCCCTGGGTGTGTTAAAGTCGCTTCACTGGCTGTGCCTCGGCTCCCACTCATGAGGGTGTTTTTATCACCTCAGTGACACCTGACAGGGGTCTGTCCAAGCCATGTCCAGTCATCCAGCTGTTGGATGTGCTGCAGTAATAAAACTTGGCTTCTGTGGCCCATTTTCTATGTCTGTCACTGCCTTGAGACCCCCCCACCTTCAATCAGAGCTGCCAATGGCACGGAACTCACGTTAGTCTGTCCTGTTGAGCTCTAGGAGAAGGGACAGCTCTGCAGGGCAGAGCCAGCCTGATAGCGCTAACTTGAGCAAAACGCAAACCCGTTTTTATTTTGAATTTTCAGCGTTAATTATCTCTGAGGTTTCTCACAACTCTTTAGAAAGAGTTTACTCTTGATGGGTAATTTTCTGAGGCCCCTGTGCCAGGTAGCCTCATGCAGGCCGTTGGAGCTGGCGTCTGAGGCTCTGCAGCCCCCGGCCCCGCTTCGGCAGTCAATGCAGAGAGGCCAAAGTCTGGAGACAGGCTTTCTGCTCAGTTCCTGCCCCCACGGACAAACGCTGCCAGTGGATTATAAGGAGCCTTTCCTAGTTTGAGGAGATCTGAAAAGGTGTTTGCTTCTCACGAGCACCTTTGCGTGCTCTGGGTAGGTGCTGACTGTCAGTATCTCCATGTGAAGCAGGTGGATGGGGTCTCCTGTCCCCCACCTCGGTGGGTTGGGTTTTGCTGCTGCGGCCTCTCGTGTCTCTGCCTTGTGCTGCAGGGTATAACCCCTCTGCTTCGTTTCCCTTCTAGGTAAGCAAATGATTGAGACTTACTTTGACTTCCGCCTTTACCGCCTCTGGAAGACCCGCCAGCACTCCAAACTATTGGATTACGATGACATTTTATGAGCTGGAGAAGACTTTGCAAGAGGAAGTTGATCACCGGTGTCCAAGAAGTCATGCTTATTGCAGAGAGACTTTTTTATTGGCACAGGGAGCCCTTCAAAGCCCTATGGGAGGCAGCAGTGCTAAAGGAAGGGAAGAAGGAGCCCTCGGAAGTGTGTCGGGAGGAAAGTCTTCTGGGTCAAGAGAGACTGGAGGGAAAGGGTTTGACACCTCACTCGCCTCAGGTCAGAGCCGTGGTGTCTCAGGAGGAGCTGTGTGAAACGAGGACAGGATGGAGTTCCTTGCAGAACTGAGCTGTTTTGGGTCAGAATGGACCAGATTTGATTCCAGGTCCTTTTAAAGACTTTTAAAGCTCAGGTTTTCTTATTAAAAAAAAAAAAAAAAAATCAATTACCCGTGCACTACAATGAAGAAGTGACCAGAGCACAGAGGAAGGAGGGGTTTGGACTGATGGGACCTTCTGTGCCTGGGGATCTTAGAGAGCAAGGACTGCTACACCTACTCCTGCAAACTTAGATCAAGACGATCCAGTTTCATTGTGAATATATACTGGAATATAGAATGGAAATCTAACTCTTTTTTTGTTTTGTTTAATAGAAAATAAGTGCAATTTTTATAGCAAGAGGGGTAAAACCCCTCCCAATATTTAATTAGTTAAAAATAACACACCAGTAACCAATAGATGAGGTATTTTTGGTCTGCTTGAAAATATATTCAAAATGGTAATATATCTTCTGTAGACATATTTAATCACCAGCAAACATGTTTTAAGGTAACTTAGCAGACCCTGCATGTCTGCTGCATTGATTAATCCGGTTTGGTTCGTTACTTTCAGAGTAGCTGTGTTGCACTACTTGTACGTGCTCTCACGAATGTATATTTCTCCTCCAATTAGACACAACTTCATTACTTTCTATTTTGCTGCTTGCAAAACTATTAGTTTTGCTGAAGTACTTTAGGTTAGGAATACGGTACCTGGCTGAGAAACCTCCGCCGGGTTCACTATGGTATAAAAATGAATTAGAAATTAATAGCCATGGTAATTACTTGTTCATGCCAGTGTTTTGCTCTGTGTTGAGAGACGAGTTCTCTTTCTAGTCTGCTGAGTGGAGCAGCGTGGTTACACGGCTTATCCGAAACCCTCCAAGGAGACTGTTGGCTGAGGCACATGGAAGAAGTGCTGCTGGAGGAATACGGCACGGGTTTGTAGCATGAGTTTGAATCTTCCCGATGTTCACTTGATTGCCAGTTGTTTGTGCGTAAACCACCTCTTTTCCAATGCTAAAAAGACCTGTTTATTGGTCTGAGCTGCTCGCGTCCCTTCCTGCGTAGGACAGGGTAAACCCAGAGCTTTGTCGGAGCAGCTGTCGTTTGAGAACCCAGATTTCTACTTGATACTTGAGGATCTATTTTGGAATATATTCACTTTTTGTTTGCTTAGGCCGAGGGGTTGCTTTTAGTTTTGGGTAGGGTTTTTTTCATCTTCTAGTCTCCTGTTCAGAGGATAAATATTACTTACAGTCTGTGTAGGTGACTCTGGCAATTCTGGGAGGTAATACAAGCTATTTCTTTTATAAGTAAAATATACTGGAGAACAACCAGGAAGGGTTACTTTGGTTTCCTGGTATCTAAAATCAGTTGATTGTGAAGTGAAGGAAAATATATGTACAAATCTTCTTTTAAATACTTACGAAAAGAACTAGTTGTTCTGATCTGTAGAGTACTCCTTCCCCTGTGACATATCTGTGGTTGTACTTTTGGGGAGCAGGCCTCTGGCTAGAACTGCTGAACCCTGTACATTTATAGCAGTTTTATAGCAAAACTTTTGAAGAAATAATGTACATATAGTAGTAAGGAGAGGAATGGGCGGAGAGAGACGGTTTAAAGTCCTTGAAAGCAACATATTGAACCAAATAGGTGCGGGCTGTTGCCTCCCCCTCCAGTTCGGAGCTGTTGGGAAGCTGCGCTGGCCGGGCCTCAGGAGGTTTGGTGGCTACACCTCATCCCTGGCTGGACTCTTATCCTCTTGACTCGGTCGTGTTTTCCAGACTTGTAGTGAAGGGGATAATAGGCACCTGTCTGTAGCATTTAGAAGAAAATGTCAGATATAAAAAAGAAAACAAAATTTATGCCAATTCTCTACTATTTAGCATGGTAGCTTCCACCAGCTCTGCTTGTGAGAGGTGGGAGCTGTAGGTGCGATGAAAGCAGGAAGTCATGTGTTATTCAGAGAAGGAAATTATAGTGGCAGGATTAAAATGCTGACACAAAACTCTCTCCCTTTCTGACCCTTTTACCTCCTGTGGTTATTGCTCCTAACTGGAGATAAACTGTTCTTCCTTCCTCTTTTCTAAAGTACAATCCCAATTCAGTGAACTTGGTAGCATGAATGTAGCATTGTGGAACTGTTGAAATCTTACTTAACTCCGAAAGGGCCCATTTATGTATCCACTTCAGTGATTTTTCTGTAGAGCTGTTGTATATCTATTCTCATTGACCACGTGTAGAACTAGGGGTGCAAAGTAGAAAGGTAGATTGTACAGTTGTGTAACTTCTGTGGGAAGATGGATGTTTGAGTGACCACTACCGACTGTTTCACTGGTGCAGTTGACTGTAGTATAGTGTAACGACAAGCGATGAATGCATTTCTCTCTTTTCCAAAGATCTATATTCCTCATAGTTTGTGATGTTTAGGACACGAGCGTATTATTTCCTTTGTAGCGTTCATTTGACTAAAGAGATGAAATACTCTAAAAGCTGTGACTGGAAAGACAATACTGTTTTGATGTTTAAAGTCCTTTGTGCGAACAGCGTCGTTGAAGTTAACCATTTCTGAAAAGAGGAAAACAAATTTCTTCCCCTTTTTAACCGGTTGAATTTTGAGAGTGGCTGCTGGGAAAGGAAGGGATCGGCAGAGATGCAAAAAATAATAATAAAAAGATATTGTAATTATTTAAACTTCAGAGTTAAAAATAGAGCCTGTGACTTCCTCACTCGGACCAGCCTGTAAAGGATCACCTCTGGGCGCACGCTCATGGCCAGGACGTCCCCTCCGCCGAGGCCGAGCGCCCGTTCCTCGCATCCCACGTGCCTCTGCAGCGTCTTCTCTGGGGAATGCTGAGGCCAGGCCCGGGCAGTGCCTGCCGGGGCACAGCTGGCCCGCAGGGGGCTCCGCCTGGGGGAGCGGTGGCTGCTGAGTACACGGGACAATTTGTCATTCCACTTCTACCTGCTACTTCCAGCTCCCCGCTCTTGGGGTGTGTCTGTGTGAAGCCCTGAAACCAGTTTGTTCACCCGCGCTCCGTAATTGCCGTCTGGATCGTGGCTCGGTGGAGCTCACCTCTAACCAGGGCAATCGGAGCGAGCGCTTGATGCTGCGGTTGAGCTCCCGTCCCTGCCTGCTCTCTTAGAGGATGGGCAGCCCCGCGGCACCCTCGGGCTCAGCCCCGCCACCGCCGCTCCTCTGCGGCCCGGATTTGCTGTGGCCAAGGGCAGAAGGAGAAACGGGGAAGCCTGGTTAAGCCTGGGAAGAAGCAGATTAAACGGGGATGGCTAAATTGTGTGTCAGCCCCGGGCTGCTCACCCCAGCCGCGCGTGGGAGCTTCCGCTGCTCTTGTGGCAGGATCGGATGTGACCTCGGAGCCTGGTGACCGTCAGCAGAGCGGGCTGTGGTATGGCCTGAGCTGGGACTGTCACCTCCAGGAGAGAAGGGTGAGCAGCAAGTGCACGAGCTGTGCAGTCTGCTGGGAGCAGCTCCCGGCCATATTCTCTGGTGCCCGTGGAGAATTCACCCAGCTGTAGAGGTTGGGAGGGTCGTCGTCTTGGATGTGGCACTTGTCTTATACAAAGAGGCTTTCCACAGAGGTTTTCCAAAGAGGCTTTTCTCTTTTCCTCTCGTTTGGCTGGGAAGGAAAGGAAAGAAGAAAATTCAAGTTACCCGAGGGACGTAGAAATAGGTAGAAAATCGAGATACAGCTTTTTTGCACCTTTCCTCATGTTGCAGCCACCGACTTCCCTTTGCTGCTGACCTCCAGGCCTGGGATGGGAAACGGATGAGTCAGCAGATAATCCCTTCCTGCATTTAAAAAAAACCTCAACCAACCAAACAAAAAAAACCACAAAAAAACCCCGGAAAAATCCTTGTAGCTCTAGCAAAACATCTGACTGCAAAAGGCAACCAGCCAGCTCCTCCTGCCCGTGTGAGGACTCTGCCGTGCGCATCCGTGGGATCCCACCCGCTCCTGCCTCTGAGTGCCTCTAGAGCCGCCCGCGCCACAGCCCGCGGGGGAACTCCGTGCTGCTTCTGCGGAGGGGACTCTGGAAACGAATTTGTTCTTCATTTCTCAGCCTGGATTTGCTGCCTGGAGCTCGACACAGGTTTCCTGCTCCAGCGGCTCCTGGAGCGCGTGTGTACGTGTGTTCACGTCGTCTCTTCGCACACGGGTTCTTTCCCAGGGTCTGGGGCAGACGTTCCCCCTCGGTTGCCCCCGCTTGCTTTGCCACGTGCAGTAAAGCGTGAGGCAGCGCTGTCGGTGTCGTCCATGCTGTGTTAGCGTCTCTCCGGCTCCTGGCACGCGTCCATTTCACAAATAGCTGCTGTTGTTTTGGGATGTGACTGTGTTCGCGACCTGTGGCTGGGAGTTCCTGTTCCCAAGGCTCTGCTGGCAGAGTGACGGCGAGCGCTGCTGTGTCACCTTCAGGCAACATAAAGTGGGGTTAGTCGAAAGAATGAAAAGTGCTGATTTTTAAATAGCCAGCCTGGCGGGATCTGGAACTGGGAGTGTGTCCTTAATCCCAGCTCAGCCAGGAGGTGGAACAGCAGGCTGGCTCTGCTCTCTTGGTGCAAGTGTAAACGCTCAACCCATCGAAACCCAGGTTAAAAGTCACATTTACGTATTATTCATGGTGTATTGGTCCAGGATAAGATATGTTACTGTACAATTAAAAACAAATCATTCCAGGGCCCTTGGCAATTGGCACATGTTGCCGGAGCCACAATCGGAGGATGTGCTGGGTTGTGTCATCCTTCCTCAAGCGACTGGGCCATGCGGCCAGACTGGGACACAGGTTTGCAGATATACGTAACGCCGGATTGCTCTGTTCTCTGGGCTTTGCCGTGGCAGTCCCTGGAGCTGGCGACACAGAGAGCCCTTCCTGAAAGATGCCACGCAGGTATCCTTCCCAGGGAGCTCGAGCGGCAATAGCATTGTCCGTGCCATCTGTAAAAGTTGTTTGTGATCCTGTATTTTGTCCTGCTGATCACAGAGTATCCGTGGCTTTCTGCATCTTCCATAGAAGTGGGGGTTTTTTTCACTCTCAGTTGTGAAAGCGCAAGCCAAAGTCAACTGGAAACCGTTACCATCTTGATGGCGAGTCAGCCTTACTGTACACTAGCATATACTAAAGCTGAGTGAGTAAATGGGTGGCTTAATGACCATGAACCCAGTTGTGATCATTGTTACTCCCAATTAACCCTGCTGTGTAATCGGCTCAATTAATAGTAAGATACCAGAGTTTGCTGTCTCTGCCTAAAAGGCCAGTGCGTGGTCTCTTGCCAAGACCGTCCATGAGCTGTCGAAGAGGGATAGGAACCAGTAGCTGCTTTGATTTGGAAATAAATTAAACCCAACGTACTGCCAGTCAGGGTGAAAAACTTAGAAGACTGGAAGGAATAAACATTACGGACATTAAATGTAAAGAATCCATCTGAAGGGAACCTAAATTTCTTTTTTTTCCCATAAATGTTTGGTAAATTTTAAAGAACTAATACAACCTAATAATTTTTCACATTATTGCATTGCTTTTAGAGTATCCTTAAAGCTGACATGCTTAAGGACAGATGAGACAGGCAGAGGGTTGTCTGACCTCAGGATAGTGGGGCAGATAACTGCGGGCACAGCCCCTGCCCTGCTCCCTGGTGCCTGGGGTTTCGCTGTGTGTGAGGGCTGTTTCCCACCTGTGGCCGTGCAGGGGATGTGGCCAGTTGTTCTTAGGGAACACTTCTTACCTGGGGAGCCCAAAATGTGGGGGGGACGGGGACGAGGAGGCTGTGGCAGCTGGCCAGGGACTGGTCACCACCGTGGCAGCGCTGGCCTCTGGCTTAGGACCAGCAGAGATGCACGTTGGTGGTATTGAAAGAGCTTCAAGAGAAATTGTGTGTGTGGGGGGGGGGGGTTGTTAAAATATTTTTTGTTAGCGCGAAAACTCAGTTGTAGCAGTAGAGTCCCCACTACGAGTTCCTGTGAACTCAGGGCTGGTGCAGAGCTGGGAATTGAAGGCCGGGTATCTTTGTCCTTATATTTGAAATGCCCTAAAAACATCACAAATATGTACAACCACGCAAGGCCCCAAGTATGGATTCTGCTCCCCTGCGCTCCCTATGCTAAAGAGACCTCATTTTGCTGGGTGTTCAGACGGGCACGGCTGAAGAAACAGAGCACATTTGGTGTTCCCCATCCCAGGAAACCAGGCTGGAGTCATACCCAAATGAGCAAGAGAGGGGTTGTAGTTTTTCCGTTGTGTGTTTCCTGTTGTTCTTTAGCAATGCTATTCCTGGAACTGGGGTGACTTCAGCTGTGATAGGGAGCAACTGCAAAAACCGAGCTGTCCCAGGGCTGTGAGTCAATGCGCTTTGGGGATCTTTACTGTTTCGCCATGAACTTCAGGCACCGGTTTGCATTTCCAGCCCCTTCGCTCAGCTGCGAGCCCTCCCTTTGCTAGCACAGTGCTGCTCGTGAGGGGGGCAACATCAGTTTCCGGAAAGGAAAACCAAATGCATGAGTAACAAGTGGAAAAACGTAATGGTGGAGGCTTTGAAAGCGGATCTGGTAGTGTGCAGGATGGGTTATATCCTGTAGTGCTCCTAAACGCAGATATTTGAGCGAGTTACTTTCATCCAAATGAGAAAAAGAAAGAAAAAAGAATAGTTGTCAAAATAATGGTGGGGGAAAAAAACCCTAACCCACCTGAGTTTTGAATAGTGATTGACACTTTGACACAAACCCTGTGAAGGTAAAACACTCAGCGGTCTGATTCTGCCTTTACTCTCAGCTGAGTTCAGAGGGAGTTGCCGCTGTCCTGCTCGTTTCAAAGTCAAACTCAAGTGCAGGGTAATGTGGCTGCATCCACCTGCGCCACGTGTACCTGTCCGGTGCGTGTTGCGCATCCCGTCTCAGCGGGGAGCTGGGGGCAGAGCGGATGTGTGAGGAGCTTGAAGCGTTGGCCCCAAGAGAGCCTCTGGCTTAGAGCTCAACGTGTGACACGCTGGTTTGAGGCCAAAAACTGTCTTAGTGGAGACTTTTGAAAACAAAGGTTGTAAGCTCCGAGACTGCGGTGCTTGGATTGCCTGGACCAGCAGGCTGGCTCCTTGGAAGCCAGAAGAAAGTCACTCCAGAGCACTCGCCCCGGTTTTCGAGGTGGTTTCTGGCTGGGTCCCTGCTGGCCGGGTGTGGGACAAACCCCGCCGTGACGCACGGGACATCTGCCATCTCTGCTGCCTCCGTTAACACGTTTCTCTGAGACTGTCTGCTGCTTCGTGTATGATAACCGGGTTTCAAATACGTGAATGTTTCTAGGTTTTAAGATGTGATTTAATAAAAAGATGTTTCTGGGAAAGCAGGTTTGCTCTCGTCTGGTTTTGTTGTTGTTGCTGCTGCTCTCGGGCTGAGTTCGTGGGCGCAGGAAATGCTGCTTGGCCGATGCTTTGCTGTGCTGGAGGCGAGGGAGATACAGGCGCCGGCAGCAGCCGGGGAAAGGCTGAACACTCGAGAGCGGAGCTCCAGTGGTGCCCAGTGACGGGACAAGGGGCAATAGGCACAATCTGGAACATGGAAATTTCTATCTCAACCTGAGGAAAAACTGCTTTCCTTTGAGGGTGGCAGAGCCCTGGCAGAGGCTGCCCAGAGAGGAGGTGGAGCCTCCGACTCCGGAGACATTCCCAACCCGCCTGGACGCCATCCTGTGCCACCTGCTCCGGGTGACCCTGCTCTGGCAGGGGGTTGGATGGGATGAGCTCCAGAGGTCCCTGCCAACCCCTGCCCGTCTGGGATTCTGGGAAGCCCAGATGCAGTTAAAAGGGGAGGAAGGTAAAAACTCCCGATGCTTTAAACAAGGCACCATCTGAGAGAGGCAGATCCAGGGGTGGGGGTAGGATGGGGCGATTCAGTTCCAGCACTGAGAAACGGAGCCCTGGAGAAATTCAAGGGAGGCTAAAGGCTTGATGATCCCTCTAGGAAAAACAAGACCAGCTCCAAAATAAAGCACGTCCCCAGGAGGGCAGAAGGTACCACGTTCCTATAAGCCGCTTTCGTTGTCATAGGTCTGACTTAATTTCCAGAATGAGCAGGTCTGGCTTGATCTCCCAGCTGCAATTTCCCCCTTTATCTCCAATGCTGAGAGTCACCTGCAGGTTCATCTTCCACGAAATGCAGTAAGGGCAGCCTCTCCGAGCACAGAGATCAGCACGGAACGGGCTGCACAACTCTCTCATTTAAGGCATTTTTCTTCAGCTCTGGGATCTTTCAGCCTTCGTTTCTCCATCGTCCCCATGGAGAATAACATGTACCTGGTAGCCGGAAAGACGGTGTTTGTCCTGCAACCATTCCATGTCGGCACTGTCCTGTTTTCAAATCAGTGTCAGATTTGTGGCAGGAGCCTAGTTAAAACAGATTATTTTTAGCTATCGCCTTCTTCCCTCTCCCTTTGTGCCCCCTCTCACATGGTGGTGTGACGGGCACAAACCCAGGGCGGGAGCTGTGCAGGCGGAGTTCCGCTCCAGGCTGTAAAAAGGCCGGGAACCGAGATGTCTGGCGGGATTTAAGGTGAATTCATGTCTCTGTGTCCTGCTGGGCCCCGCTTTTTCTCCGTTCCCTTGTCACCTGGCTGGACACGGGGTTGTCCCAGCAGATCCTCCTGGCACCAGCCCGTCCTCCCTCCCTCCCTCGCAAGCGGTTTGTGCCACATCTGCTACCGACGTGTCCTACATGCCGCATCCCGGTGCCAGCTCCGCAGCCATATCAGCTGCATCCTGGCGCTGCCGGGACACCGGGAACTCGTGCCTATGCTATGCTCTGCCATCAGTCACACCCTCTGGGGTCCTGTCCCCTGCCATCCTCGCACCTGGGGTTTGTAATAGAGCGTTCGTTTTCATGCCAAAATACGAGCGCCGAGAGGGATTCCCGGGAGCCTCTTGGCAACAGCACCGGGACAGGGGATTTGCTCCGCAGCGCTCGCTTGCCGGGCAAGTTTCACTGTCCAGGCCTTAACACCGTTTCACTGACTCAGCCCAGGAAAGAAAGAGTTGACAGACACGACGACAGAAGGCTCTCAGATCTTGACGGGCAGGGGAGGAGGTGAATAATGGCTGGATTTATTTTTTTTGTTATAAAGACAGGCGGGCATGCAGCAAAACTAGCAGATGTCAAGTTCAATCCCCGCAAAGGGAGGCGTTTTCTTTGCACCAGGTGCAGATAAACTGTGGAATTCATTATTTCGGGATTTATGGGCTTTACACGGGCTCAAAAGCCACCCAGACAAGACCACGAAAGAGAAATCCATTGAGATCTCCCCCGTACAAAGGCACATTGTTGGCTCTGGACATGCCCGAGCCATGAGTCACCAGAGGCGGGGAAATGTCACTACCCGCTTGCCCAGCCTTTATCCTCAATCCCGGGCTACCCGCTGCGGGCCCCGGCGAGGGCCGCGATGCAGGACGGTGCATGGTGGTCCCGTGCGTCGGCTGAATTAAATAACACCCTTGTGTTATTTAAGCTGAATTGCAAAGAGCCACCTCCTTCCATTTAGCTGCAGTTTGCCGGCTCGCAGCGGTGCAGCTCCTCGGGGCACACAGCGCATCTGGGCACCACACAGCTCCGGGCACGCTGGCAGCTTCTGCAGCTAAATGCTATTTTCAGTAGTATTGTTTCCAGCTATCATTTGAAGAAGGTGTAATTGCTCTTTTCTGGCTCAGGAGTGCAAAGGTAAGAGCCTTATCAGCAGGATACGGTGCTCCTTCCCGTAAACACACCTGCCTTTCCAGCAGCCCGGATGGAGCGGGGCGAAGTTGCTGGTGTCGGAGCAGCCCGGTGTGCCGGGGTGCGGCTCCGCAGCTCCCAGACAGGCCGGGACCGCGGCAAGTTCTGTCCAAAGGTTATTTACGTCACGGCGTGCCATGTCCCCCTGCGCCGCCCCGGCTGAGGATTTTGGCACGCTGCGTGATCGGAGGGAGGGAAAAGCCCTGAGCCGTCACGCGATCGTTTCCTGAGCGCACCAACTTCCCAAAAAACCCCACTGCCTGGAAATAACACCGTGGCGGCACTTCTCCCCCACGCTTTTGTGCCCAACAAGCAGCCGAACAGCCGAGCTGCTGGGAAAAACCTTTCCCCGCTCCGCTGCCGTGTGCCGTGGAAACTCGCCACCTCCAGAGCTCTCCCTAAAACGCCGCCGGACGTTCCCCCGGTGCCGATGGCGTGTCCCATGGCGGCCGCGGCCTGTCCCATGGCTGCCGGCGCCCTGACACCCGCTTTTCCCCAGCCTGCGGCCGAGGTGACGGCGGGGTGACCCCGAAAGGCGCCTCTGGCTCCTGTCCCCCCGCTGGCGCCACACGGGCCGGGCGGGATGGGGAAAGCGCAGATGAGGGTGTCGGGGAGGACGGGTCACCCTGGCTCCCGGCAGGCCGGACCCCTCAGGCGGGCACCGCCGGCAGCCGGGACGCCGGGGGTCTCGGTGCCCGTTCCCCTCTCCTCGGGGCAGGTAACGGGGCGGGCTCCCCTCCACCCCCGCCCCGCTCCTCCGTGCCCGCGACGCCTGAGGGAGCGGCCTGGCGGCGAGGGGCGGCCCCGGCCGCCGGCCCCGTCATGGCGCCCGCCCCGCCCGGCG
>VZSF01006316.1:357406-378737 GCA_013398295.1 Chionis minor
CCGGTGGCCCCGGCTCCCCCCCGAGCTGTCACCCCCGCAGTGGCCCCGGCTTCCCCACGGGCTGTCACCCCCCCGGTGGCCCCAGCTTCCCCACGGGCTGTCATCCCCCAGCCCACAGTCCCACCAGCGGCCCCCAAAGCCGCAGCCCCCCAGGCGGTGCCGGCGGCCCCCAAGGCCCCCCAGCCCAACTGCTTTCTCCACAAGATCGGCTCCAACTCCTTCACTGTCACCCCCCGGGGGCTGCCCCCCGGCAGCCGCCTCCCCGAGCCCAGCGCCGTCCCCGCCGGCCGTCCCACGCCGCCCAAGGGGCCGCCAGTGCCATCCGCCAGCGCTCCCCATGCCAGAGCCAATGCCAGGAGGCCAAAGCTGGAGGAGGCCAAAAGGGCCGTGTCCCCCCCGCCCAGTGCCACTCTGGCCCCCAGTGCCACCGGCTCCACTCAGCCACTCTCCGCCTCTGCCCCCCGGGCCGGGGGCTCCTTCGAAATCCACCCGGCCCCCAAGCCCGACTTGGCTGCCATCCCAGCCCACGACCTGCAGGCCCAAGCCCTGGCCAAGCTGCGCCTGAATTCGCGCAATTCCTTCCTCTTCGTGCCGCGCCGGGAGGGCGGCCCGGCTCTGCCCCCCGCCCAGAGCGCCAGGCCAGGGCCACCGCCACCGTCCTCGGCGGAGAAGGCGCCCAAGGAGCCTCCGAGGGCTTCCCCGCCGGAGCAGGAAGAGCCCGTGGCTTCTCCGCCGGCGCCCCTGGATCCCTTGGTCCCTGTGACTTACATTGATGACATTGTGGAGCCGGAGAACGGGGAGCTTTCCCCCAGGGCCGGCTCGGCCGCGAGGACGGAGAGCTCGGCAGGTCAGCCTGGAGGAGCCGGCCCCAACCTGGAGATGGAGTTTTCCTCCGTGCCCCTCTACAGACCACACTCTGTCCCCCAGCAGAGGGGAGGCAGCACCTTCACTGTTGTGCCCAAAAGCAAGCCCATTGCCTCGGGGCTGCAGACTTGTACTGATGCCAGCGGAAGGCCGCAGCGGGGGGAAGAGGAGGAGGAGGAGAGCAAAGGAAAAGCTGTGGAGAACGCCGATGGGCCCCAAGCCGGGGTGTCCCACAAAAAGCGCTACCCCACCGTGAATGAGATTGAAGTGATCGGGGGATACCTGTCCCTGGAGAGGTCCTGCATGAGCAAGACGGGCTCCCGCCGCAAGAAGGTAATTGCCTGGGGTGCCTCTGTGCTGAACCCCCGCGCTGAAAGTAGCTCGGAACTACTTTTGGCTTGTTTCTCCATGAGGTGCTGGGGGGAAGGTGGGCAGTGTTTTTTCTGGTCCCTTTGAGAGCCAGAGGTTTGCCCTCGGGGAGGGGGCATTGGGTGCTGATCCACCGAGTAGATGGGAGCGGGGTATGTCCTGTGATAACTACAGGGCCTCTCCTGTGGTCACTTCTTGGAGGTGTGATAATGGAAAGTAAAATATTTGGGGTATTTAGAAAATGGAGGTGAGTTGAGGGGGGGGTTTGAACAACTGTGGACTTGCCCCCTCTCCCGCCCCGCTCGCCGTGTCTGGGGGGTGCTGGACACGTCGACCTCCCCATGGTCACTGCCGGGCTTGTGACACAGCACAGTGGTCAGCATGGCATTGGCGTCTTCCCGCATTAGTGATCTATTGATAGAGGCTCAAGAATTAGGTCTCTTATTAGGCAGAAAGAGATCAGCAATGACTTAACTCCCTTTGATAGGATTATACCACCTGGCTGCTGGTTCTGCGTGTGCAGCTCCATAGCTGAGGATCTGCAAGGCGTCGATTGCTCCAAGTGTCTTCGGAGCGAATGCCAGGTTTTCTCACTGCTTGGGATCTAACTTGGGTCCTTAAATTGAGAATCAGTCTTTGTGTGGCGTGATGAAGCACATCTGGATGTGATAAAGACACAGTCACAGTGAAAAATCAGGTTATTTTGCTCTGCTGGAGGAACAAAGGTGAATTGTTGGGCTCTGAAAGCAGCACACCGGAGTGACATAGCCCGATTTGTAGGTCTGTGACATGACATGTTTTTCCGTAGCGGGAAAAGTTGTTTTACATTCCGTTACCTCAATTCAGCTAAGTATTTGACGGACTGAAGTCACACGAGCGCCTGAGGCACTGAGCATTATGATTTCAGGAAATCCTTTGAATGGGGCGCAGCTCATTTAGAAGGGAGGCAAGGAGTGCTGAAGATTCCTTCATAAGAGCAGGCAGTCTGGGTTAATTTGATCATGACTAATGCAGGTAGCATGAGCACCATGAGATCCAGAATAAGCAAATAAGCGGGAGCGTTGATTCCTGGTCAGTGCTCCTGTAGTTTTTGCTTGTCCTCCTACAGGGAAATGCTTAGTCAGGCTGGGATTGTTCCGCTGTTTACATACCTGCCGGATTGCACTCATTCCAGCTGTTCTCTTAGCTCTGTGCAGTTTGGGGTATTAATTGGATTTACACCAAATCAGGTGTATGGTATAAATGGGGAAAGTATCAGGAAGACACGTTACAGCTATGGGTAATCTCAGAATGGAGCAGAAAATACACATGAAACCTTGTGGGACAGACTCTCTTATCTAAGTCTGGCTGCTGCTGCAGCCAGAGGAGCTGATTTCGCTGCACAGGGCGGTGCTGTTTCCCAGCAGCCTTGCTGGTAAAAGAATAAACCCTCAAGTAAGCCAAAACAATTAAGTGGTGTGGGGTGGAAGCTGTCCTTAAACAGTACAAAAAGGAGGAAGGGAGATGAGGACAGGGCTAGTGCAGCGACTGAGTTGTTTAAAGGTTGGTCAAACGCTGGAACAGGAACCCAGAGAAGTGGTGGCGTCTACGTCCTTGGGGCTATTTGAAAGTTGCCTGAGGACAACCTTGAGCAACTGATCCGGTTGGACCTGCTCGGGGCAGGAGTCCAGGCTAGAGACCTCCAGAGGTCCTTTCCCAACCTAAAATATCGTATGATTCTTTGAAATCGGTTGGCAACTGTTTTGTCGGCTCCGTGTTGGATTTGTGTGACATTGGGTAGGTCATGCAGCTTCTCCGCTTCTGGTCTTATCAGCTTAATAGCATTAGCCATCCCACTCTGCAGGGACTCTGGAGATGAAGTGTGCTAAATACTGCGAGATGCACGTACAACTGTCGCGGCGATCGCTGAGAATTGCGTGTGGGGGATATCCTGCGTGAGAACTCGCGTACAGATCTAGTGTCTGAAAAGAGAGATGTTTCAGGAACTGCCTGGTACGCTGCAGAGCTCAGGAGGCTGAAACAAATGGGGCCCCTTTGGAAAATAAGATCCAGCGTTAAGGAGAAGTAGTAAAGAGGCACAAGTTTCTGAGTAAAATTAAATGTGGCGATACGTTGTGGGGAAAACAGCTTTTCTTTCAGTTCCCGTCTTGCTGGAGGTGGCAAGCGTGGAGCATCGTTTGACTCTGTAGCCAGTGG
The DNA here is from genome assembly GCA_013398295.1 of Chionis minor. Taxonomy (NCBI): domain Eukaryota; kingdom Metazoa; phylum Chordata; class Aves; order Charadriiformes; family Chionidae; genus Chionis; species Chionis minor. The sequence continues at coordinate 360,836 of VZSF01006316.1, forward strand.
AAAGCTGATGGAAAGATTTCTGTTTACTCTTAACCTAGAGGATGTTTGTGGCTTTTACTCCGGGTAACAAGGCTGAGTGTTGATGCCTGAAAAGGAAGGAGCTAGTATTAGGACACATTCCTTGGTTTCTTCCCAAGAGATCGCTGTGTGTCGCCAAGGCAACCAGCCAAAACCAAGGGTTGTGTTTTGTAGATATGTCGGGGTTTTCAGAAACTTGGTTTTGGCCTGAGCTGGGCAGAAGCAGACGTTTCCTGGGAGCTGGAAGCTGCAGTTCTTCGGCAAAACCGATTTCCCTTTCTCTTTTGGGGGTGATCAGGAAATCAAACCCGAGGCTGGTTTCAGTGAGCAGCTACCCAGGTCTTTTGGGGCAATTCTCTCCAGGCAGATGTGCCGGATGAGCCTGGCTCCTGCTAAGTGTCTTCCTTTCCAAACCTTGCCTTGGATTTGCTGAAAGGTCTTTTAAGCCTGCTCCAGGTTCAAGAAAGTGGTGTTTAGTGAAACTTCGATGACTTGGAAAACTTCTTCATCTGCTCGTTGGCGTGCCCGGCAGGAATTTGGGCGAGATAAACAGCAGGTCTGGCACAGCCTGGAAATGCTGTGGATCGGCCGGTGTCTGCGCTCACAGTCAGGGCTAATGATTTATTCGGAGGGGGAGAGGCGGTCCTGGCAGTTAGACTGATTGTTCTGTGAGATGCAAATGGTGTTTTTCTTCAAATGCGGAAATTCAGACTCCCTTTTCCGGACTGGCCACTGATTGCCTGACTGTGGTAGAGAAGCCGGCAAAAAACGGACTCGGTCCACATCCTGTGTGTGGCCTTTTAAACTGGGAGGGTGGCTGGGACACTGTGGAAGTGGGTTCCGGCGCTGCTGTGGTCTGCGTAGAGGGAGCTCCAGCCCCCTGCTCTCAGCTGTGCGGCTGGACTTTGCTGTGACCTGCTGGTGTTCAAGGTCTTTCAGGAAAAACAGCTTTATTGCTCCTTCCAGACGCTTCAAATATGTGAAGCAGCTGTTTGTTTTGGGGTTGGAGCTGGATATTGAGCTGAGGAGGGAGAGAGAGAAATGCTGTTCCTGTGTCAAAATTTAAAAAAACAAAAAGAAAGTTTCCCAACTCTCTTGTGCAACTAGAGCTGCTGCAGTGGGACGGTCGTCGTTCACCCAGGGCTGGGAAGGTGAACACAGGGTTGTCTTTGATGGGACACGGGTGAGATGTGCAGTGTCGGGGGGGAGAGCCCCAATCGTGCTCGTCCCGGGGACCGGGCTGCCCGTGTGGGCCGGGAGTTTGAGCTCTTGTCCTCCTAGAGGTGTTAAGATGTCCTTCAGGGCTGTTCATCCACTCTGCGGCCCTTTCAAGACCTCTCCAAGCGGTATCAGGGCTAGTTCCGATAAAGCGGCGGGGGTGTGACTGCAGTTTGAAAACGAAGTGAGCATTTGCAGCTTGGAAAAAGGGACGCGCTGGGTTTCAAGGGGAGCGCTGGGCGGCTGCTGGGAGAGGCTGGCTGAGCTGTGAGCTCAGGAGGTGAGGACAGGATACGTGCGCAGGGGTGGAAGGAGACCTACTGACCTTTATTCTAAACAGGGAGTGGGGGAGAGGATGCAGAGAGCTGTTGGTGACCTCTGCTCAGTGCTCCTCTTCGTACTCTGTTACTCCCGAAGCAGTAAAGACACTTCAGCCTGATAACAGCCCCAGGAGGAAGGGAAGGCTTTGCTGCCCGTGGTGGATCTTTGGGATCTCAGAGGATAAAATCTAGCTCGGCTGAGCCAACGAGAACCAATCTTGGTTTGGTTACCTGCCAGAATAATGTACAATAAAGTTGTCGGCAAGATAGAAATCTAGGTTTCTGGAAAACATGTGACTGACATGTTGGAGCGAGCGATTGGAAAGGACTGCAGGCTGCCGAGCCCGCTGCGGTGCTGAGAAGTTGTCATTCTTCAGGCTTCATGTTCTCGTCTTGTGGGAGGCTGGACTCTGCCAGGAAGGTCCAGCAAGTACCGAATTTGCCCCAACTGTGCTCCTTCCTTATGTCTTGTCACTCCTGAAGTTTACCCCAAGTCACACTGTGTTTGTCCCCTCCAGGACCAGGTACCTCTTGGGCATCCTACAGGGAAGGTGACTTCCTGCCAGGCCACCCAAAGCCCTGTAAATAACAGGACTTGAGAGCCAACAGACATCAGGTTGTTGATGGTGTTTATGGTTTTTGCTTGTCACAGTTGGCCGTTGTGGAAGGTGAGCTGCAGCCTTGTGTGAACAGGGCTTACAGGAGCAAGGTTGGTGGGATCTAAACAGTTGGAGTCTAATGCTTTCCTGCCTCTTTGCAAAATTGTCTTCAAAGATGTCAGCTTCAGAAAGTTCCAGCTTATGTGGACTTTACGTGGTTTGAGCTGCCTAATGCCTGAATACGGCTTCCAGATGCCCACTTAAATGTCTGTTAAAAAATTATTCTAAACATCCCTTCGCTGTTCATCGTGGGCAGGATTGGGCAGCAGTTTCCTTGGTCTGACCTGCTGCACTTCTTGCTGTGTAGCTTTCCATCTGTTCAGTTCTGCTGGAGATGGTCTCCTGTGAGAACCAGGTGTAGGCTCGAGATGTTGGCAGGGACAAACGCTCCCAGCTGTTGCCCAGACCTGTTTGGAGCAAGTCTGCACAGTGTGGGATCTAAATACCGGTGACTGCCTGGAGTATTTTTTTTTTGCAATGTATAACACAAATGAATTAACCACAACACAAGTAAATTAACCTAGTGGTAGAAGCAAAAAATCTTTCTGCAAAAATTACTTAAATTCCCTCTTCTCTGTGTTCTTGAGAAGTCAGGACAAAGATTTGTGTTACTTAGCTCGGAGAGCTACATGTTCCTGTTCTATTTTCTATCTTGTGGCTGTGCTCTGCTGGGGCAAATCCATCTGCTACCTTTAAGGAGGGGCTGTAGTACGTATCTGACATGCATGTATTGAATTTTTGGTAGATGAGGTCAGCAGTGATGAGTCCCGCTCAGAAAATACATGTCTTAGATGATCAGGCTTGGTCCCTCCCCTGCGGAGGTGATTTCCACTAGCTGTCAGCTGCGAGCGGGCTGTTGCACCCAGGCAGTGCAAGTTCCCTGCCCTTTTCTCATTCTGCTGGTTTTTAGCCTGTGATGCTGATGGCTGAAGACGCTAGAAATCAGTATCTTGTTGCGGTTGTAGTTGTTAAACCACCTCACAAGCTGGACCTGAGGCTGTCGGTGGGGAAGTAGGTTGTTTTTTGTTGCCCCACTGCCTGCCAGCTCCTTGAAGTGCTGGTACTTTGTTGTACTAAACCCCTGGCAGAGCAGATGAATCATATTTATCTCATCTCCATAGTGGGGAATTTTCTGCAACTGAGATTCTCCATGGCCCTGCCACTCCCATCCTTCGCCTCGTGCCGCAGAGACAGTCTAGGCTGCTCCCAAATTCCCCCCGGTTCTCTCCCTCCCATCCCCTGCTTGCCCGCCCCGCTCTCGGCAGCGCGGGGAATGGGACAGAAGAGCTAAAATAGAAACTCTTACGCAAATAAGAGACCAACCTGCCTTTGAGGCTGGTTAGGACGTGCCCAGGGCTCAGCCCGCCCCAGAGCTTGAGAGGAGATTTGGAGTGCTTTGTGCTCTGAATTCCGATCAGGCGGATTACAGTTAATGTTATCTTAATCAGTTTCCTTAATCTGTGGACCAGACTGGAGATGGTTTATAATTTCCCTCCATCTCAAGTATTCAGTTTGTCTTGGGTTTGGGTTTTCCTCCTCCCTCTGCTTTTTCCAGTACGTCGTCACAGAGTTCCTGAGAAGAGCTGGGAAGTGCGTGCTCAGGCTGGCTAGGGCAGAAGTCCTGCTTGTCCGCGTTATACACGGGAAACAGTAGGAAAAAATAAAATTTGTAGTTTCCAGGTTTGCTGGCAGTAAAGGAAAACTCGGTCAGCGCTGCTGCAGCAGCATCTCCTTCGCCTCTGGGGTCGTGCTCGCTCCCCTCCTGAGGCAAACCTGGGCGATTTAAAATCTGTGTGGAAACCCAGGCTCTTCCTCGTGGCTGCAGCGGGACGTGGGTCTGCTGTGACGCTGCAACGGCATCGCTGGTCGGACAGTTGGTGTTGGAAGAGTCACGCGAAGCGTCTGTATCCCACAGAGAAACTTCACCAACATCCTGGGAAAAGCTGGACTGAAGGAACTTGGTGCTGATGTTTTCGGAGAAGTGCCCTTCAGATGATTTTGCGAACTGGCCAGGATGGAGCTGCTGTTTTGTAGGCATTTGGTGGACTGTGGGCAAGCGGAGGAAAATCTCTCAGATGCTATGAGAGCGAAATGCTTGCCTGCTCAGGGAAACTGCGTAGCTCGCAGCTAGTGAAAATACAGCTCTGAGGGCATATCCGTAAGCCCCACAGTGAACTTGCTGCACTTAGTCACTTCTCTTCAAGGAAGTACTTTTTGCATATTAGTAGTACAAAAAAAGGGCAAGAGAGATGTGAACTCTCTCATGCAGCTAACACCCTTCATGTCACTGAAGCCCTGAAGCTCCTGACGTCTAGAATGAGCTCCTTGCCAGGGTGGGAAGTAATTCTGTTCCCAGCCTCCCCGTATTTCCTGGGAAATGATGCTCCATCTGTCCCGTTCTGACTGGAGACGGTTCACTTCCAGCAAACAGGGGTATTTGTTTGGACTGCTCTGGTCGGTCTGGCTTGCGCAGTGGTGTTGGTGGGTGGCGTTCCCAACACTGCACCGCGTTGTAGCCACAAATTGTAGGCTCGGAGCTGCCTGTGTAGCAGAATCCTCTGCTGCTGGGGAGTTTTGTGGGTTGTTTATGAAGATACCAAGGCTTGGCACTAATTGTATCTTGTTTATGCCTGCTCTCTTTGTGTATTCAGATGAAGTTTGTTCCATATATGTAGGGAGATCTGTTGAATTCTTATGAGCCAAGTAAGTAATATTTGAGCTGCTTGTTAAACCGTGGAAGGCTGTGGCTCCTCTGTCCGCAGATGTGCGAAGGAATGAAGGGATCCTTGGGTGAATAGCTGCTTTGTACCGTCCCAGCCTGCGACTCCGACTGCCCTGTGGTTGCCTGGGCGCTGGAATCTCTTCCAGGCTGATGCCGTCAAGGGAAGAGTTAACAAAGCTGCCTGCCCTTCGATGCTCTCCAGGACTGTCCCTACCCTGTCACTTCTCATCAGGAATTTGAAACTTCCCCGTGTCTTGTACAAGGAGTTTAATATTTCGAATCTCCATGCATTGCTCCTACCTACCATGTGCTTCAGCATATTGATTACACAGAGCTGGCTTTGTGGGTTGCCTTGTAAATGGAGACTTTCTTGTTTTGCCTTGTGACTTGGGAGCTGGGATGCGATCCTGGAGGCCACCTCTCCTTTCCTAGCAGCACAGTGCTTCCTTGGCATGCTACTACTGCTGTAAGTCTTTAGTGCTGCTAGCTCTGTTCGGTAACTAACTCCGTGATGCAGTTAATCGTTGAGCAAAACTCAGTGTTACTCTTGGGAAACGCTTGAAAAAGCATGATCAATGGAGCAGCAGCCAACTCTTGTGCCCCAACCCAACCCCTTTCTTTTTGTACATAATGACAGAAAAGTACATTTCTGAAGTGCAGCCTACAGTTTTCTGGGCATACTTCAGCTGCTTCAGGCATAGCAGTAGAGGGTTAATCGGGAATGCCAAGCCTCTAGTCCCCTGCTATTCCTCTGGGTACCTCTCAGGGAAAAACCCTTTCTTCCTGTGTCAAGAAAAGGCTTTAGAGCTATAAAAGCTCCTTATCTTTTCCCAAGTGATAGCAAATACCTTGGTAATATGCTGATGCTACGGCAGCTCCCAGGGTGCTATTCCAGGCTGCTGCATATAGAAGTTGTGCCTGGAGTTATTCAGCAATTTGGGCTGACACATCTGTGTTCTCAGGGCAGGTGAAGGCACATAGATAAGCTCATTACTAAGTCCTATGAAATGGCTCATTTTCCTAAAAATCCTTTCTCTAAAAGCTTCAGAAAGAACACTGCATCGCACGGGAGTTGTCTGGATCATTGACTGCAGGTTGTAATGGAAAAAATGACAGTCCCTGTAGAGGTGCGCAGTTTATGAACGGCTCCTCCACCTCTTTCTACTAAATCTGCTGATCTGTGAGAATGGTCAGGTGGAAAGACCAGGGTAAACCCTTTGGGGGTCTTTGTCCACCGTAAAATATCTGCTTCTACTCTCTGTTTCCCGTCTGACAAGCAGTATTTTGTCTATGCAGGGCCCTTCCCTCTCACCCCATGGCAGCATGGAGCTGGGAGGCTGTTCTGTGTCGGGAGACCCTCCTCTTCACACGAGAGACCCTCAGCTCCGATGGGCAGACCCTCCACCAGCCGACTGGGTGGGTTTTGGTGCTGGAGGAGCTTTCCTGCCCGGCTTGGGGGGCTGTTTCTGTCAAACTTCTATGGGATGCTCTATATCAACAGGCTTCCTGGTGCACTTTACAGGTCACTGCTGTGATGTCTTGTGCTTTTGTCTCGTTGACCAAATCTCTGGACAACGTTGCTCTCAGTGTGAGAGCGCACAGAAGCACAAGGTGATTTATTTTTATTTTCTTCAAACCACTGATTTTTGTCCATGCTTGTTCTGTCAAGAGATTTCAATCACTCGCTCTTTTGTATTCACGCTGAATTGTTGTCTGCCCTTCCTGCAGATACCAGCCGAAACCCTCCTGTTGCTGAGAAAAGAGGTGGCGTTTGGGCTGCCCAGGTGTGAAAAGCTGTTAAACCAGCTGCTTTAAATCACACCTGGCAGCACATTGGTAGCCCATGCGTGTCCAAGGGAGTCAGTGCACTCACTAGTTTTGGCACCTCAGGATTATATTGCTTGGGGAGAGAGGGTGATTAAAGGAAAATCAGTACCTGAAAAGAGCAAATCTTGATCTCTGGTGCTACTGGGCTGTGTGGCTCTTGTGAAGTACTCTGACTCTCCTTGCTGGAGTTAAAGGGTGACTATTTTTTTCCTCTTTTTTTTTCTTATAATGCCTAGCACAATTTTTTTTTTCCTTGCTGCTACAAGGTGAGGATTTGGATTGTCAAAGACATTCCTGTCTAAGAGGTGTAAAACACCCTACGTTATCACTTTGGCTTTGCCACACCTGCCGAGAAGCATGTGATAATGAAAAATGTAATAATGGGCAAAAGGAAAAGCCAGGCTGAAGAGATTGCTTCTGGAGTTGAGGATGCACATTAACCCCAAGATTTGCTCCTGAGGCTGAGGGTGATAGCCCTGGTTTGTGAGAAGCCATCAGCTGTTTCATTAACTTGTCTTGCAGACTTTCCCACCTCAGCTTTTGGAGGTGACGTGTCTGCTGACTTTCATTGTTTATGTTGCAGGTTGGTTTCTCTAAACTGGTTATTTTTATTTTTAAAATGTCTTTTTTTTTTTTTTTAAAGTGAGCCCTGTATGACTACTCAGATTTATGCTTGTTGGACGATGTTTACCCTGGCGTCTTTTTCCTGGGTACTCTATTACTCATTACTGTTCAAATCCTAGCAAATAAATAAATGATTTTTGCTATGGCAACAATAATCTAGTGGCTGAACAGCGCAATATTCCCCTTAAAAATGGTGGCTCTGATTGCTGGGCAGAGTATTAATATACAGACATACGGGTTTGGGTTGGACCCTGGCTTTGTGTCACAGTTCTGGGTGAAGCAGTCAGCTAAGCAAATAGTGACAAACCCCTGCAAATATCCACAGCTGAAGGGTGCAAAATTCTTCTTTTCCATAGCTGGCAGCTGCCGCCGAGGCAGAAATGGGGGAACCACTGCTGAGACAGGATGAGCAGAGTCCTCTGGCTGGGCTTGGCTCTTCTGGGGTATGGGTGTCCTCTAAAGAAAACGCCCCCTGTCACCTTTTGTGTTTCCATAAAAGCCTGTATGGTCTGGCAAGGGGCTGCTGGCTGTGCAAACCTGTTGGCTGGGCTCTTGGTTTTTCTTTTTAGACGGTTCCTGGGATTGAGTCTCCCCGTGTCCCTACACACAGTGTTCAGTTCTGCTCCTTAGCTGCTCAGAGTGTTTCTTACGGCAGCGATGTTGACCCACGTGTCCCCTAGTTTTGCCCTCCCTCTTCTGGTGGATGAAACAGAGCTGCTTTGTGCTTCCCCTGAAACCACCTCGTGCTTGGTGAGAGGAGCTAACGGGGGGAACCCAGGCGATGCCACGGCAGGTTTATCGCTTTGGGTTTTGGGCTGTTTTTGGGGCTCTCGGGGGGTGTGCAGGTGCGGGGAAGGTGGCCACTGGTGCAGGGCCTGTTTGCCGGAGTCCGACCCTGTGCCAGCACCTGGTTGTTCCTCGGTGTTTGCTTTGCCTGGGTGTGTCCAAGCGCTTTATTGCAGAGCGGGCGCAGGGCTCTTCCTGCCGCTTGGTAGCAGCGCGCTGGGTGCAGGGGGCGGGATGCTACCCTAGAGCAAGCCAGCCTGGGTTTTGGGGAGGGGGCTTGCTCCGAGGTGCACTCACGCCAAGCAGCACTGCCTGGCGTCAGCCTTCGCGTAGGCTGTGCTGGCCCAACCAAAGGTGTTGCTGAAGCAGCAAATTATCTTGTTCTGAGCCCTCCCCCAGGCTGGGGCCCTGGTGCGTGGGGCTGGCACCGCTGCGGTTAATGATTGCTCTTTTGGAATAGCTTCAACACTGCCTCCTGCGGTGTCACAGAGCGGCAAGTACCTGAGACACCCTGGTGGCAGAGCGCTCTGCCCGGCTCCGGGGAGCGAGCGTGGACCCAGTTGAATTGGTTCTGGGCAAGTGGGAGCTGCTCCAGTTCAGGGCTTAGGCTGGGCTGTTGGCGTGTTGCCTCGGGGCACTGCATGGGGAGTGTCCCCTGGTCATTTCTGCTGCTTTCTACTCTTTGGTTTTACTCCCTGGTGGGGCCGCTTTCTCCTCCTGCACTACACGCAGCTTTGGTCCAAATGGGACTCAAAGTAATTTTGCTTAGATACTTCCATCCCTGGAGGCGTACAAGGCCAGGTTGGACAGGGCTTGGAGCAACCTGGTCTAGTGGTAGATGTCCCTGCCCCAGGGCAGGGGGTGTGGGACTGGATGGTCTTTAAGGTCCCTTCCAACCCAGACCATTCCATGATTACTCCTGTTAGTAGAAAACCAGGAAAGCCTAGAGTTCAAGCTTGGCAGATGGAACTAAACCCAAGGCATTATCTCTCCAGCCCCCTTTATTTTCCATGTTTGGCCAAGAATTTGCCTGCCAGCGTAAGCAGCCTGTGTGCAGCATCTGCTTCTGGGATAGCTTCGGAGCTCCCAGGAGCCCTGGGCACCTCCACCCTCGTGGCCTTCGTGCCTGGCAGCGTGGCTCGTCCCCGCAGTACAGACGCCACATTGTGAGCGGTCCGCTGCCCACTCTGCTGCCTGGCTCGGATCAGGGAGCATCTAGGTCAGCAGCAGGGGTGAGAAATTCAGGGAACAGCAACTGGGATGTTCGGATCTTCAGGGCAGTTTTATTCCAACCCCTTTTCTCCGGAATGTAATCATTCCTTTCCCCATGTGTCATCTGGAGAAGGTCAGAGGGGCGCTGGCCGGGGCTGGGGCAGGGAATGAGGAAAGGCAGCTGGTTCCTGCTCTGCTATTTCCATCCTGCCTTCTGCTGGGAGCCTGGGGAAGGCAGCCAGCGCGTGTCCAAGGTTTATCCCAGCCTTAGGTGGAGTAGCACGCTGCTCCATCGTGCGTGTTTGCCGTGCGGAGGAACCGTTAGGTACTCGCTCTCTTACCTGGGTTTGGTTCGAGCTCCCCACGTTGCTTTTCTGAAAAGCAGCGGTGAAATCCTCCCTGTTGCACCTTGAGAACCTTCTCACCCATGTAGCTCCAGCATGGCTGTCTGCGGGCAGCGCAGGGTAGTGCAGGAGCGGGCTGGCTCCCACTCGCTGCCTCTTTGCAGGCTCTGGCCCCTGTGCCAGTTGCACGTTCGGATTCCGGAAACCCCGTTGGCGGTGGCAGCGGTGGCAGCAGCATCGCACCGGTGCCCCGTGCGCAGGAGATGCGGAGAGGTGGCGGCTGCCGTCGCAACAAATACATGCGCCCGGGCAGCACGCGTGCTGCGTTGCTGCTTGGGGCCACGTGCCGTTTCTCAGCCTGTGGGGTGTTTTGTACATGAGGGAAACTGCAAATATGGCACATGGGGCAAACGTGCTGCGCTTTCTTCTTGCCCGTTATTATTAAGAGATCTTCTGGACCATCCAGCTCCTACCGCCTGTCAAAAGCAACCGTGCCCTTTTAGTTCTGTTTATAACCCTATTAGCTCAATTTTAAACATAGTTAGGAGTAAGGGGATCACAACACCCTTTTAGGCAGCTGCTCCTGAACTTTGATCCGCCTTGGCTAGATACTTCGCTGCTTTTGGCATAAAGTTATTCCTGGCAAGCTTATCCTCCTTGTTTGTCTGTTGTATGCTGGCATCAGCAGTTCTTCTCTGCTCCTTGGTGTTTATTTTCTTGGTGTACTTACAAAGAGCTGTTGTGCTTTTTCTCAAAAAAATTCTCATCTTTTTTCTCAAAAATTTTTCTCAAATTTGCTAGTGTGAACAGGCTGACGCTCCTCTCCACCCCTTGAGATGACTCGTAACCACATCTAAGTGGAATGGTAGATAATGGTTAGTTAGGACATGAAAAGCTGCAGGGAAACAACCCCTTCGCTCAGCTTTTCCTTTCGATTTGGAACAGCACATCTGGAGTTACTGTGTCTGGGTTTTGCGTCCCACTGCAGGATAGATGCAGAAACTGGAGCAATTCCAGCTCCAAAGTGCTCCTGGGGCCGGAGGAAATGGCATAGGAGGAGAAGCTGAGGGAGCTGGTTTGTTCAGCCTGAGGAGAGCAAGGTGCAGTCCAGTTGCTGCCTTGCACTACCTGGGTGTTACAGGGAGGATGGAGCCAGGCAGTCCCAATTTCCAGTGGAAGTGCCCTGTTTTATTCTTCGTTTACTGAAGCAGCATCCTAATGGTGATTACAGTCCTGTAGGCGATGGAAAATTTTCTTTCTCGGTTATTCACCGAAGGTGAAGAACTTCTCTTAGGGTTGATCTTAAACATTGTCCCATTTCTAGTGTTCTTGCTCTACAGTTTTCTGAATGACCCATAAAATTCTCTTTTTTCCTTGGTGAACTCCCATGCTGGAGTCATCTTCATTCTCCCGTCTCCCAGTTATTGTGCAAAGGTCACTAGTGAGAATACTAAATAAAACTGGTTTTAAAAGAGAACCTTCAAGTACCTCCCACTTATCCAGTGTTTTCCCTCTCTTACTACCACCTGTTACTATCTCTCCTTTAGCTGCTTCCCTGTTACTATCTCTCCTTTAGCTGCTTCCTTCTTCTCACTTTTGGATGAAGCCCTGTTTTTTATCTAGCTTAAATAGCTTTTTGTCAGGATGTCCTCCCAAAAATGTAGTCCTGATCACTGATGTCTCTGTAGTCTAGAGCATGGGTACGCAAAAGAGTTGGCAGGCATTAGCGATGTCGCCTTTCCAACATGTGGATGCTTTCCTTCCCTCCTTGGCAACACTGATCCCTCTTGGGGAAATGCCGGCAGCTCCTCCTGGCTGCTGGGCATCGGTGTGAGGTGATGGGAAAGTGTGTACCGGGACAGGAAGGCAGAGGGACTGTGGACGTCTCGGCCTCCAGACTCCATCCCATCTGTCTGGCTATCTGCCTTCGTGGTTTCTGTCAGCGCCATGAGAGATTTGGCAAGGCACTTTGGGAAACCTCAGAACAAGAGGGAACGGGCACAAACTCAAATATAGCAAGTTCCATCTGACCATGAGGAGGAACTTCTTTGCTTTGAGGGTGGCAGAGCCCTGGCAGAGGCTGCCCAGAGAGGTGGTGGAGTCTCCCACTCTGGAGACATTCCCAACCCGCCTGGATGCCATCCTGTGCCCCCTGCTGTAGGTGGACCTGCTCTGGCAGGGGGTTGGACCAGGTGATCTCCAGAGGTCCCTGACAACCCCTAACGTTCTGTGATTCTGTGAAAGGTGGGGGAATGTGCAACGGCTCCTTTAAAGCAGAGTAAAGCCCTGGGGTGGGAGGTGGCCATTGCCAAGAGCAAACGTTGGGATCAATGGTTTCTTGTGCTGCTTTCTAATAATTCTGCTTTGCTCTTGTCTAGATGAAGATCTCTTTCAATGAGACAAGTTTGCAGACTATGTTTGAGTACCCGTCAGAGAGCTCACTGGCAGAGGAAGAGGAGGAGGAAGAGGAAGGACATGCTTCTGAAACGGAGGAGGAGAAGTCTTGCACCTTTTACATTCCACGCCCAAATAGCACTTTGCACCCCAGTACACCGAACTCAGGTGAGCGAGGCCCTGTGTTGGCACTGTGGGGTTATCGGCGGTGTCCGATACCGTCTCTGTTTCCTACAGCCCCTTGGGGGGCTCCACACAGGTGGAAATGCTAATGGAGGCGACTTCTGCCAGCTGCCGGCAGAACTGGGGCTTAGTGGGGACAGGGCTTGAACCGGAACAGGGAACCGCAGATGAGCAGCTTCCATGCTGTCCCTGCCAGGATCCCGATTCTGCTTTCTTTTGGGGCAGGGAGAAATACTCACGTCGGCTTTGTCCTTCCAACAGATTTATCCAGCTATACCCCAAAGCACTCCGTGAAGTTCAGTGAGTGGCAGGAGCAGAAGTATGAGGAGATGCCTGCCGCGGAGGGACCTCTCCCAAAGGAAGCTGATTCCCAAGTCATGGTGAGACTTTAAATAAGTGGGTCTTGGCTTTGTCCTGCTGTGCTGTTATCCCGGTGCTCAGGTTGGTCCGGAGAGCGGGTGGGATGGGATGTGCCTTCCGCTGTGTGTGTTCGCTGCCCAGGGCGCTGTGCCACCGCTCACAGAGGGATCAAAACAAGGTCCCACTGCCACGAGCAGACCTGTCTCTCCACGTGTGGAGTCTGAAGGCAGCTGGCACGCTTTGCACTCCAGGGCACGTTTGGAGGGGGGAATTAAATGCGCTCGTTAGCCCCGGGCGAGGTGCCAGCGCAGCCTTCGCTGTCCAAAGGTGTGGGTACTCGTTTGCTTCGGGTTTGATGACACCTCTATGTCAACTCTGCTTTCTCCACAGCTCACCCCAGCAGAGAAGGGTGGACTCTCGGATTTCAGCAGCGAGCCTGCTCTGTATTTTTGATCGCTTCATCTTGTAGCCTGCAGCAGCGGCTGCTGGACAAAACGTGTCAGTGCACCTTCCGAACGCCCATGCAAGCACCGCGGGAAAAAAGCTTCTGGGTCCCTCCCTCACCACAGTTTTTGTTGGATCCTGATGCCAAGGGTGGACTAGATGCTATCGGGCACTTTTGGAGAATATTTGCACTGGATTCTGGGACCTAACTACTACTTTTAAAGCATATGATTTATTCTACCTGTGGCCTTATGTATTCCTTGTTCAAGATCAGCTGCCAGTTAGGCAAGAACAGATCTGTGATCCCGGGATGGATGTGGAGTCTCTCAGTGCTTATCCAAGTCCACACATCCAGGCACTGTATGGGGTCTGGGTGGCTTTTGTTACACTTCTCCCACCAGAGGCCCCCGTGAAGAACAGTTCTGGAGTTGGAGCACTGGGAGTGTCTGGGCAGTGAGCTGGATTCACAGAAGTGGTTGCGATTTGACAGTTAGATTGGGTGTCAGTTTGGAAAAACCATTGACAGTTCATGGTTTGTTCTTGGCACGTTTCTGTGTCTAGTTTCACTGAACCATCACGGAATTAATGTGCCAGTTATGTTCTTGTGAAGGAAGCCCAGTGCACTGTGTGAGGGATGGGAAGTGGAATAAATGCCTTCAGCTGTAGGTGTCATTTTTGCACTGATCTGTAAAGAAGTGTCCACACTGGCTTGAGCCTCTTAAAGATTCCCAAACATTGGCTGTAGCTTTGGTCTGTCCATACCCAACTCTGGCGTCCAGTCTCCAGTAGCTGCTGATGGCGCTTCAGTTTTGCCACTTCCTCTCGTTGCTTTGTTCCAGCATCTAACAGGGCCAGACCCAAAATTTATCAGCCTTGGCTGGCAGGGAAGCTTCCTTCTAGCCAAGCTTGCTCTAACGCAAAGCACAGGAGGGCAATTTCACTCCTTTCTTCTGCAGAACTTGAACAAGGAATATGTTTTGGTTTTTTTTTTTCTAGGATTTTTATAGTTCTGTTGTAATTGTTTAATGCAGCCAATATGCAAAGGAATCTGCTAGACTCTTCCATTTAAGTTTTCTACTACTGTAAACTCAGGGTCAAAATTGCACTCTGGAAAAGATGGAACACTGCTGCTAATGTGATTTGTACTTCTGGGATTAAAAGAGATGCAGTTGGAATAGAGACGGCCTCTTTGGGCTTTATGAAATGAGTGGTACCCCAGTGCGTGGCTCTATCCAAAGGAACAGGCTGGTATTTTTGAATAAAACTGATAGGTTTATTGCTTTGTCTATTATAAATGGACGATGAACGTCAACTCAAGGTAACACTAGTCTATGAACTGAAAATGCCCTGCTTTCCTAGCACTTGTTCTGGTGTATATTGTAGCAGCACGAAGGTTGTTACGCTGAAAAATATGGTCAGAACTAAACGTTAGGACATACCAACTTCTAGCTGTTCTCCTCTTCTGCCCCGGGTGCCTAAATATTTCTGGAAAGGTAATGAAAAAAATTAATGAGATACTCAGCAGCTTGTTAGATGTTGGCTGGAGGGGCCACAAAGGAACACTTTATACCTCCTGGCGCTTCTAAGGCTTTGCTTTTTCAAGCTAACTGGAGGTCTGTTCCCTGCGCAACCTCCCAGGAGCAGGACGTGGCTAGCAGGACATCTGCCTGCGACGTGACACAAGTACCATGGAAACGGCAGAGAATCCCACGTGCCGAGGCTTCTCCCGTTAACGAAGTACTTCAGGACAAGATGCTGAGGCTGGGGTGGAACGAGGAAGAATGCAGGACCACGAGTGACTGCTAGATTTAAGGGATGAGTAAATTATTGCATACGTGGAGTTCAACACTGAGCAGTGCCCGCAGCTGAGCACACAGCCAGAGATCAGGGACTGTGTTTGAAGAAACAGTTACGCACAGCATTTTTTTCTAGCAGAAAGTGTCCCAGTGAGCATTGTGCACTGTGGAAAAGCTCAGGCCAGTTTCAGGCAGCCCAGTCTCTAGCTTTGCAGCTTAACAGTGAAGCAAAAGCTGCTTGCAATTAAAGGCAGGGACAAGGTGTCTGAACTAGTCCTGACTTCGTGCCGCTGTGGATCACCGAGGAATGCTAAAGCCAACAGCGTCCTGCAGCGCGTTACAACACTTCAGCCACCTGCAGCGCTGCTCTGGTGCTGTGCGTGCTGTTGGCAGTGCCTGAGCTCCGTGCCTACAACCGCCGGTGGGGACAGGCACCCTGCCCTGGTGCGCTGCTGACTTCCCTACTCCTCCTTCCCGTTTACCTGCTTGACCTGGTAGCTGTGATTTACACCTCGCCGAGTGCTGCATCCGCACTGCACGGCTTGGTACTCCGATCCCTGCCTGTTCCAGATGCCCTCGGCAGAGCAAGGCGAATGCTGTTTTGAGGGCGGAAGCGTTAGTGGGGGAGCCACCTCCTGGGATGTGTGTCAGTATCACTGTGCTCAGAAAAAAATTTTAAAATAATATTATTTTGTAGATGCCTACCCCAACCTCTAGCATCTGAGGATTAACTTTAGTAGATCTCTAACTAATACCAAAGTGCACCTGAAAGGAAAATTTACTTCTGCTAAACAAAGACTTTTATTAAATGTGGCATCCTTGTAGTGGAACAGGAGCGGTCCCAGACCAACAGGCCTTTCCAGGTTGAAGACCAAGTTTAGGAATGCTTTTGTCCAGGTGCTTGTTTTTCTTTTGAAGTGCTTTGTGGCTCACTGGCTTTACCAGCACTCCCACTTTCTCCCTTCAGGACATCTAGCAGCATCTCAGAACTCTCCAGAATCTGCAAAAAGAAAGAAATAAAAATAGCTTATTTTTACATAAACCGTTTCTGAGTTCCCTTTGAATTCAGCTGATCTACCTTGCAGCAAGCGGGATTCTCCAGCCCTTACAATATCTAATTCACGGTGACGTATCACCCTGTCTCCCTGTGGGAATATCTGTGGAGGAATTTCTCTGGTTCGTGCCCACGTTTGGAATACAGAACACCTTCAGCAATTTATCTGTCTTGCAGTACGAGGCAGAGAACTTCCTGAAGCAGGCTGTGGGGTGAACTTTTGGGTTTGATTTTTTTGGGTTTTTTTTTGGTGGTGGTTTTGGGATTTTTTTTCAGGGAGATGTTGATACCTGGGCTTTTTAGATCAGTATTAAATTGCGCTCAGCTGACCCCATTTCAACTGTCTTCTGGTGTTAAACTACACGCTTTAGGTTGTTGCTTCAAGACTAACTCCACAATGACCTTAAATCAGATTAAGTTTTCTCTTTTATTCATTTTCTCCTATTTTTAGCTTATATTGTACACAATCTAACACCCCCACTTACTGTGCCCTAGGAAGCAAGGCAGCTTTAGGAGGTTGCTGCCTGGCCATCTCACCATTTTAAAGTTTTAACCTGGTGGGCAGTTGTAACAAAATGCAATGGTAGGGTTGTAGTCCCAAAGATCATTTCTGTTCCTAGGAACCTGTGGAAATCACTAAGTGGTCAGAGAAGGGATGAGGGTAAAGACCCCGCAGGACCAGACCCTGGTAGAACATGTTGGTGGGATCTGGCCACCTTGTCCGTGGAAGGAGGAGTCCTGCGCCTCTCGGGGCCTGGGGGGAGGCAAGGAGTGCCATTACAGACCAGAGCTGTACAGCCACTGGAAAGGAACTTTGTTACTGGTTTCTGTTGGCAGGTCGTCTGCATTTCCCTCCGAACCACCCCCGCTTTCCACCTACTGTGTCTTTTAACTTCAATAAAGGAATTAATTTGTAGGCTGGGGGGGTGTGTGACTTGTACCTCAGGGAAGGTTTACTTGGAAAAGCTGCTGTCTGTTGGTGTAGCTTTACAACGCTATTTTTTAAGGTGTTAATTTTTTGTGCGAGGTTCCCCCCTTTCGCCCCAAGCCATCAGGTCTTGAAGTAGCTGAGAAACCAGCTCCGGCCTCACCTGAAAAATAACTGTCAGGGGAAAGTACTGATGCTAAAGGTCCCTTCCAACCCAAGCGATTCCACGGTGGGAAATGAAGAGGCTCTGACACGGAGCAGGTGAGTGCATTCAAAAAACAGATGGGAAACAGAGAATTTGGGCAGCAGCTAACAGGGAAGGGTGGCTTTTGAAACAAGCAGCTCCTTGTCACCAACAGAAGGAAAATCATCGCTTACCTGAAAGCGGGCTGGAAAGATCCTTCTACTTTTTCTTTAAAAAAACAAAGATGATCAGTGTGCCATTCCGAAGCGAACTCCGCTGTTATCCTACACGCAGGATTGAGCAGCATTTCCAAATACAGGAAGGGTGGAAGGACCGAGCCGCCCCAGGGACGGGACCACCAGTAACACCAGAACACCAGTAACAGCCCTCGCGCTGGTCCCTCGCCAACGGCAAATAACAGCCCTTGCCCCCTCTACCAGCCCCATTTTTCTACTCTTTTAATGCTAGCATTCCATTAAAGAGGGAAGAAACTACATTAAAAGCTGGGAAACGGAGCGTGCAGCAGGCCCACAGCTCTCCTGGCAGTTTGTTGTTACCCGCAGGAATTTCTGGTGCTCTGGGCCAAGGGCTCGGCTCCGGTTTCCTCCTCTTCCCCTCTCCAGTGCCGGTTTGCGAGAGGGGCTTTTCTCCTTTAGGGGTCGGTTCGACCGTTCCGGTGTATTTTGCCGTTCCCCCCAGCTCCCCGCCCAGGGGAGCCCCGGGCGCCGCCTCACCTTGCCGTAGGCCTCCTCGGCCTGGGCGATGGTCCTGTCCAGCTCGCCGCGGGCGACCAGGTGGCGGGCCAGGCTCTCCCCGGTGCGGGCCAGCC
>VZSF01006316.1:378973-395625 GCA_013398295.1 Chionis minor
CCCTCACGCCGCCGCCGCCCGCGGGTCTCCGGGCCTTGTCGGGGCCCGCCCCGGCCCCGGGGGGCTGAGGTGGCCCCAGCCGCCTCCCCCGGCCTGGCCGGTGCCCTCCGCGCCCGGGTCTGGGGGAGAAACGGCCGCAGCCGGTGGGGGGAGGCCGGGGGGGGGGCGGCGGCCCGTGTTTCCTGCGGGCGCTCTCGGGGAGAAGCCGCGGGGTCCGGCCGCCCCCTCCCTGCACCGCGGCCGGGCCGCTTCCCCGCTCCCGGGGGGAGCCCGCCTCCACCCAGCCCAGGGGGGTTTTGCCCCAAAGTCTGGCTTTTTGGGCGGCTCGTGGCTGTCCCCGCCAGCCCGGGAGCGCTGCAGCAGCCGCCCGCGGGGTCGGCGATGGCCGGTGTTGGGTTTGGGAGGTGGCGCTTGGCTTCCAGCGCGGGCCGGGAGCCCAGCGGGTCTCCGTGGGGGAACGGTGTCCGGCCGGTGCCTGGAGCACAGAGCCTGCGGGCGCTGGGACCCCGCTCTTGGGGAGCAGCGGTGCCGTGTCTCCCACCGCGGACCCTCCCGGAGGAGTCTGTGCCCGCGCTTAACTCGGCATCCCCTCCGCTTTTCAGGCGGCGCCGAGGTCGGATGCTGCGGGGCCGCTGAAGGACGCCGAGCTGCGGGCGGCCCTGGACGTGCTGCGGGGTTACGACTTGCACTCCGTGGTGGAGGAGTGGTTCGTGGAGGTGCTGCAGACCGACCTGCAGGCCAATATCGCTCCCGAGTTCTGGAACTGCATCGGCCAGTATGAAAACACAGCCGAGGAGCCCCAGTGCTCCTCGCTCCTTCTGGACGCCTTTTGCCTTCTCAAGTGCCGCCTGGACCCCTACCTGAACAGCCTGGAGCTGCTGGAGAGGTGGACCAAGGCAGGCTTGCTCCTGGGGACAGGCGCTCAGATGCTGCAAGAGAAGGTCTACACCATGTTCAAAGCCATCCTTTTCTTCTCCACCACCAAGTCCTTCCAGGAAATGATCCAGCAGTTCTACAGCCGCACTTTCAGGATATACATGCGGCAGTGGAAGAAAGGAGAAGATGGAACCAACGAGTGTGAGAGCAGCATGAGTGAGACGGAGCAGGAGAGTGATACGGAGGAGGGCGGAGGAGAGAGCCCGCTGTGCGCGGGCTGCAGCAGCAAGCGAGAGCAGTGCTGGTGCCCCAAAGCCATGGAGCAGTTCCAGCAGCTCAATGACATTCTGTACGTAGGTTGTGGGGCGGTGGCTGTCACTCAGGACAAAGCCGATGGTTGGGATGGGGAGCAGCAGCACGCTTTCTTGATTCCTGAAAATGGGAGGCGTTGCACGTGAGGTCAGGCTTTATGGTGGTACTGGGTAGAGAACCTGACACAGGGATTCTGCAGCTGGTCACCAGCTGGTGGTTGAACTAGAGCAGATCTTTAGACAGAAAGTTCCTCTCCCTGGGTATGAGAACATCTTCCTCTTGCTCGAAGGCCTTTTGTCCACAGAGCAGCCAAACTCTTCTAAATGAAAAAGCTGAAAAAGCTAAGGAAGACGGGGTAGCAGTGGTGTCACGTGTTATATATGTGGCGCGTCTCTGCGGGCTGTCGGAGCATTTAAACAAAGAGCTAGGCCTGCATCTGTGGAGCGTAGAGGGCGGAAGGGGCCTTCAGGTGGGTAGACTTTATTTGCTTGTACCTTTGCTGCCACACATGCTGAGTCGGGTCACTGTCTGTGTCCGTAGCCGCCGGCTGAACTTGCTGGAGAGAGTGAGCGCCGATGCTGTCACCACCATCTTGCACAGGATGATAGAGGAGAGGATGGAGCAGCGATGCAGGGGGGAATACGAGCACTCCTTCCTCAATGAGTTCCAGGAGGTAAGGAAGGCGTGCGGGCAGCCGGGGGGACGTGCAGCTGCTCTGTTACTGCTTTAGCAGCTCAGCCTAAGAACGGATTCCACCTGGAAACGCCTGGTCCAGGGCAGTGACCCCACCATCCCTGGCAGAGGCGGTGGTTAAAACTCCTTATTTTCATTTATGCCAGAGGGGAAGGTTCGCTCTGACAGGTGCATAACTGGCCGTTATAGCTCACCTGGTGATGTCCGTAGTAATGAAGGAATTTCTGTGGTTCCGTTCTACAAACTACAAGAACGTGTGGTGCCACCTGACCTGCAGAGGACCTTCCCTCTGCGTAGGTGGGCCCACAATTAGAATCTGTGTGCCTGCCTTCTGTCCTCTTCCCAATTTTTCAGCACCCCTTTAAAGCAGGAAGCGAGGATGGGAGGCAATTCTCTGGTATTGATCACACCGGTAGGCCACATACAGAATTAAAATCCTTCCCTCCACCTACCCAGCTGTTTTCCTGCTACCTTAAACCGAGTTTGCATTGGGCTGTTTACCAGTTGTGGCCTTAAAATAAAATTCTTCTCTGGGTGACAGCTCTTGCAGGAGAGGGCCCTGGCTCTGCAGGCTTGCCCTGCACTCTTTCTTCCTCCATGCGTGACCTTGCCTTTGCCCGTGTTGAAGAACAATGTGTGAAATCAGGTTGCCATGCAAACCAGCCGGCTCCCCATGGTTGCCCCAGTTTCCTTGTTGTTTGCCTAGCCGGCCGTTTTTGTCGTCTGCAAAGATCGGCAGTCGTTTTGTATCTACTTCCCTTTAGTTGCTGTGCAACGCTTGCTTTATTGGACCTTGAGTGAAATGCTTTTGGGTGAGCTGGAGATTGTTTAAGGACATTTTAAGGGCGCCAGAGAAAATGCAACTGCGTTCCGCGCGTCAGGCGTTGCAGAAGGTCCCCTCGCTCGCACCTCTATGGAAAGGCCACTGTGCTGGGCCACAGGATATTGGAGCGAGTGAGAATTAGGAAGTGTTAATACTAAGGAAAAAAGCACAAGCCTGGCAAGCTACAGGTAAAATAGGAGAAGTCTGAGAAGCAGCTTGCTAGAAGTACAAGTGCTGAGAGCAGACCCCCTTTTCGGACACCCCAGCGGCAGTCTGGAGCGTCGGTTGATAATCAGGCTGCAACAGGAGCACTCGGGGAAGATAAACCCGTGGGGGAGAATGCATTGGTTTGATGATAGTTGTATTCCTTAAAATTGAGTTGCTTTGCATCAGTTATAGTCCTTCCCTTTTGTCCTTTAGGAAAATTCCTTATCAGCTTTTCCACATTTTTGCCCAGATGTTCTGTAGTTCTCAGGTTCATCCTGCTTTGTAACTGGCAAAACTCGTGCATTTCTTCAGTGTTTCTTCAGTCAAGTAGATAATTAACAATTAACATCAGCAAACCAGACCTTGACTTTGCGTTTTTGTTTCAGACTGTTGGAATCTGGTTGTCAAAATACCCATATCTAGGAGCTATTAACACTGAAATACCGTCCCAGGCAGTGCCGTGTATTTGCCACCTTAAAGGGGCAATTTAAAAAAAGCATTTCTTTTGAACATCTGGATATTGTAGTGAGTGCCTTTGAAATTTGACAATTACGTATTTATGTGTAGAAAACTAAATTTCAAATATAGAGAAATAACCTTCTGATGCTCTGCATTCAGATTTTTATTTTATTAGTCGACGACTGGCATGGTGTTTGAGGTCTCGGTCTCGAGTGCCCGAGTTTGGTTGGTTGTCTGGGAGTCCTTGGGATGATTTGCTTGCTATTTGTTGATTTCAGGAGCCATAGGCGTTTTGGGGCAAGGGTGGTGTGACGGGCAATTTGCTCACGTTCTCATAAAGTGAATAGTTCTGCAAGTGCAGAATGGAAGGGAATTCTGCAAGAATTGAATAGTCTACGAGTTTTTGAATTACCCTTCTTGGAGCCCAGCGCCTATGCACAGTCTTCAGTCACCCCTTATCTTCTCATACACATCTGCATACTCTATATCCTGTATCTTTAGGTAAAGTTTGTATTCTTCCAGCTTTCCCCAGCTGTAACCCAGCCCAGGCTGCGTTTGGAGAGCAGCTGGAGGTGCTGCTGGCCTGGGCTGGCTGCCCGTTTCTGCTTGCTGCGGTAGCTGCCTGGTGACGTGTGGGACACGGCTGTGCATCCAGCCCGTGGTGTTCATCGTCTCTGTGCTCTCCCCCTCCTTCTGCAGTGGATTGAGAGAGTGATTGGTTGGCTCAGCAGGGTTTTTCTGCAAGACGGTCCCTTGGCGCGCTCCTCCCCAGAAGCCAGCAGTACCTTGAAGCGCTGGCGGTGCCACGTCCAAAGGTTCTTCTACCGCATCTACGCCAGCATGCGCATTGAAGAGCTCTTCAGCATCATTCGAGGTGGGTGCGGCCTGTTCAGTGTCCCTTTGCTCTTGGATTTGGATTGGATGAACGATAGATCTGTCTGCACCTCCTGATGTACCACGCTCTCTCCTCTTGCCTCCCCGCGGTGCGTGGGGCACTGTTTCTAATCACTGCTTGGTTTATAGATTTCCCAGAGTCGAAGCCTGCTGTGGAGGACCTCAAGTTCTGCCTGGAAAGGACTAACCAGAGGCAGCAGCTGCTCAGCTCCCTGAAGAGCGCTCTGGAAATGCGACTTCTGCATCCTGGTGGGTTTTGCCTCCCTGCGTATGTCGTAACGCTGGAAGGAGCCTTGGCGTGAGTGGGGATTTGCTGGGAGCCGTCGTCTGATTTGGTGTTTGATGAGTGAGGGGCAGCCAAGCTGCGCACGTCTGTGCCCTCTGTGTTGAAGTCTGCCTGGGCAGCGGTAGCTGATGATATCCCAGCCCCTTCTTCCCTCATTTTTGCAGTGTGGGGAGGAGCTGAGCTGGAAGCTGGGTAAAGGCTTCTCTGCTGTGCGTGGCCTGAGCTCCTTGCACCCAGTCAGGGCTTAGCTGGTCTGTGGTAGTCTCTGAGCCTGTGTTCACGGTTGGAACTGGTACCTCACGCCTGCGTATCCAATCTCTCCCTTCAGCTGGGGCAGCAGGGCAGCAAGCCCTTCCCCTCCGATTCCATAGATCGAACGGAATGGTTTGGAGCCCCCGAGCTTCTTGCATCCAAGCCTTTAGTCTGTGCTCTGGGACTCTGACTCCCTCTGCCCCTCTCCTCTAGGAGTCAACACATCCGACATCATCACTCTGTACATCTCGGCCATCAAGGCCTTGCGGGAGCTTGACCCCTCCATGGTTATCCTGGAGGTCGCCTGTGAGCCCATCCGGAAGTATCTGAGGTGAGAGGCTTTCCCGGGGCAGGCTTACACATCCCCTTTCCCTCCCCTTCCCTGCACTTGCTCTGCTTCTCTTCCCTGTTGGCAGGACTCGGGAAGACACGGTGCGGCAGATTGTGGCCGGTCTCACAGGGGATGCCGAGGGCTCCGGTGATCTTGCAAACGAGCTCTCGAAAGCTGACCCGGTGACCCTGGAGAACGGCCAGGAGAGTGACGATGACATCTCGGAACCAGGGGACTGGGTTCCTGACCCAGTTGATGCAGATCCAGGTTAGATGCCAAGACCAGAAGTCCTGGCAGCCTGCTCTTTTCCCCGGTGGGCTGTAATTCCGAGCAGCTCATCCGCTAATCCTCTCGAGCTGAGCTGGGCTGGGCCAGGTCTCTGTTAATCTCGCACTGTCGTCTGCTGGATTTCACCAGGAAAATCAAGTTCCAAGCGTCGGTCCTCGGACATCATCAGCCTGCTGGTGAGCATCTATGGCAGCAAGGACCTCTTTATCAACGAGTACCGCACGCTTCTGGCTGACCGGCTGCTACATCAGTTCAACTACAGTGCTGAGAGGTGAGGTCCAAGGGCCCCACCCCAGGGCTTTCTGTGGAAAAATCACCCGCTAACGGTGTGCTTCAGACTCGGTCCTATGAATGGCTGCTCCTGAAGCCAGGAATGTCTTTGGCCATTTTGTCTGGGTTTGCATCTAGAACTTCACCTCTTCTCGGGCTGCATCCTGCGCAGTCCTGCCCTTGGCTTGCACTAATAGGGCAGCATGTAGGAAACTGGAGTCACTGACACCCTCTTAGCTCCATCCCACGTGTTCTGGTGGCCTTTGCAACCTGCACAGGCTGCTCAGGGTCAGCAGAAAGGGTCAAAGTAAGAAAAAAGGGATTAAGCATCAGGAAGCCCCAGTTGCAACTCAGCTATGTGTCTTGATTCAACAGTTGCAGGGGTTTTCCTTTCTGTGAAACGCAGCTAGTGCCAGCCTCGTCCGGGATGGGCAGAGTCGGGCAGGTGGCTCGCCGAACGCTGCGGTGGCACTGTGTTGCCGAGGGGGATGGCCAGGTGCTGTGCCTCGTCCAAATAAAAGGGATGGGAAGCTCTTTGGAAAGCTGCTGGCCTGCAGAGGAAGTGACTGTTCCTCGCTTAGATGCCAGGAGACATCCTGTTGAGATAATGTGCCCTGCAAGGCTTCCTAGGAGGAGCACCCTTGGGCCAGGCACTACCTTTTTTGGCTGGGGTGCAAGGGGTGGAGGCCAAGCCAGGCTCGCCCGTCTGAGGGACCTGTGTCTGATCTGTTCTTTCTCTTTTCAGGGAAATCCGCAACGTGGAGCTGCTGAAGCTGCGGTTTGGTGAAGCTCAGATGCACTATTGTGAAGTCATGTTAAAAGTAATTTTCTTTTTTTTTATTTTTTTTTTAAAAATTCAAGTCCTTGGTGTTTGAGCTCATTGGGGAAGGGGAGGGACTTGAGGAGTGACCCAAAAAGGGGCTTTTAGGAAAGTAGAGTTCCCAAAATCCCGGTGAGGGGGCTGATCTGTGACAGGCAGAAGGACATTCAAAACCATGTCTGGTTTTTAAGCCCTGTAGGTTGGGTTGGACCCTGGGGGATGGTTGCTGTGGTGCTGTTGTCTCTCCAGCCCTTCCCACAGTACAGTGTTCTGGTGTTGAAGAGCTGGGCTCTTCCAGCTCCTCCAGGGTTGGGAGTCTGGACGTTAATTCTCTTGGGGCACTGTGGGAAGAACGTAGGTCTGGAGGGGTCTGGAGAGACTCCAGTGTAGGCTGGTGTTGAGTTGGAAGCCTTTCCTCAACCTCCCCACAAACGTTTCTGAGTATGTAACAGAATTTCTAGGAGACACACATGCTCACGTCCTTTCCAACATCCTCATTGCCATTTGGGACATCATTAGTCACCTTGTTTAAGCTTCTCCTTTACTGAGGGTTAGCAGTGACTTGGAAGAGAAGGAGCTACCTTAGCTTCCTCTGCCTTTTCCAGGATATGGCTGACTCGCGACGCATTAATGCCAACATTCGTGATGAGGAAGAGAAACTCCCGGAGGAGGAGAGGCCACCGTTCAGCCTCGTTGCCGTTATCCTGTCGAGTGAGTTCTGGCCACCGCTGAAAGAGGAGAAGCTAGAGCTTCCAGAGCAGGTCAAGGAAGCCATGGAAGCCTATTCCAAGAAGTACGAGAAATTAAAGGTGAGGCAACCTTCACGCTCCTTAAAAAAAAGGTGTATGATGTTCAGACTTTGTTACATAGCGTGGTTTTTGCAAAGTCCCCTTTAACATCCCTTATATTTTATCTGCTAGTGCACCCACGCTGTTACGGTGGAATCCCAAAGTCTTTCAGCTTCTCATTGGATTTAGAAGCTGCACTAGCTGAACTATTGCCAAAGGAAGGGTTTATCTCTTTATGGGGTGCCCAGGTTGTCGCAGTGATTGCAGTTAGGGAAGAGAGTTTTCTAAACTGTGCCGGTGTTTATGAGTTGAATGGATACTGAGGTGGAAGTTCTTAGGCATCTAAGTCTGGTCTAAGCTTGTCGGCCGCAGTTCTCTAGTAGTAAGAGTGACATCCTGTCCCTGCTGGGCCTCTCTTCTTCAGCACTCTGGCACTCTCCTCCCTTGTTTGTCCTCCTGAAAAGAAGCTCTTTTAAGGTGATCTGATGCACTGTTCGTCTGGAGTTAGGAGAATGTTGCTTCCTCTCCTGTCTGTGACGTGTTCTGGGTTGTTTCATTCATTTCTGGAGAGTCCCTGAACTCCATGTTAGGCATTTTAGGTGCAAGCATTTTTGGTCAGTTTGAGTGTGGCTCAGACCAAGACTGAATCCGTGCCTTTATGAACAGCGTGGAAGGGTAGAAGAGAGGCACGCAGTGCAAATATAAGCGACTGTGCAGTACTACTCTGTTCTCCAGACACTTGATCACGGCAGTTAGTCAAATAGAGAAGGCTGAGGTGTATCTTGCTCTGCACATCCAGAGTGGGATGGAACCAGGAGCATCTGTCTGGAAGCCAAGGAGACATCTAGGTCGCTTCCAGAGCTGTGGTCTTGGCTGTCTCATCTTGCAGCTGCTGATCTGGTGGAGTGCAGAGCGCACACCTGGGGCACGGATGATTCAGGTCTAGCTGTCAGGCCAGTGTCGTGTCTGTGTGCACGCAGGTGGTTCTTTGCAGCCGGCCTGAACACAATTTGGTGTCTCAAGCAGTTGCTCCTCTTTGCCTGCCCTCTTGTGTTCTGACTCCGCCTCAGGCTTGGTTTTCTATATCCTTACTTGAACTTGTTGTTATACACCAGGTGATACCTGCCGTGAGGCTGGGAACCTCATAGCTCTAGATCCTGTCTCTTCTCCTGCTGTAGCTACGTGCCAGATGTCGATGCCAGCTGGTTTCTGTGCCTGCAAAAAATTAGTTAGGAGAGGACGCAGGAGGGGATGCAAGGAGGGAGCAACCTCCTTGAGCATCCTCAGCCTTCAAAGCAAGCAGTGCTCTCTTCACGTCAGTGTCAGAAGAGTATTCTGTCTCTTCTGAGGAAATCCTGCCTCAGATGAGTATTTATTTTCTGATAGGAGTTTGTCCTGAGTGGCCCAGTTGGTCTTCCAGTGTTTCCTCAACCTGTGCTTACCCTCCCAGAGAGCTGAGTGACTGGCTTTCAGGCAGGAGAGGGACATTGGTCTTGGGGAAGGGCTGAACAACAACTTGTGCCGAGGAGGATGTTTCCCGTGAGGGGGTAGAGGACAGCTGGGTGGTGGCCGTGCTGGGTGACTCATGAGGAGGGTCACTAGCAGCTTTTGTGTCTGGCAGAGGCGTAGGGAGCGCAGCTGGCCCTGGTGCCAGAGGGGTGTTTGCAATAACGCAGCACTTACTGGCTGCTTCTCCCTTTTCCAGGCCATGAGGACCCTGAACTGGAAGTACCACCTGGGTCTGGTGAGCTTGGACGTGGAGCTGGCAGATCGCACCCTCTCCCTGTCCGTCTCTCCTGTGCACGCTGCCATCATCCTGCACTTCCAGACCAAGAGTGAGTGCCGTGGCAGACTCAGCACTGCCACCCGTGTCTCTGTGCTTCCCGTGGCGGGGTGGGTGGGAAGGCCACGTTGCTTGGGTGGCTGTTGGCTCCGAGAGCTCTGGCAGCAGGACCAAGACCTGGTTCATGGGCATGGACCTACCAGAGGGCTCAGCCAGGTCTCCAGCTCTCCACAGAGACAGCACCTAGCACACAGTCTGCTTTAGGCAGTCGCTGCACGCAGCTGTTTGCTCCTGTCAGCGGAGGTGGGCAGATGTCCTGGGCTTTTCTCTGATGTCCGTGGTCCCTGCAGGTACGTGGACACTGACAGAGCTCAGCGAAGTGCTCAAGGTGCCCGTGACATCGCTGAAGCGCAAGATGACTCTGTGGCTGCAGCAGGGTGTCCTGCGTGAAGACCCCCAAGGCACCTTCACCGTGATCGAGGAGGAGCAGAAGGACCAGGTGGAGAAGGTCGTTCTCATAGACAGTGACGAGGAGGGGGACTCTGCCATGGCGTCACAGGCTGACCAGAAAGAGGAAGAGCTGCAGGTACGCGTCCGTGTGTCTCCTCTGCTTGCGAGGCTGGCAGGACAATGCAAACACCCTGTGCTTTTGGGTTTTGGGAGCCTGATCAAGACGGTGGATTCAGTTTGTGCTTTGGATTTGCATTTTCCACTGCAAGTGAGGTGTGAGGGTTTTCTGAAGTGGGTATCTCTTGATTAATGCTCGCTGGTGCAGGTGCTGGATCGCAGCCTTCTCTCCAGAAGAGTGCCCGGCTGCTGAGCCAGGCAACCATTTGGATATCTCTGAATCTGGTTTTTTTTTCAGTTTAAAAAAAGAAAAAGTCTGAGACGTGATTTCATATTTGAAAATAGTCATAACTCACTTGGATTCACCCAAGCAGTGCTTTTTGGCACTTAGACCACCAGAAAGGCTTACCCAGTGCTAACAGCTGGCCCTTTGCCTTCTCCGTGTTGTGGTTCCTGGACACTTCCAGTGCTTTTCCTACCCGTGTGTCATGTTGTGTGTGTGTGTGTTGTGCCACTGCACAACACGCAGTTGTCATACTGGTGTTTGTCCACTGAGGGTCATGCACGTACTGCATGTCAAATCCTGCTTTCCAGCTCTGTGTCCCAACACCTGATTCTGTTCTTGGATATTTCCAGTTAAAGGACCGCGTGCTCGTGGGCCGAGAGCAGAGCTTACTGCCAGCCACAGCCCTGCTCTGCTTTTGGGATATGGGATGCTAAAGAACTGTTTTCTTCACGGGGTAGGTGTCAGTGTGATTTACTGTTGCTCGTGTGTCCCCCTTCTGCAGCTGTTCTGGACGTACATCCAGGCCATGCTGACCAACCTCGAGAGCCTGTCCTTGGAGAGGATTCACAGCATGCTGAAGATGTTTGTGATGACAGGCCCAGTGGTTACAGAAATCGATATACAAGAGCTACAGGGTTTTCTCCAGAAAAAGGTGCGGGACCAGCAACTCATCTACTCCGGAGGTGTCTATCGCCTGCCCAAGAACTGCAACTAGACGACGAGCGTCCCCACTTTCCCCTCTGCGTCACTTCTCCGTGCCTCAGCCCAGCTCTCTGCATCCCACTGGGTAGTTTCTCTGCTCTGGGGGTTTGCTGTGCCCTCGTCCCCAAGCGGGTGTCCTTCTCCACATGGACACAGCTCTGCAGCAACTGGGGCTGTGCACCCCACATCTGGGACAGGGCCTGCTCCCCACGTTACTGTTCCTCCCATACGCGTCTGTCTGGGCCCACTTCACTGGTTAATAAAACCCAGCAGTCTCCTTTTTCAGATGGTACCAGCTCTTTTCTTTCCTCTCGGTAGAGCGCTCTTGGCGTCAGCCTTCCCACGCCGAAAGGGCAGGCGGGAAACTCCCCAGTCTGCCAGGCACCGTCTCCCTTGCGTTGGGTCTCCGTCTGTAGCTCCGGGAGGGTTTGGGAGCGGGGCTGTTGGCTCCAGTTACAGTCTGGGTCTCCTTGTGTGGCGCAAGCAATGGCTCGCAGCTGGCGGTGGTGAGCGAGACCCTACACAGAAGTAAGTGTTGATGCTGTCTGCTTTGGCTTCCATGGGGGGAAGACTCCAGGGTCTGCTTACCCTTGTTTGGGACTCTTGAATTGTGTGGAATAATTTTGTTGTGGGATGAAGAATGCTTTAGATGGATGAGAAGCAGCAGTTCTTCAGGGCGAGCTGTTTAGTCCTGCAGGAAAAGTAAGTGGATGACCCCTGGGTAATGCTACCCACTGGCAGGACTGTTATTACGGCACAAATACACGTCTCCCAGCACCACGGTGGCTGCCCTGGAGGCCACATTGTCGTGGTGAGCTTCAGAGTTATTGGCACCACTGAGATCAGTGAGGCAGTTGGATGGGATAATCCCTGAGCTCCGTTGGTTAAACATCACGCCTCCAACCTGGGCACAAAATCGGGCAAAGGGTTTCGGGGTTGTGTTCTGTCTCCACTTAATAGCATTCTGGGTTCCTCAGTCTTGCTTTCTGGGTGGGTTTTGCTCATCGGGAGGAATGTGCTGGGGAAATCTGACTTGGCAGATCCTGTCTGTGAAGCAAAGAATGAATTTCCACAACCCGAGGAGCCTTTTCCCTCCTCTGCTGTTGCAGCCTGCAGGCACTGCGGCAGCTGGAATTGAGATACCAAAGGGCCACATGTAAAACACGGGAGCAGCCTGTAACCCTGGCTGCGCTGCTGTGCACCAGGTGCAGGAGAGACTTGTGGAACGTAGAAAACAACCCATATTCAACATTTAACCTTGTTTTTCAGTGCCTAAAGGTGCAGAAGTCCCACACTGTGGGTATCCTTCGTGCAGCCGCAGGCAGTGGGGTGCGGCGCTTATCTGTCCCTTGTGCACGTTTACAGCTTTTCCTCTGTGGGTGAGAGCACGTGTTCTTGTTTCCCTGCAGCAATTTATCATAGAATCACAGAATGGTTTGGGTTGGAAGGGACCTTAAAGACCATCCAGTGCCACCCCCTGCCCTGGGCAGGTACACCTCCCACCACACCAGGTTGCTCCAAGCCCCGTCCAACCTGGCCTTGAACCTCCAGGGATGGGGCAGCCACAGCTTCTTTGGGCAACCCCAGCCAGGGGCTCACCACCCTCAGAGGGAAAAATTTTTTCCTAATCTAAATCTCCTCTCTTCCAGTTTGAAGCCATTCCTCCTTGTCCTATTTACTCCAGGCTCGCAGTCTTGTGGCACTGGGAGCTGGTTGGCATGGCCTGTTGTGAAGCTTTAAATGTTCCTTGCGCTGTAGGGGCTCTGTTAATAACTGAATAAACCCCAGTCTGTGAACGTGTCGGGTATTACTCCAGGTAAAGCCAAAAAAGTTGAGCAGCGGCTAATCCCAAATGGCAGCGGTCCGGGAGTGAAATCCCTGCCCGAACGCACGAGGAACCCCACCGGACTCTGGTAGGACACCCGGCTGGATCTGTTGTCATCTGAGTTTGGGTGGGGTGGCCAGGACCTGGCACTGACCTTGTCAACGCTGTGCCTAGTGTGGGACATGGCTGGGGACACCTCTGGGAGCTGCACCTGGGACCCATGTGTTGAGGACACGAGACACAAAATCTTGCTGAGCCGCAGCCGGTTTAAGGCCAGGCAGAGGGCTCTGCTGCTGGCTCCGTGCTCCTCCAGCATCCCGGTGGGATTTCCTTCCCCGGTTTCGGATACGGGAAACTCCCTTGCAGCAAACACCTCCTGGGGACTTCTGCGTCCTTCAAGGGCTGCTCAGCTCCTTGTGCCCTTGCTCAGCTCTTGCTCAGCCGCTCACCCACCACTGAATACACCAGAGCAGCCTGCGAGCGCCTGGGCTCCATCCAAAATCCACGTGCTGTGGGAGGGCGAGAGGCAGCGCGATGTGGGCAGGCTGTGCGGCCGTTCCTGCGGGATAACTCCTTCCTGTATGGCCGCAGGTGCAGGGCCCCAGGGCTGCGTTCCACAGTCGCTTTTATTTTGTTTTCTTTAATTTTTTCAGGAGAAGGAATGGTTTGAGCACCTGGAAGCACCCAGAAAGGTAAGGCGGCTGCGGGGTGGCAGGGTCGGTGTCTGCCGGCTGTGGGAGCCGAAGCTGCGGCACGTCCCGCTCCGTGCTCCGCGGCTGGCCCTCGAACTGCTGGGCACGCTGCGGCTGCAACAGGGTGGGGAAACGTCTCTTTTTTTGATCTTGTGAGATCAAAGAAACCACCAGCTCTGCAGCCTGCAGCAGGGCCACTGGCTGCCCGGGCTGTCCCCGGCCACCGAAGGAGCCAGGGCCAGCTGCCGGGGCAGCAACGTGGCTCCCGCTGGCTCGGCTTCACTTAGAGATGCAAAAAATGTCAATGATTTGTTTATTTATGTGCAGGTGGATCTATTCTTCCTGTGGTGCTTCCTCACCCCCGAGGCAGGGTGCTGCAGGGTGCTGAGCGTGCCCCAGCTGTACCCCATCCCCAGCAGCGCTCCCAGCACTCCCAGTCCTCCCCGCCGTGGCCGTGCCGTGGACATCGGGGTAGGGAAGTGCATGGGATGAGCATCTTTCCCACCCTGATCTTTCCCAGCTGCCCCAACACCCCCTTCGTGGGCTGGGCCCGTGGGGTGTGATGAGTGTGTCCATCCTGAGCTGGGACGTGAGCGCTGCCGCCGCCGTTGAGGGGACCCGGAGCTGCTTCTCTCCCCGCGGGAGGTCCCGGCGCGGCCAAGCCAGAGCCACCGCCGGAGTGGTGGTGTGGTTGTTTCAAAGTGTGACAATAGCAAAAACCCCGCTTTAATGAGCACTTCAGATTTTACGGAATGTAAAAGTCTTGAAATTAATTGAAACAAGCTGGAAAAGCGCTTTCTCAGCCTGAACAGAGGCAGCTGGAAGAAAAAAAAAAAAAAAGGACTTTGGGCTCTTTCCTGCGCTGTTTGCTGTGTGGCCGCGTTGCTTCAGGCCGGAGCTGCATCTGCTGCAGGAGGTGAAGCCCCATCCCAGGTCCCTCAGCTTTGCAAATTGCTTCCACTTTTAGAGGAAAGAAAGAAAAAAATATATATAGCTTGAAAATGCAGGTACAATCCCATTTCTTTACTCCTTGGATGCTTGGAAATGGCTTCAGTTCCTCTGGGATGTTTCAGAGATGCCCTCCTCGTGCTCTCTAAAGCCTTTCGGTCAGCGCTCGTTTAGGCAGGGAAGTGTTCGATGATTTTCGCTGATCAGCCTTTGTGAAACGAGTCGATATTTGTTGCTTTGGGGGATGCCGACGGGAGGACGCTGCGGAGCCGACTGTCCCACCCGCCACAGCGGGAGCAGCTGCAGGCGCTGGCTGTTCTCCATCTTTTTCGAAATTATTTCGCAAATTTTCCATTTTTTCCTCCGATTTTCCAGTTTTTTTCCCCCAATGTAAAAAGCAACGTGGGCCCAAAGCTTCCCAGCAGCCCCGTGATGCTGCTGAGGCCAGCACGTGAGAGGGTGAAGCTGCCAAACCCATTTTTCTTTTTCATTTTTCCTTTTTTTTTTTTTTTTAATTGTTTTAGTGAGGTGGGGATGGAGCTCAGCTGGAGGAGAAGGAAGCAGTGGATTTAAATTGAGTTTTAGGAGCGGTTGTCTGAACCGGCGCTCCTTGAATGGCTTTAAAAAAAAGAAATTAGATAAAAATCCTCGCTTTGCTTCCAAAAAAGCGATCCCCCTCCTTTACCTTGGTCTATTTATAAACTGTTTAGAAGTGCCACGATAACCCAAGCAGGATGCGGTGTCCCTACAAGGGACGTTCCCTGGCCCACAGATAAACTGTTTGGGTTATTTAGGACGTGTTAAAGCGGGGCTGCTTACGAAGGTTGGAAATTTTTGCTAAGAGTGAGATTGGGAAGAGCGCGGGGTCCGGCTCGACGGCCCTGGGGCCGTATCCTGCCCGGGGAGCCCCTGCCCTGCTGCTGGTTTTACACTGGGTTTGCCGCTGTTCCTGCTTCTTGCGGATGGGTTTAGGATGCCGGAGGGCTGAGGGTGCAGAGGGTCCCTGTGGAAGCGAGGGGCTGGAGCAGCAGCAGCAATTCGGGGCAGATCAACACAAGGTGGGTGATATAAAAGAGGAAAAAAAACCCAAAACCCACCCACCCACCAGCCCAAACCATCGCGAACGCGGCCGTGGAATCTGGGGAGGTCGGTAGCGCTGCGGAAAAGGGCAGCTGGATGCTGGGGAAAAGGAGCTCTGGGTCTGGAAGGGACCCGCGGGGCCGGATCCGGCGCAGAATGCTGGGGGGGGGCTGCTGCCCCCCGGCTGC
Organism: Chionis minor; assembly: GCA_013398295.1. Taxonomy (NCBI): domain Eukaryota; kingdom Metazoa; phylum Chordata; class Aves; order Charadriiformes; family Chionidae; genus Chionis; species Chionis minor. Next base: position 394,344 of record VZSF01006316.1, read on the forward strand.
TCGGGCAGCCCCACGCCAAGGAAGCCGCTGCCCACCGTGGGAAAGATTATTTTACCATGTGCTTTTATTCTTCCCGTTTTGGGCACGCAGGAGGGGCCGGCTCCGAGGTGGGAGCCCGCGGGGCTGCCCAGGGGTTTCTGTGTTCCCCGTTCCCGATGCCATTTCCCCTTTTCCACTTGCAGACTCTCACTTTCCGTTTCGGGGCTCCCTGCCTGCTCTGGCTTTGCATCCGTGGGGTGTATTTCTGACCTCTATCTACATTTTCCTGGCAGCTCAATGTCAGTGACCTTTTCAGCCTTCTTTAACTTCTTTTTTGACAGATTTCCTCCTTTTTGCAGGGTTTTTCCAGGCAAGGCTAGCACTGTGGGGATGGGAACCCCCTGTCCCGGCGCTGCCGGGGTCCACCCTTGACCTGTTCCGGGCTCTTGGCTCCTGCAGCCCCCCAGAGGGACACACCAGGGGTTCCAGGGGGACTTGGAATTGGGGACCCCAGGGGATCACTTGCCTTGTTCTGGCTTCCTGGGGGAGTGGAGGGACCGGCAGCATTTGTACATGTCTGGGCTGCAGTTGCTGCGAATCAGCCCGCGAGGTGTTTCAGCTGTAAAAAGGTGATGTGCCGGAAAACAGAGGGAAAAAACCCTAAAATTGTTGTATAAGCCGGTGCGCGGCAGCGAGGGGCCGCGTGGCCACCCTGGCCTCCAGCAATGCTTTCTGGTGGGTACCAAAACCAGGGGCTGCCCATCACCTTGCCGATACCCAAACCAGTCGGCACCAGTTAGCGACTGGTACCAAAACCTCGGCCGGGCGGTCGCCGTCTCCCCATCCCGGGGGCTTTCTTGCCCCTTTTCCCCCCCTGGGGCGCCCCACGGCGGGGCAGAGCGGCGGGAGAAGCCGTGTTCGCGCAGGATTTGCATTGGTGGCTCTGCAGGAAGGGCTCTGGCACCCGCGGCCGCTTCTCACTGATCCCAGCCCAGCCGCCGCTTCCTTCCCTGCGTGGGGCCCGGCCGGGGGGGGGACCCCGGCTTCGACACCAGCAGGGACGCAGGGGACAGGGCTTATGGCCCCCCAAGGTGAGTGGGGAGCACTGGGGTTGTGGGGAGAGAGGGCTGGCCCCAATGCACACCCCCGCGTTGCCCCCTCCAGCGTGCCTACAGCCCCCCGCCATTGCATGTGTACAGCCCCCCCCAGCTGCACTGCCCCCCCTGCACACGTGTGACCTCCCCCGCTGTCCCCTGCTCACGCGGTCCCCCCCACGGCAGTGCCCGCCCCATTGCACGGCCCC
>VZSF01006316.1:395657-424134 GCA_013398295.1 Chionis minor
CCCCCCAGGCAGCCCCAGGGGGGTGGCAGGGGCAGCAGCAGCACACGGTGGTATTTTGGCCAGGAACACGAGCAGGGGCTGTTTTCCATGGTCCTGTCCCCCACGGTCCTGTCCCCCGTGTCCCCACCTCCCCCACGGGCCATGCCAGGGGGGGCGTCCCTGCGTGGGACACCTCTTGGTGCCAGCCATGACCCTGCCCGGTCCCCCTGCTCCCCGCCGGCGCGCCCCTGGCTCTTTCACCAGCTGCCCCCAAGTAAGCAGATTATTTTGGATGGCGGTGACACCGGCTTCGTGTCCCCAGCTGCAAGTGCCAGCCTTGCGTCACCCTGCGTGCATCACCCTGCCACCAGCGCCGGCACCCCACGGCCGTGCTTGGCCCCCCCCGGGTCGAACAGGGGCTGATGGTGGCCACGCTGCCCGGCTCGTGTCCCTGTCCCCACGTGCCATCGAGCTCCCCCAGCACTGTGGGGGTCCCCACGCTGGCTGGTCCCACGTCCCCACCGTAACCAGGAGCTCGTCACCCTCCGTCCCGTTGCGGGAGCAGGGCGAGCATCCCTCGCGGGCGCTTTGAGCCCTGCTGCCACCCTCCCTTCGTTTCCTGCTGCGTTTCGGGGGCTTCCTGCCCCCCTCCATGTGCCCGCGGCCACCCCCGGGTGTGGGGACGGCCCAATTCCGGCGGTACATTTTTTGGCTGGGCTGTTGAGCTTTGCTGACAGCCCTGGCGTGGTGGCTGGCAGCTTGTTGCTCCTCTCGTTGTTTCGTTTAGGGGGGGTTCTTTTTCGGGGGGTGTTTTTTTTTATTATTTTTTTTTTAATGGTTTTCAACCATGCTGCCTGAGGGAAACTTTTCCTTTGCGAAAATCTGAATTAGCCAGAAAAAGATCTCTTTTCATGCCATGAAAAGCCTGCCTGAGCTCCTCCGGAGGGGACCTGCGGCTTGGGATCAGTCCTGCTGGGCTTCCCGACCCCGAGAGCGGCTCCCAGCCGCTTCGTGCCGGTGGCCATCCTCCGGCTGAGCTCCTGTGCCTCCGAATCCCCATATTTGCAAGGATTTGTTAGGCAAATCCCCCCCCCCCCCCCCCCCCCCNCCCCCCCCCCCCCCGGCGGCCGCAGCGGAGGTGTGTCCAGCTGCCCAGTGGAGATTCTGTGGGTCTGGGCTGGGGGGACCCTGCTCAGCGCGTCCCCTCCCCACAGAGACATGGGGACCTTCGTGTGCATCTCAGCCAGGGTGGGATCTGCGCTGGGATGCTCCAAAACATCCCAAACTGGTGTGTGGTCCCCCCTGCCTCCTTGTTTTTAGTCCTGGGGAGCTGCTTTTGTAGGGAGCAGGTTCCAGCTGGGGTTTCACCCCAAACCAGGAGTTTGGCGGGCAAGAGGTCACTTTGGAGCTGCTCCGGCTTTGCCAAACGGGCTTGTTTTTCAGGGAAAAGCCCGGGCCGCGTTGTGCAAGCGCAGGTGAGAGGCGGGGGGGGTTGGGGCGGGTTGGGAAGGGCTGAAGGGAAGTTGAGCTGCAGGTGGAGGTGAGGAGGAGCTGCCGCAACACGCCTCGGCACCGCCGGGTACGGAAAAACCCCGCTGCTTCCTCCTCCTTTCTCTTAATGCGGCTGATGGAAAAAGCGGGTTGTTTTTTTTTCCCTGCGGAGCTTTTGTGCAGTGAGGGCTCGGGATGCCCACACCGACTCTTCCAGAGGTCAATTCCACAGTCACTATCTGTCCTGGCCCGGCCATCCCACATCCCCACATCCCTCTGCTGTGGGGCCAGGGGCTGCGGAGGGACCAAAACCCTCTGTGGGGTTGGGGCAGGCAGCGGCCGTGGAGCAGGATGCCCAGGGACAGACAAATCATCTACTCTGGACTTGCTGGTTTTTTCCAGACTCGCTATTTTTTTTCCCCACGTTCACCCTATTTTCACTCTCCCTGTTTTCCTTGCCCCCGAGCCCCACCGGCACTGGGTCAGCCCCGATAACCTCTCCTGGCAGCATCACCGCTCTGACCTTTACCGGCGACAGGCTCCAGGCTAATTACACCCTGGAGGGTGGGGACGTTTTGCCTAAACTTGGGGCTTTTGAGGTCGCGTGGGTGATGAGCTCATCCCGCTGCCCCGTCCCTGTCCCGCCGCGGCCGCCCGGGATTCGTGTTTCTTTGCACGATGCCGCCGTGACGGCAGCTGCCGAGGAGGGCTGTGAGCAAGAGGGGGGAGAGAAAACCGGCCGGCGGCGGCCGTCCTGCGGCGCGGGGAGAAGGAAGTGCTGCCACGGGGCCACTCCTCCTCGCCATTTCCTCTCCGCACTCGGGTTTTTAGACGGATGAGAGAGAGGGGGGCAGAGGAGCAGCCGGCCCGTCCGAGGCCGGAGGCTGGGCTCGGTGGCCGAAGGGGAGCGCCGACGGCCGGTCCCGAGGGAGACGCTGTGGGTAACTGCGCTCGGTCTGGCTCCCCCATCCCACTCCCCTGGGACACCCCTCGGCTGCTTGGAGCTCTGTCCCTGCCACCGCCTTCTGCTCATCCCCATCGGCCGCTTTCCACCAAAATCCACCCTGGTCTGGCAGGGACCCTCCCGTTCCTGCCAGTTTGGGATGCTCCGGCTTCTTCCCCTCCGCTTGCTGCCCTTCCTGTCGGTCTCAGTCTTTGGGGCTCAGCGAAACATTTGGGCTGGGAGCGGGGTCGGTGGGGTTTGGCGGCAAGGAGGCTTTCGGGGCGGCGCAGGTGGGTTTGGCATCGCCCTGGCGCCGCGTTTTTGGGGAGGGCAAACGCCTGCACGCCCCGGGCTCAAGCTGTGAAGGAAACCACGTTGCTCTGCTTGTTTCCAAGCGGTGTCCCCGGGGAGCTGCGACTCGGGGTGCTGGGGCCATGCTGGCCTCTGCCACCATCCAAGATTTCCGCTCCCGGCCACCGATGCCCTTCAATCCCCCTCCCCTGCTGCAAGGGGCCGTTTCGCTCCGCTTTTTCCCCCTGGAAACGCTCAGTTTTGGACAGATGGGTTGGCTTTCAGCTGGGAGGATCAGGATTTTCCAGCAGGTCCCTTTCCCCCAGCAGCTTTGCTAACACGAAGAGCCCCAGTTTGGGGATGCAGCTCCCTCCTTTCCGATGCCGTCCTTGGGAGTCAGCACTTTATCCGGGGACGCGTCCCTCTGGCTGGCACCAGGCCAACGTCTCCCGCAAACCGGGCACTTTCCACCTGCAATCGCCATCCGCCCACGGGCTGCCCCTTCCCGCTCCCCTGCCGGCCCTGCTGCTCCCTCTGCCCACGCAGGCTCGGCTGCTGTGGAAACCTTGTTTTGGCAGGAGCAGGGTGACACACGAATGCAAACGTTTGGGGAAGAGCTAAAAGAGGAAAGATGGAGGTTTCTCAGGAGCGTTTCCAGGAGCGAAGTGCAAGCCTTCCTGCGGTGCCGACGCGGCGCAGAGCGGTGACTAACGGTGTCTACGCGAACGCTGGCGGTGCTGCGGACCAAATTTTCGGGTCCTTTTTCCCATCGTTTTCACCAAAGTTCTAATTAAGCTGCTGAAAGCAACCTCTGCAGGCTGGCAGCGCCGCCAGGCTGGCACAGCTGCCGGCCCCGATCCGACGTTGAGCAAGCGGGGCCGCTCTTACAAAATTTAAGTCCTATGTAAATAACAGCAGGTATTAGGAACTGAGTCATGCTATTAATAGGATCATTATATGCGTGACCGGACAGATTTCTTGCTGAGAATGGGATTTGGGCCCTCCACCCTGAATCCTGCGGCTCATCTGGAGGGTTGGGCAACCCGTGCCGGTGGGATGGATGTGCTGCTTGGGCTTTTGGGAACGAGGGTCCGTAGCATCTCCCCGCTAACGAGCGCTCCGTCCTCGCCTTTTCCCATCGGCCTTGCAGGGGCTTTGAGCTCCCCGCATGGACGTTGCGGCGGTAGGAGAGTGGGCTTCGGTTTGACGGAGCCGAACCGCTTTGTGCTTTGCCGGGGCTACGGGCAGGGGCAGGGAGGGGTGGCACCCCGCTGCGTGCCGGCAGTTTGGGATGTCTTGTTTTTCCCTGCCAGCATCCATCTGCTCCCTAAACCTTTTCCCACAAACTCCCACAGCTCCTTGATCAACGCCCTCGACACCCGCGTGGGTTTGGGGCAGAAAAAGCTTCACCGCGCGTTTATGTCGATGTGTGTCGGTGCCCGGAGGGTTGCGCTGGCCCCAGGCTGAGCTCTGCGGTGTCCCCGCTCCCTGGGGACCGTGGTCTGTGCCCCCAGCAGGTTTGGGGACAGCTGTCCCGTTGGGGACCTTCAGGCAGGGGGTGGGCAAGGCAAAAGGTGTGACCCCAGGGTGGCGTGAGGACAGCCCGGGCTTCCCAGTGGCATCCCCAGCGGTGGCGTGGTTGGCGCCCAGCTCTCCTGCCTGGCGCTGCCTCTGCGCCTGCTGTAGGAATCTCGTCCGGCTGGTTTTGCTCTGGGCATGGCCAAATCCTGCACAGGGTCAGCAATTAGCACTCCGAGCTAATTGCTGCACAGCAATAAGTTCGTCCAGCGATTAGTGCTGGGGGAGCCGCTTGCCCCCGCTTGGTTCCCACAACGAACCGGCTGCGGGCACGCGGTCCGGACACCAACTTGTCCCTGGGGCGGGGGTGAAAGCTTGGCTCGGTGTGTCCCAGCGTCTCGGAGGAGCTGGGGAAGGGGCCGGGCAAAGCGAGGAGGTGGCCAGGAGCGTTTCCCAGCACCCGCGACTCCCCGCGCAGCTTCCCCGGCCGCCTTTTCGCTCGCTGTGTGCCGGCGGGTGGCCGCCTGCGTCAGCCCCGCGGTGGGGGAAGTAAAACCTTCGCCGGAGCGTGACATTTTGCAGGTTGGTAATTTCCTGCTGAGCCGAAGCCAGTTAATAACAAATCCTTTGGGGACCTCCTCCTTCCAAGAGACGTGGTGCTTTTGGCAAGAGCTGGAGTTGGTTTTTCTGGGCAGCTGATGAAAGCGGCTTTTCTCGCCCTGCCCGTGCTGGCTTCCTGCTCTCGGGGTTAGCAATGTCACCGCCGCAAACTGTCCCCTTGCGTCAGCGCTGCTGTAGTCCGGAGGCAGTGGGGAAATGCCCTCCCACCGTGACACAGCTTCTGCCACCCTCGGGTTGGTGCCGGGCAGCAATGGAGCCGTTCCCAGCCCTGCAGCACACGGGGGTGGTCGCGCATGGGGTCCTGTGCCACATGGCCGCATCCAGGTCTGGAGAGCTGTTTTCTCCCAGGCACTTCCCTAACAGCTCCATGCCACTTGTCATCATGTCCCACTGCCAAAGTGCGCCCCCTCCTCTTCCTTCGTGTCCACCAACTGAGGTTTGCCTGTGCGTTCCCTATGCAGATGGTTTTCCCTAGGGATGCTGGTGTCTGCACGCTCTCCTGTGTGGCACTGTGGGAAGGACACAGCGGCTGCCGTGCGCCCAGGGGTGCGAGTGTGTGGGCACACGGGGCAGGGAAGGGCTGTGGGGGTAGGAGGGTCGGGGTGCCGTGGGGCAGCCCCACTTCTCCCCCTAAAGCCCCGTGCTGCTGGACGGCTGTCACAACCACATCAGTTCTCTGCAAGCAGGGGCAGCCTGGGGAGCTGCGTACCAGGGGCTGAACGCCGGCTGGACGCTGCCCTCGCCTCTTCTCCCTGCGGCAGCGACCGGAGCCGCCTGCCATACCCATTGGCAAAGGCAGGAAAAATCCACCCGTCCCCGCCAGGGAGATGCTGTGCCACTGCAACCCGCGTGGCACGAGCGTTTCCACAGCAAGTTACTCCTGTGCACACTTCCCCACCCCGAAAGGTCCCTGTGGGTGTGCGAGTGACTGTTTCCTATGGGGGTGTGTACGCCGGCGTGTGCGTATGCTGGGGCAGAGGTGTGGTTTTCCATCTTGCTTATATTTAGCAGATGTAAGGAAATAGGACTGGGCAGCTCTGGTTTGAACCACGGGTCCGTCTGCCCGGTGTCCCGCCTCTTGCTCGCGGCAGAACGTAGCAGAGTCCCCGGCTTTGGCTCCAGCCAGCTCCGAGCTTTCCTTCTGTACGTGGAGGTAGGGTTGGGTTTGTGCTATGCATCGAATTGTGTTTATTTGTACTGAATTCATCTATAGTTTGGAATGTCCAGAGTGTCTTTCAGAAGGTTAGCTTAGGTCTGAGAATCTCTCTCTCTCTCTGCCACCTTACCATTGCTGATTGCTACAGGTTCTGCTCATTGGAAAGCGGGGTGTGTGTCTAATTTGTCTCTTAGCGGTCACTTCCTGATCTTACCAAGATTAATTTATTTATTTTTTTCTTTTTAAGAAAGAGGATGATGTGAATGGGCTGTAAGAACCAGGTGAGATGGACGGAGAGCTGCCCTGCGCTGAGGTGGACGATCCATCCTCTGCCCCGGAGGATCTGGGAGGAGAGATGCCCTGTGCGGAGAGCGATACTGAAGGAGAGGTTTCCTGTTCCGAGAGCGATGCAGAAGGAGAGATGTGCTGTGCCGAGACCAACACAAAAGAAGAGGCACCTTGTGCCGAGAGCAGTGTGGAAGGAGAGCTGCCCGGCATTGACGGCAACGTGGAAGGGGAGATGTCCTATGCCGAGAGTGACGCAAAAGGAGAGGCATCTTGCAGCGAGAGTGATGGGGAAGAAGTACCGGATGCTGAAATCCCTGCCGCTTCAAAGAAAATGTCTTCTATTTCTTCTCCCTTGCGGGCAATCATCCGCCTGCGACGACGATACCGGGTGCAAAAGAAAAGCCGTCTGCATTTAGAGCTCCCTCGAGAGAAATGTTCAGAGCTTGCCCATACGAGGCTGCTTCAAAGGCAGCTTTCCCTGAACCGAACTGGCCTATACGGCCCTTCCATGTCCTTCTTTAATCAGAGCAGCTTCGAATCTTCCCAGTACTTCACCTTCGACACATCTGTGGAGCAGTATGCTATGAAAAAAAGCAGGCGGAAAAAGAATCGAAGGAAATCTAGAATAGTCTTGTACCCAGATAAAACAAAAAGGTACCTTCCAACGGAGGAGAAGAGCAAGGCAAAACGCTGCCTCCTCCTGCTCATCGTCATTATCTTCTTCCAGATTCTCAATGCAATAGAGAACCTGGATGATAACCTCCAAAAATATGACCTAGATGGTTTGGAGAAAACAATGCACCGGGAAGTATTTGGGCAGAAGGTTGCTGTGGAAAATATTATGGAATTATTGAAAGACTATCTGGCTACCCACATACACAACAAGCCTCTAGTAATCTCTTTAAATGGCCCAACAGGAGTCGGGAAGAGTCATGTTGGCTGGCTGCTGGCCAAACATTTTCTTTCCGTCATGGACAATGACTTTGTGCTTCAGTACTTTGTTATGCACCACTGCCCCAACGGGGTGGCTCCTCTTACTTGCGAAATAGACTTGTCTAAGAAGATTTCTGACATGGTTACGAGAGCCGAAATAGAAGAGAAGATACCACTGTTTATTCTGGATGAGGTTGAACTCATGTCCCCAGTCCTGCTGGATACTCTCAGCCGATTCTTTGAACCCAATCAAACTAACGAGTTCCTCAATGCCATCTACATTTTAATAAGCAACATAGGAGGTGATGAAATAACAAAGTTTGTCACTCAGAATGCATCCACTGAGCTTCTGCATCAGCAGAGGGGAGTTGAAGAACTGCTGAGTGTTGTCCAGCCTGTACTGATCGACACCCACCCTCTCTGGAAATCTGCGGATATCATCCCATTTCTTCTTCTGGAGAAAAGTCACGTCATAAACTGCTTCCTAGAGGAGATGAGGAGGGAAGGGCTGTATCCCGACCAGAATCATATTGAAAATTTAGCAAGTCAACTCAGTTACTACACTACAGGGGACAAGCAGTACGCCAAGATGGGCTGCAAGCAGGTTGTGGCCAAAGTCAACCTGCTCTAGTGATCTCCCGAAGGGACCAAGTCTCGCTCTCAGGATTTGCACCATTCTGGGCTCATGGAGGTGTACGTTACAGCAGGCTGTAGTCACGGTGTCCTTTCTCAGGCCTGCACTGACTCTGTCCTGGTGGAGGTAGAGGGACGGCAGCCCGGGCTCCTCTGCAACATGGTCTCTGCTCTCCTCCAGATGCTTCGCTTGTGCCTCATGTTATGTGAACAGGGCACGGGCAACAAAGCCCAAGGAACCTCCCATAAACTGTGAGATGCTTTGTGCCTCACAAGCTCATGTGGGTTACTTTGTCATTACGGAGTTGTGAGATGAGAACAGACGCTGCGGGATATAAACGGGCGGAGGAAATAGTAGCTGGGTTACTGTCCCTGCAGTACACGTAGCCGTGTCTCACTCCTCCGGGCTCGCGGTCTCCAGCTCTTTGCTTTTCTTGGTCCTGGCTGGTGACGTACGGAGCAGAGGCCGTGCTGGACTCCTGGAAGAATTGAGAGAATTTGTGGTTCCTCATCCCCACAATGCGTGGGCAGCCAGAGCTCCGCTTTCTCCAGCTCCTACATGACTGCGTACCTGGAGACTGCTTTTTGGACCTGTTCCTGATCTGTTGCTCTTCTGAGCTCATACCTGAGCTCACCTTTGGCACCTCCAGTGAGATTTCTGCCCTACAAATCTGTCTGGGCTAGTCTTGAAGACTCTGGGCTGTGCCAGTCGGTGCAGAAATAACCGGTGGATTGTTTCAGGTCGGGTGGTGGCAACTTGTCCTGAGAGCTCTTCTGCTTTTTGCTTCTGGGTGCACTTCACCCCACTCATTATCTAGAAAGCCCGAAATAGCAACTGACACGTATTAAGCAACACACACTGGAAAAGACAATTTGGGCTGTCTGGGCCGAGTGCAGTGGGAATCCTGGGCTTGTTCACAGCTCTGCAAGGCCAAGAAGAGGTTCTTTGCCATTGAGACCCTGGGGAGAGCTTGCTGCCTGAAAGCACCTCGGGAAAGGCACATGTCCTTGTTTTGAACAGGCAAACTGAGCAGGTATTTATGGCATTGCTTTTTCAGGTTTTGGTTTTGTGCCTAAATCCCCTTCTACGATTTGCTGTGAATTACGTAATCCTGTGGATGTTTGCACTGGGTGTTTGATTTGCCTCTTTCTGATTGTTGGTCTCCAAAGACTTCCGTCACAAACTCCTGCTTCCAGAGCTATTGTCAGGAATAAATCCAAACTATCCCAAATAAAATCATTCAAAGTACATTTCCTTTATCTGACTGAAGTGTGGGTTTCTTCCCAAATTGCCCTTCTGGACTGATGAAGCTGCAGTGCCGTGCCCATGCTTCCTGGTGACTCACATTGGGAACAAGGGCTACAGCTTTCCTGTGTGCTTGTTGTGGATCACCTGGATGCAGCGCGTGTCTGCAGCTCCTCAGGGTGCCCGCGGGAAGCCAAAACCTGTGTGCCGCACGGCTCCTCCGTCCCCCAGAGCTGCACGGGGGGACGAGGCTGGAGACCGGGAAAGCGTGCCCTTGGCTGAGATGATGCAGGGCTGGAAAACCTGTCCGTGGTTTTTCCTCTTGAAATCACCCAGTGGAGAAGCTTTTTTCTCCTGCAGAATAGCCCATGGGAGCAGCTGGGCAAAGAGCAGGAAGGGCTGCGTGCATGGCATAAGGGAAGGGCTCTGGATGAAACTAAGCCACCTCCTAGATGCAAGTGACCACAAAACGTGACGTGTGTGAGCTGGTTTTCATAGCTTAGTGAGACTCTACTACCCGGACAGTTAATATGTCTTTTATTTTGGATAAGAAACAGAAACAACCCAAGGACCAGGATTCCCTGCCTCTTCCAGCTGCGAGAGGGACAGAGGTTATTTCTGGTTTCTTCTACCAAGGTCTCTCGTTTCTGGGAGAGGAGCTCAAAGCCCAGCTGTATGACAGGAGAGGTCAGCGTCACCCATGTCGCCTGGCTTTGGGAGCTGCAAGTGCCACCAGTGTCCATAGTGCTGGGCTGCAGGGTGCTGCCGAAGCAGGTTGGATTGCAGGTGGCTTTTGTCGTGGCGTCAGGACACGCTGTGACACAGTGCTGATGGCAGCGCTGCCGTCACAGGGGAGGCCTTTGGGCTTCCAAGCGCTGTGCAAGGGGCTGTAGGTGCTGCGGGGATCCCCGAGTTGTTTTGGTGGGGAGTTAGACTCGGGTTTGGATGCCTGCACTTGCAGTCCACCCACGGGGTGTTTAGTTGTGCCAGAGGCCCCTGGGTGCCTGGGTGAGAGGGGACGGTGACTCTGAGTGGAGCTGAGCATCTGCAGAGCTGGTTTTCATCCCTCCAAGATTCACCTGCCCTAAACCCAGCCCTGCCAAGACCTGCCAAGGTCTTTGCCTCCCACAAAGCTCCTCTTGGTGCTAAGAAATGGGGCTCAGCTTTCTGCTGCACAAAAACCACCTCATCCCGTGGCCAGTGCTGGAGAGGACAATCCAGCCAGTGCTGCACACACAGCAGCCCTTCCCACACTCCCAGCCCACATGGCAGCTTGTACCTCTGGAGGTCTCCATCAGAAAGCACAGGAACCTCCAGGCCACGGAGAGGGTTTTCCCTGCCAGCAGATAAGGATATCTGGCCTCTGGCCAGGTTGTCCTCCGTCCCAGCTTGCCCCAGCACTTGGATCCCAGCTCGAATGGCTTTTCAGGTTGTCTCCAACCCCAGTTTCCCCCAGAATCCCAGATCAGACATCTGTCCATACTGTCCCCAGTCCCCAAGCTGCCCTGAGATCCTCTGCAAAGCCACCAGCCCTGCCAGGCGCTTTCACGGCAGTGGAGCTGGCATGTGGGCGACCCACCGTGCTGAGCACCAGGAGATGGATGGCTCATTTCTCAGTTCTGGGTGCAAAGGAAGCTGGTCTCAGGGAAAGGAACAGCTAAGGAGGCTTAAACCTCATCATCTCCCTTAATGGCTGTGCCAGGATCACTGGGGTTCTCCGCCTCCACACAGGAGCACTGTCATGCTGCCTCAGAGCCAGGAGAACCTCTCCGATGAGCTGCTCATCCCCGTGGTTGCTCCCACACATCCCTGACCAAGCCCATGGGGTGGCACACCCGATGAGGACGACCCCAGCTTGAGAAGTAAACAGCTCCTCCTGCAGCACAGCTGCGGCTGGAATTTGGGGGCCAAAGCACAAAGAGCACAGTGGCTTGTCCTTGGTCCCACTCTGCCTCTTGGAGGCTTGGATGTTCCTGGCACGGGATCCAAGGATCTCTCCCGGAGAGCTTTTACTGGATGGGAACGGCTGAGATGCCAGGTGTGTGGTAAAGTGATTTCGCCCTGGACTTTTTCCTCCTTACCCTGAAGTGGATTTCTTTATCCAATTCCATTTTCCTTGGAAAATGCTGGTTGAGCTAGAGGGATGGGATTGAAACTGAAGGAACGCCCTGGGCTGGGAGACTTGGACTGCTAGTCCCACTCTATCCTTGTGCAGCCGAGCTGTGGATTGAAGGGCTGGTAGACAGCCCGGACTCCATCCCTTTGAGAGCGTCCCGCACGCCTGCCCCATGCTGGAGGCTCCCTTTGCCTGGTGGAGGGCTCCTTCTCTTCCAGTGGTGCTGGGCCATGGGTGTTGTGGGATGCCAGGAAAACTGATCCCATGGGTCCAAGTCACCGAACAGGTCACCTTCCTGTTGCCAGCTCTTGCTTCCCCACGCACCGTGCGCTCGGGAGTAGTGGGACTGCAGAGGGTACTGCGCTGTGTTGTCCATAGCCTCATCCATCTAAAAAGGATCTCTCCAGCCCTTCTTTGCTCTTAATAGCTTCTTTGTAATCAAAAGATCTAGAAATATGACTTTGTAGGAGATGCTGCTAGGGATAAAAAGAATTGCTGTGGCTCCACGTTTGTCCTGTGCCTTCATCCAGCTCCTCTGCATCCCCCGGGGTGGCCTGACATGCCGGAGCTGCCACGTATGTCTGCCATCAAGGTGGCTGTAGGTGGCCCTGGGAAGGCCTCCTCGGTTGGCAAGAGCTCTTTCTGAGTCAGGCACCTTCCTGTCGTGCCTGGAGCAGTGATTTCTGAAGAGCAGCTTCCATCCCAGCGTGGGCATGGCACTGTGCTTGGCCTCCAGCAGAGCACGGCTTGTTCAGCAATTAAAGCAGTCGTAGGTTGGCGGGGGCTCACGGGGAGACCAGCAGGTCTCTGCACCCCGCAACTGCATCCCAAAGCCAGAGTGGTGTTTGGGCCAAATTCCCTTTCCGTGTTTACCCTGGGGAGAGCGGGGAGTGATTCCCAATAGGCGTATAGGGAGGATGTGGGAACAGCTGCCGTTGCTGCCCGCGAGAGCACGGCAATGATTAAGGGGGGTAAAAGTAAATATGAAATAGCACATCTTGCGCAGGATGGAAATTGTGTCCATGTTGGCCTGGTCTGTGCTGAAGGCTTTCCCGGGGTCAGGCTTCGGTCAGAGGGCCCATGGGCCTCTAGACACGAGCTGCGTCCCCATCACGTATGGTGCTGCGAGACCCTCACCTCCCAATACTTAAGACACACCAATCGGTGCCAGCTCTGAAGGCACTAATTAATTTTCCCTATATCAGCCTCACCTGACAGCTCTCCACGCCCAGGAGCATTCCTTTTATGAGAAACATTTTCTAAGCATGCTCAGGAGCCCTATTTAAGCTCAGCTGGAGCCATCAGTGCCTGTGGGAGCTGTGAGGAGGGGTGCTGGTATCCACCTCAGCTCCATCTGTGCCTGGACTACAGGCTCTGCTGATCCAAGACCTCAGCCTGAACTTTCATCTTGCCCCATCATCTTGGACCTTCCTGGCTGTTGCTGGACCTGGCCCTGATGTCTGGCTTGTCTTTCTGGCTTCACATTCAACCCATCTCATCACCATGGGGTTGCTGGATTGGGACTTCTGGGTTGCTCTGGTCTCCTGGTTGGACCTGGCCACCATCTCAGACCTGACCTGGTCTTCCATGCAGGTACTGGGGGATGAGCCCTGCTGGACCTGGGGTCCCACTTGCTCCCTCCTCCCTGAAGGAGCAGCCATGCTCTTGCTGTCCCCTGATATGGGGGCACATGGGTGCGGAGGACCAGGAAAGGCCATCAGGCCAAGTGTGCAGGTGGTGGGGAATGCTGAAGGGGACCTTGTGGTGAAGAAAGCAACTGCCTTCTCCCCATGGGTACCTGAAGCTAGAATGGAAGGTGACACCCCTTCCTTTGGTGCCAGCTGTGTCCAGGACATGACCTATGTTGGCAGAACTTCTCCATGGCACCAGAAGATCCCCCTGAGCTGGGGGACACATGGTTCCCAACACCTGCACCCCCTTCCCTGCCAAAGCAGCTTTGCTTTGGGTTGCAGGACAAATTGCTGGGGGTGTCTGGGGAAGGGAGCACCCAGGGGTGATGCAGCATGTCAGCAACCTGGCTGGCGAAGGTGCCACCCGTGGTGTACCCTGGGGTGGGTGTGCCCTCCAGCATGCTGCTGCGCACCCACCCCTGGCTACCTGGCCCACGTTCCATCCCAATGTCCTCTCTCTTCCGTGCTGGCATTGGAGATGGCCTCTGTGAGCTATGTGTGGTGCCGGACAGATAAGCCACCACCGCTGCGCTTTATGCCTGTGCCTAGATTGAAGCCTGTCCCTCCCACACAGCCCCAGGGGCCACCAGGCACGTGCTTGTCCCTACCACATCAACTGGCCGTGGGTGGCAGCATTTGGTCACGCTCGTGGGTGCCCAGGTCAGACGCCCTGTGTGGGAACCCTGATGCCTGGGCAAAGCACAGGCTACCAAGATATGGAAACAGCAGATTCCTCCCTGCTGGGATCAGCAGTGACGCACGGGATGCCTTTGGTGGCTCCTCTGGCACCTGTGAGTGTTGCCCAAGTCCCTGCTCAGCTGCAGGGCTCCGTCACTCTGCAGTCAGCCTTTGGGGCCGGGGTGGTGTCCCTGCTCCGCTCAGTGCCCACAGCCCCAGTCACCTGTAGGAGCATCATCATGGATGACCTCCCAGCCAGGCTCTCCAGCTTCCAGTTGCAGGAGGCTCCTCAGTGGTTCCTGAGAAAGGGCTGAAAGCTGAAGCTGACCCTCAATTTGCTGCTACACTAGAGTTGGGATGTCTTTCTTTCCTACAGTCAGTGATAATGAACTCCTTTCACCAAACTCATGGGCTTGGAGTGCTCCAGGCAGGAGCGTTGTGGCCAGGGCTCCGGGGGTGCTCCTGTTCCAGGGACACGGCCGCTTCCTCCACACTGTGCAAGGCTGTGGGAGCGTGAACAGGATTTGCTCTGTGTTTCTTCATGCACATGGTCTGGCTCCAGCCAGAGGAAGGCAGGTATACGCGTGTGTTTTGCCCGGGCTCTGGCGAACTTCAGCTGCCTCCAGGAAAAGAGAGTTGTATTTAAACATTCCTAAAAAGGAGCTAATCCAAGCTGCCTCCATGAATCAAAGTGAGCCTGTCTAAAGCCTCCTCCAGAAGCGGGTGCTGGCTGATGTGGTCAGCCTGGCTGCAACGCTGAGTCCTGCTTGGGATTTCTTTCCGCCGTGGGACAATGCCGCAGTGATGGCACAGTGCTGGACCACGGTGGCTCTGTGACACCCCGCAGCATCGTGCCAGCCTCGCTGGGATTGCCCAGTCCCCCAGGGCTGCTGGGCTGCTCCTGCAGAGTCCTACCTGGTGGGACCTTGGCCTCGCTGGCTGGTGCTTCTGGCCATGATGGCTCTCCCAAGAACCGCAGAGGATGTGTGACATTGGCCTGGGGCACCTGAACAGCGTTTGCAGATAGAAAGAAATTGGGGTACCACTTCCAGAGCGTGGAAGGGCAACCCTACCCCTGTACACTAACAATATGCCCTTACACAGAGCAAGGGAAAGCTACTGACAATCCTCTCCTGGTTTGAGAAAATCAATTTTCATTTCAGTTAAGCCTCTTCTAACTCTCTGAAATTAATGGTGTGTCTTTCAGACAGTATCTGCTTCTAGCAGAGATAGCAGCCGGTGTTTATCGTGAATACCAAGGAATGGGATGCAGAGAGGCTCCTGCTTCTACTTATTGCTGTAACAGCCAAGGGCAGCTGTTATTTGTCCCCTTGGAGGGCTGGAAGTGGAAAAGCCCCTGTGGGGAGGAGGGACAGGACAGGTGACCCAAAACTGCCCAACAGGGTATTCCATCCCATCTGCCTCATGCTCAGTGTAAGAGCTGAGGGATCAAAGGGGTCAGCCTCTTTCTTCAGTGGCCGGCGTCTGGGGAGGACTCTGTCTGTTCATCTGCCTCTGATCCCAATCCCTGCCTTCCTGAACCCAGATCCTTAGTTCAGCTCCCATTCGTCGCTGAGTCCAGTCTGAGACTTTCCCAGTACGTGATCGTCACCCTGGGAGCTTGATAAGGGTTGTATATATTGTATATATTTCATTATTTTTTATATTATCTTTTCTTATTATTACATTTTCATTAAAGTAGTTCAGTGTCTTTTCAACCCATAAGTCCTTCCCTCATTTTCTTCCCTCTGAAGGGAGATACTCTCCCATCTCTAAAGGGGAGAGAAGTAAAAGAGAGCATCTGTCATTCACTTTAGTGGCCAGCACAGCCCAAAACATGACGGAACCCTAGAAGGTTAAGTGCTTTGTTGGTTTTTTTCCCCAACTCCTGTCATCCTCACTAAACAGATGAGCTGCAACCAGGTAAAGCAAATCTTAACATCAGTGACAGCAGGGGAAGATGACGGGCTGTGGCAGGGGAGAAAAGAGCGAGGACAGCTCAGGTAAGTCAGAGGTTTCCCAATAGCTGTGGATGATGCAATTCCTCTGCGGGTGCGGACAGAACTGTCTACAACGGCTTTTCAGGCCACGTGGAGACAGGGTGAGCCTCTGAAAGGTGGAGGGAGGACAAGCACTTCAGTGTTTTCCAGGTTAAATTGTGACCATAGAGTCTAATTTCCTCCTCTGACAGCATATTCAAGGAAGAACTGTTATGGTTACTGGGATAAACCGGAAGAATTTTGCCAGAGCTGTGGAAATTCAATATTCCACAGGGGCAGGACACAGGTGGGAGCTTACCTGTCCGTTGAACTTGGAGGGGATGGGGAGCTGGGAGGTGTGCAAGAATTGCAGAAGAGAGGCTTGGGATGAAAAGCATAAATTGGAGGAAAGGTCTGAAAGAAGGTGCCGTAGAAGAGGGTGGGAGCGAGAAAATGCACGTTCCAGGATGGGCAGGGCANGAAGAATAATACCACGGGGTTGCGAGAAAGGCAAACATCCCATTAAAATGTATAAATAGGTGTGTTGCATATGCAAGGGATGAAGTAATGTGGGGCTATGCGTGGCGCATTGCTGGAGCGCCCTGGCCATATTTGGGCACCCTCCTGGGGAGGGAGCCCTCGGTGCTGCGTGGCAGCCCGCGAAGGGGAGTTTGTGCAGCCCGGGGAAAGTTTCAGGTGAGGCACGATAAGAGGTTTCAAATATGCAAAAGCCTGGCAGAAAGGAGACAGCGGTGCTTGGTTCGCCTGGCCCTCCTTGGGCAGGGTGGGGAGTTGGCTCCAGGGACTGAGATTTAGGTTAAACTTTAGGAAAATCGCCGCAGCAGTGAAGCCCCAAAATGGATTGATCGGAGTGGCTGCAGAATTGCTGTCAGAGGAGGCTGGTTTAGCCACAGGGCTTTGTCTCAGTGTCCTTACAAGGTCCCATTTTGCCCGTCTTCTGTCACCCCTTGGTGCCTGTCAAGGGTTCAGCTGTAATTTTCCCCTGCCCACCACACAGCTGCTTGTACTTGCTGTGCTCAGGCTTCACAGAGATCACACCAATTTAACATTAATCCTCTGTAATGACTTCGGTTTGCTTACTAAAATACCTGGATTTAGGTGCAAAGCTTCAGGCAGCTGCATCTGAAAAGAGTCAGCCTGGGGAAGTGTGGTGAGATCAGCAAGGAACTCCCCAAATGGGTGGACTTCCCAGGTAGGATGAGTTAGAAGGACAAGGGAATCGGCCAGCATTGAAACTAGAGCATCCAGAGGAGTTAATCGTATAACTAAACTAATCTAGCCCCCCATTTACTTCCCCTTGACACTTTTCCTTTAGCAATCCAATTTACAGTCATTAGATATGATTTCAGGGTCTACATCTAGAGCTACCTCAAAGGACTTGTAGCCATCTCCAGGAAGCACCTGTAGAAGGGGCAGATCTCCCCAGCACGGTTTGATATTCTCCAGCTAGAGAGGTGGAGCTGGTCTGGGCGGAGGGGTGTGGAGCCCACTCAGGACTCCGTGCAGGATACACACAGTCCAGGATCTTCTGTGGATGCTATTTTGAGTTTACTGACGCTGCGCTTCCTGTGCTGATTTATCAACTGGTCCCTCAGGCTGGGATTCAGCTGCCCTAATTTCAGCCTCTTGAAGAATTCTGAGTAAGTCTGCCTGGGATTTCCCCATCCCTGCCTCCTGGAAAGAGCCTGCTCGGGAACCCAGGCCTGGGAAAAGGCCGTTGGGAAATCTTTCCCTGAGCCCTGGCTCATGCTGTGGGCTCCCTGGGGTCGTGCGGCGCCCGTGCAGCCCCCAGGTTATTCCAGCCCACTGCAGCTCCGCATTCCTTACTTCAAACCAGGACAAACAGCTTTAGCTGTCAGCGTGCTGAAGATGGAAGCTCCCACCACTGCATCCCACCCCCAGCTGCGCTGCCACGGCACCCAGCCATCCTCACCCAACATCTTCCCTCTAGGACAGAGCGAGTTCCTGCAGGCCAAACTCACGGCAGCTGCAGGCCAGATCCTGCTTAGTTTGCTGCCACAGCTGTGGAAGCAACCACTCTGCTGCCCTGAGTTCCAGGACACCTTTGTGGGCGCATCTTGCCCTGCACTTGGCTTTTACTGCTAATGGTCCATCTCCCTGCCGGGGCTTTACCCTGGGGATGTGCCTGGATGGACCACCATGTTCTCCCCAGCTCCCAGCATTGCTGCTCCAGCCTGGGGCACTTCACCAGATACCCACGTTCTGTGGGTTTTGTTCTTGTTCACTTTTGGTGTCAGGTCCAGCTTCCTCAGCGGGGCAGAGAGGATCCAGTCCTAAGGAGCCCATCCTTCCCCAGATCTGACCCCCATGAGATGTGTCTCCATCTCTGTGGCCAGCAAGTGATATGTGAAAGAAAAGGTAAAGCATTAACTGCAGCCAAAACCTCTGCTTTCACCTGTACCTTTGCCCCTCTCCAGCTCCTATAACATGCTCTACTATCCACAGGGTCTCACTCAAATCAGACCCATGTGATACCTCACCTGCCCTTCCCAATTAAAAAAAAAAAAAATAAAACCTTCAAGATCCTGGAGAAAGATGTTCCCAGAACTTATGGTTTCCCCTTAAACTCTCTGAGCCACCCAACACAAAAACTGTGTGCAGGTACAAAAGGAGTTGTAGGCACAGATCTCCAAAATCGGTGAACCTGATGCTGTGTTCCCCCCAGACCCTCCATCTTCCACAACGTGGCTCTCAGTTCCCCAGTAGCTTTTCCAAGGCTGCAACTGGAGAGGTATGTGCCCCTGTTGGCTGGCACAACTTGCCATTACTATTGCATGCCACTTCTGATACGTCTCAGCAAACCGCCCAGTTCTTCCTGAGATGACTTCACATATTGGCCCTGTGGGATCAAGGTTTCTGAGTCACAAGCTTGCTTGGCTTTTGCCGGACTCCTGCCACCTCTCTGGGTGCTGCGGGGCCCTTGGAAAGCCAGTTCTGAGCTCTTGCTTTGGGCATAAGCTTCTCCTTGGCTTCAAGGTTGTTGCCTCTCTCCCCAGTGTGAAAAAAGGCTTGTGTGCCTTGGGCTTGCTCCAACTATTTCAGATGATGTAATGAATGTTTCTGCCCCTCCCTGCAGACTTCTTGAGCACAAACAGCACTGTGATTCTCGCATGTCTTGAGGACAGAACGCTGTACTGAATGTGGCAGAGCACCTTGGCCTAACATGACCCAGTGTCCTCAGCTCCATCAGTGCTATGGGCTCTGCCACCTTCAGTTGCAAAAGCCACTCTATGTTGGTCCTCTTACTCCCATGACCCATGCCAAGGCCTTACAGGTTGTACCCTCGTGCCAAAGATCCAGCACCTCCACCTCTGAATGCTGCTCCTGGTGCATCCAAGGCTCAGTTTTTGGCTTTGGTGATCCATTGGTGAAACATACTGAAGTCTCTGGGTTAGAGGAGGTTGATGAAATTCAGTTCTTTGGATCCAGCTCAACAGAAATTGTTTTTCCTCTCCTTGCACCTGGTGGGCAGAAGATCTGCTTCTCGCAGTGCTGATTCATCTTAGCTGGTTTGAGGAGGATCCAGTGACCTGCTTGGACAAGCTCACCTGGGAGTTATAAATACATCCCTGTGTAATGCTCACATGACAATAACCTAATGGGTAATGATGATTGCCAATAAGAACAGGAGTTGTCCCTACAGGTAGAGACCCCTCTTTCTGGGGCTCGTTTTGAGGCTGGGTTCTTACTCGCCTCCCTACAGCCAGATGCTGGTGAGCTGGGTTAGGCTCGTGCGAGGCACAAGATGTGGAACTTCTTGCGCACCGAGAAACCTCTATGTGATCAACACGGAGTGATGCTGTCGGTGCCAGAGCTGGAGGCAGCTTCTGGACCGGCTGTATTCCTGTCCATCGGGAGCTGCCCGTTACCTGCACCGGGGTAAACACAGCTCTCGTGATGGGACAGCTGGAAGAAACCAAATTGATCTGTCTCTCTCCTTGGATGTGATCCTGGTTGGAATTGAGGGGATAGTTGAATGTAATACTGAATGTTTGATTTTTTGGCCTTTAACATTCACTGTTCACTCAACATCCAGGTGTGCTTGGTGTCCACTGTGGGCAGCTGCCTGTGGCACTTCCCCCTCCGAACTGAGCCGAGCTGGCCCGAAACGCATGGCCTGGGAGTGGGAGGATTGGTTACCGATCCCCAACCTGACTCATCCGTGTGTTGGGGCCAGGGCGGGTCCGAGGGCTCAGGCTCCACAGGGCACAGCAGCTATCCACACGAATTATCTTCTTAGTGCGTGTGCTTCTAAGCTGCTTACGTGATTTTGGTGCTGCCTGAGAGTATTGCACCAGCCATGGAAGGCGGATGCCAGGCAGGGAGTGCGTCTAGGACACCGGGCACAGCCTCAGCCATCGGAGTTAAGGGACAAGCTGTTTTACCCCATGCCGACCAGCCTCCATGAGAGATGGTGGCTAAAGAGGCTCCTTGAGCCAATTCTTTACATCTTGGGAGTCGCCTTGCCATGAGTTGCCAACGATCAGCTGATTTTGGAAGCAGCAATTTGTCTCCCAGCCTTCTGGACTTTGCCTTGTAGGGGGGCGGATGAAAGATGACCAAAACCCACCAAAGTTCTGTCTTTATGCGCCACCTGCGTCTCAGGTTTAAGTACTCATCAGGGCAGTGTAAGAGAGTGCCCCGAGGAAGGTGTTTTTCATCCACATGCGTCTTGAGTGGCTCCAGCCCTTGGTTTAAATGGGGATTAGGGGTGATTGCAAAAGCCACGAGGAGTGTTGCCACACAGAATTAACGACCCGTCACCTTGGAGGTGCTGGGTGGTGCACCTAGGTGCACCTAGAAATGGGACTCCGTGTATCGTAGTCACTGTGTTAGTAGCCACATTTTGGTTTTGCCCAAGACTTGGTTTCCAGGGGAATAAACCCGATGACTGAGAGGTTTCACATCGTGACAGCAGGTGACATGATGGTGATTTACAGTGCTGAAAGCGCAGTTTGGTGCCTTGTGACTTAAAGCCAGTGTCACTTTGTTCTTCCAAGAAGCAGAAAGCAAGCAATGTTAGGGAGCCCAAAGGGCGAGAGGAGATGTCGAAGAATAGTTTGAAAATTTGAAATTTTGCCCTTTGCTGCTTGGTGGTGGCTAAAGGCTGCCTGAGAAGACTTAGGAGATGTCAAGGTATATTTGATTTTACATTATCCGTCCAGAGCTGGCTGCCCAAGGGCTTTTTACAGAAGTCCATCTTTCCTTCCTGCCTGCTCAGTGCAGATGTGAGGTGCCCTGCACTGACAAAGATACGTGAAGTTTGCAGCGAAATCTTCTAAGTTCATGACAAAGACGCCAGGGAGCTGGAGACCTCTCCAGCAAGTTTGTGGGCACTCAGCTCTTTCAGGCCGTGTTTAGTCATCACAAGACATGAAGAATTTGAACGGGAGCGTTGTTTTCCTTTTCTGGGCATATCTGAGATTGAGCTTGCCAGAGCAAGTGCTGAGGTTGCTGATTTTCTGGGGCATAGTGCTGAGATTGTACCAGGTCATAACAGAAACGGAGGTCTCCTGCCTCCATCCCTCCAGCTCAAGGCCAGAGATAGTGGCACATGGGTTGGGGAGGAAGGTGAGAGCGTGCCTGTCCTCAGACTCCCGTTCTGTTCTTTATAGCAGATAGGTGAATTTTAATGAAGAATACACTCTCAAAAGCACCAAAATGTCTCCGGGCAAAGTTTCATGGTAGACAGCTGCGATAAAGGAGAACAGAACTGTGGAAGGAGAAAACTTCAAGCGTGCTCTTACACTCTTGTTGGTGGCGAGCGCCCCTGGGCAGATACGTGGTGCTGGGGGGTAGAGACATTCCAGAGCGGTTTGTGAGTCAGCCGAGCTCCTCCCATCACAACTTCACTCATCAAAGCAGGTATTTATAGCACAGGTAGGAGTAGGGAGAGAAATCAAAGAGCTTCCCAGAAAGATGCATAAATCACTCCAAAGAGTTCAGCTCTGGGGTTCTGCATTTTTTGCTTTAACGAGAATGAATAAAAGCGCCATTGTTATTACTAGTATTTCTTAATATTATTTCATCAGTCTGCTTTTTGAATTAAAGCCGTCTTTGCGCAAAGAGATATTTCCATAGAGTTCTCCCAGCTTTCAGAGCTACCCCGGCAGGCTGCTAAGGACATGCTGTCTTACAGAGGAGAAAATATTTTCTCCAGCACAGATCTGCTGACAAACAATTCAGAAAGCCTGCCCAGGCCGATGTTTGCTGTCCGAACTGTCGGGAGACCTCCGGGCCTTCCAACAAAGCGAAGCAGGAAAGCCAGGAAGGTGCTGTACCCAGCCCAGGTGAGAAAATATTTGCCACGTCAGGAGAAAGACCTAGCCAAGCGGTGGCTGCTCTTCCTTGTTGGCGTCATCCTCATGCAGGTCTTAACTGAGGATCCTGAGCAAGAGACACTGGCTGGGGGAAAAAGCCCTAAAGAGCGGCCGCGCTGTGCACCAGCATCACGGACGGCCGCCAGGCTCGGGGCTGCGGGGAACAGCTCCAGAGAAGACAGAGCTATTGCAGAGGCCCCGGCAATCATTTTCTCATCAGCTTATGGGCACCAACCTCTCAGGCAAACCACAGCAGATGTGCCACAACAAGCGAGGAGACAACCGCATGCCTTCTGCAGGCAGTGCTTGACCAGTTTCTCCCGTGCAGAGCACTGAACTGCCTGGGAGAAGCTGTCCTCCTACTCCTGCTCTTGGACATCGGCCGCTGGAGCACCGTCAGCAGCAGAGGTGGCCTGCGAACTCCTGCAGCCCTCCAAGGGGACACCAGGACTCTGGACGGTGACACGGGGCCAGCAGTGGCCAGAAGAAGCGTGGAAGAAAGCCCAGGGCTGCAGCAAGAGCCATGCAGTTTTTACTGCCGATTCATTTGTGACTGCGATTCGAGATCGGGGTTTGCAAGACCTGTTAAAAAAAAAGGCTGCAGGAATTAGACTGACACTCCTGGGTCGGGTTTGTACTGTGCTAACCTAACTGTCGTTGTTGCATAACCTTTTTCAGCGCCTGCGTTTGCATGTTGTAATTTCGTGTCAGTTCTCACAAATTAGGAGAAAGTAGCTCAGCTCTCGAAGCGATGAGAGTGCAAAGATCCTGCGTGCTTTTCTCCCTCTGTAACACTGTCAGAATAAAACTCCTAAGATCAGACTTTCTCGACATGTTTCATCTGAGATTTTTAAATTAAGATTTCCCACGCTGCTGCCTGCTGAAAAGTGCTGACCGTGCTGGGGAAATAAAACTGTCCAACCAAGCAAGAATGGTGGGGTCAGAGCCACAGCGCGACCTGGACGCCGACACGCTGGTGCCCAGCACGGGGAGAGGGTTCATGGACCTGGGTCAGGCACGGGAAGGGACACAACATGAGCCATGGCACAGGGCTAAGGTACCTGCTTGGGAAAAAGCTGGGAGGCTCCTAAAGGAAACCATGGGATGCTTTGGGAAAGAGGGTTGGTCAAGGGGGAGGCTGAACTAGAGGTCACCAGTGGTCCCTTCTAACCAACCCTTCTACCATTCCTACGTTTGTCAGGGGGTTACTGGGAGTTTAGCAGCGCTTTGTGGTTCCGTGTGTGAAATACGGGATCGGCCACTGGCCCAAGGCGGTACGTTTGTAGGGTTTTTTTTTGAACTGAGTGAATATGGTGGTGTCTGGGGGCTGCTCAGAGGGGGGCTGATGCCTCCCAGGCACGAGGAGGCTGCCTGAGTTAGGAATAAAGAAATGTGGCTCAGGACACACTTTTGTTCCTTGTCCAGCCATGGGGCTTATTGCAAAGAGCCACTCGTGGCTCCTTGCTGGAAACACAGAGTCCAGGATTATCAGGGGGTGGTATTTTGAGCTTCTTGAATCCCCTGGGCCATTTTATCACCTAGTCCCTGAGGCGGGGATTCAGCTGCCCTAATTTAGGCATCCCAAGGAAAGTCTGAGTAAGTCTGCCAGGGCTTTCCCCGGCCCAGCACGCTGCAAAGAGTGTGCCTGGGAGCCCAGACCTGGGCAAAGGCCACCTGGAAAACCTTCTCCAAGCCATGGCCCACGCTCTGGCCTCATGTGTCTCATGTACCAGGGCTTCTCCCACCAGGGTCAGTTCCAAAAGGCCAGTTCCTTTACAACCCCCGGCTTTGCTCTTCAGGTCTCCAGCGCAACCTTCCGCTCTGCAGAACAACTTCAAAACTCTGCCAGGTTGCTCAGGGCTGTGTCCAGCCCAACTTTTAGAATCTTTAATCACGGAGATTTCACCACCTCCTTGGCCAACCTCTTACACTTGCCTGGGACTTAGTTCAGATCTTTTCCACGCCATGTGATGACAGACAGCTGGTGTGCCTCCCATAGCTGTTCTCTGAGCAACGCGTCTGAGAAACCAGGTCTTCTCATGGCAACAGCAATTAGTTCCTCAGGCCCTGGTAAGAGCAGAACTCGAATGTTTCATAATGATCCAGGGCAGCCGCATGTGACCCAGGGATGGAAGGAAGCTGGATCGCATATGCAGTGATTGCAGAAGAGGTGTGGGAAAGCCAAGTTCAGCACTGCAGGCCACAACAGAGAAGAGCAGGGAGCTGCAGCCCACAGCAATTAGAGAGACCTGCTTATCTCGAAAAAACTGTAGCTGAAAAAGCTGAATCACTAACAGACTTTAGCTACTTAATTTCTACTGAAAAAAAAAAAAAAATGAGCAATCAGCCTGTGTCCGGCCAGGGATCTGTCTGGACTAGGCAGCAGCTAGGATGTGACTTCTGGGAGCGTTGGTCCAGGATGGGTCCTTCAGAAGGGACCTGCCTTGTGCAGGCAGGGGAAGACATGCAATCACAAGGAATAACTGAATGCGGAGTTTTGTAAAATTCTGGAGTTGTAAAGATCGTTGAAAATCAAAAGAGCTTTCAACAAGGGCGGTGTTGGTGTTGAGATCTTTCCAAGCTGATTGTAAACGGGGCGATCAAGGACCCAAAGCCCAGCAGGTCCCAAAGGCATCACGAGAGGGCAGCAGAGACAGAAGCTGAGTAGGACCCAGGCGGTGCTTCAAGACACCCAAATATGAAACCGCGAAGGCGCATGGACAAGAAATGGCTGGGGATGCTGCGGGGACCTTGCGGAGAGCTGGTGTGGTGGGAAAACAGAATCTATCAAAACAAAATTTGGCATAACCCAGCCAAATGCATACAGACATGCCTTCGAGATAAAAAAAACCCCATCACCGATTCTTACAGGTGAGAAGTTTTATTGTTCCATGCGGTGTGGGACAGCGAGCTGAGGTATACGGGAATGCAGATGTAACAGAGGCCACCACCAACCAACATCCAAGCCACACGTTGGCAGCCTAAGCCAATGCAACCACTGAAAATTCATTTCAGCCCTGGTGGCTTGAACAAACTAAATACAAAAAGGACCGTTGCAACCAGTCTCTTGCACGGTCTAGTGTTTCATGTCGTGGTCAGCCCCTGCTCCTATCTGTCACGTTCCTGATTGCTGCTACGCTTGCTGTTGGCAGGATGTCACACGGACAGGACCGGCTCCAGGCGAGGGCAGGAGTGAAGGGCACTGCTCGGAGCGCACGTCCCTGCTCCCCAGCAGGGTGCTGTGGGTGCTGTCACCCAGCTGCCCCTCGCCGCGCGCTGTTGTCGCTAGTCCCAGCCCTGTGCACCACCAGGGCAGTTTACAGACAGCCAGGGAATTTACCAGCTCCAGCTGAGCTCACAGGGGACAGGGCAGCTGGGCAGGATGGCTTTGGGAGCCCTGTGGTGCCCCGGAGGGATAGTATGTCTGCGCCACACCGCAGCTGGCGGAGCAGCGTATCCAGGCAGGCTCCGGAGCTGGGACGTGCCGGGACCCAGTCCTGCCCTTGCCTTTCCAGCCCCACGCAGGGCTTGTGGCTCCCGCTGGCAGCTGCCTTTTCTGCGGGGGCAGCCCCTCGCACCCCAGCTCTGCTGCCCCAGAGGCCTCCGCCCTCACCTGAAATCCCTGGGATGGACCCCGTGTCTCACCCGTTCTTCTCCCAGAGCTCCCAGTTCCCTGCCCTGCCTGCTCCAGAGCCTTCCAGATCCGTGCTACAGCCCCAGCTCCTTCTTTCCTCATACCACCCCTCCTTCCAAGCTCTTCCCCTATCCAAGTCTCCTTGGGCCATCTCAGCCCACCCTTTCTGCTGCCCCGCAGCCCCCCAGCCCTGCTGCTGGGCGCAGAGTCCTTTGCTCCAGGACACATCCCTGCTGGTAAAACCTCTTGGCAAACAACATCCAGCAGCCCCTGGGACATTCCCACCATGTTCCCTGCCTGGGAATGGTCCCTGGGGGGCGTGACGGATGCAGTACCCCGAACCCAAGCCAGGGACCATGCTGGAATTTGTCATTACACATGATCACATTCCTGTACCCAGCAGCGTCCCAGGGAGCTGCTTAATTTGGTACTATAGATGTCTCCTCCGGGACTAGGTGTGCGGTGAGATCCAGCACTCCGAAGATGCTCCTAAAGGGGAACCTCTTGCCATGTTTCCCCATCCTACAACGTGAACGCCCTTTTAACCCCCATCCCAATGCTCATCCAGAGCAGACACAGAGCTGCTCATTATTTTTTCTAAGGGAGCTGTAAGAATACTCTCCGTAACATCCCCAGCAGAGAAAGCTCGGCAGCAGCTTTTCGGCTCTCCACTAAACGTAGGAGCCGACGTGGCTTCTACTCGTGGCGACACAAGGGGCACTGACACTGCTCCCTGTGGAGGCGTGCCATGGGAATTATAAACACAGCTGCTTTCATTAGGCACATTATTCACCCTCTGGCTCACTCTGAGCCCTTCTGTTGTTCTGCTGGTGTCTCAGGAACGTAATGGAGAAAATATTAAAGTGGTTTTTTCGTTGCACCGCCTCACCTAGATACTACGTGCTGCAATACTCCATTGCACAACCCCATGTCTGAAAAAGGCGAGCCTGGAAAGATTTCTGTAAGTAAGACTTAGAAAGAAGACAAAAATCAGGGGAAATGAGAAGAAATCAATAAATCATGAGCAATCCAGCAAAGACATACCAGGGTCTGTGCCTCTCTTCGCCTCCCAGCATTAAAGACGTGAAATTGAAAACTGATTTGTGTTCAGTCACACGGCAAAATAGGAATGAAAATTCTTTACAGGAGACAGAAAGCTTGATTATAAGGACCATGGGGTTACCCTAACACCCAGCATTTCTGCTTCCTGGAGCAAATCAATGCTCTTCTTCACCATT
The DNA here is from genome assembly GCA_013398295.1 of Chionis minor. Taxonomy (NCBI): domain Eukaryota; kingdom Metazoa; phylum Chordata; class Aves; order Charadriiformes; family Chionidae; genus Chionis; species Chionis minor. Next base: position 422,455 of record VZSF01006316.1, read on the forward strand.
ACTTGCTCTTAAACGATACTTTCAAAATGTCCATCTACTTTACACCCAGAGACTGTGTAGCTCGGTCCAGCTGGTCGCCAGTGTAATGTTTTGGCTGTATTGACAATCTCCTCTGAGCACACCTTTCCCTGTTAACCCGTGTTTTCTCCCTCCTGCTCAGGAGAGTTTCCCACTCGCCTTCACTTTCTGGGCTTGCTCATGGCCATGTGTCTGGACAGCCTCAGGGAAGGGCCCATCTTCATTGACATCATTCTAAAAAGTAGCTGAAATGACGTCAGGTTTGTTAAAAAGAGGCACGTGTGGGAGAGGCCCCGGTGACTGAGCCTCTGTGCGTCCTCGGAGGCCACCACCATAGAACCATGGAATGGTACAGGTCACCTAGTCCAACCTCCCTCAAATGAGCAGGGATGTCTTCAACTAGACCAGGTTGCTCAGAGCCTTGTCCAACCTGACCTTGAACGTTTCCAGGGATGGCGCATCTCCCACCTCTCTGGGCAACCTGGGCCAGTGTCTCACCACCCTCATTGTAAGAAATTTCTTCCTTCTACCTAGTCTAAATCTGCCCTCTTTTAGTTTAAAACCATTACCTCTTGTCCTATGGCTTTGGCCGGCTTTGATGTATTAAGAGATGAAATCTTTAAAAAGTTGCCATTACCGGCATTCTGAAGTTAGTGATCCTTAAGACGTAACATAAGAACTCTGTAAATTACTTTTTACAGAAATCCTTGAAGACTTTGCCAACTCCATCACGTGCTGGCAAGTGGCCCAACACCACTGAGTGCCATCATGGCCACACAGCATGGGCACTGGCTCTGGGAGGGTGCAGGGGGTAATGGGGAGGAACCCACTGGCACCATGGTGGGGATGGGACCCTAGGGGACATGGTGGGGACCCGCGGTAGGTGGCAGTGACTTGGGACCGTGGGGTGCCCAGTGGAACATGGAATATGGTGGCAGCCTGAGGTACAGGGAGGAATAGCGGGACATGGCGGGGCCCTGAGATGCATGAGGTGACCTGGGAAGGTGACAGGGTCATGAGGTGCACCAAGGACATGGGGACACAGCACGGCCCCGAGTGATGTGGGGTCATCACGGCGGGGTGCTGGCACATGGGGACACGGCTCAGCCCGGAGCAGACAGGGACATGGCGGGGCCCTGAGGTGCGTGGGGTAACCTGGGAAGGTGGCAGGGCCATGAGGTCCACCAGGGGACATGGGGACACGGCGGGGCCCTGAGGCTTGTGGGGCCACCTGGGAATGCGGCGGGGCCCTGAGGCACCTGAGGGACACAGGAACATGACTCAGCCCTGAGCACACAGGGCTGTGGCGGGGCCCTCAGGCGCGGGGCGGACAGCGAGGCATGTGGGGGACAGTGAGGCACACAGGGGACACTGAGGCGTGGGGGTGACACCGAGGTGCAGGGGGGACAGCAAAGCACAGGAGGGACACCAAGGTGCAGGGGGGGCACAGAGGTGCAGGGGGGGCATCAAGGCGCACAGGGGACAGCGAGGCACATGGGGGACACCAAGGCGCAGGGGAGGACACTGAGGCACAGGGGGGGACACTGAAGAGCATGGGGACACCGAGGAGCAGGGGGGACACCGAGGAGCACATGGGACACCGAGGCACACCGGGGGGGGACACCGAGGCGCGGGGGGACACCAAGATGCGGGGGGGCACAG
>VZSF01006316.1:424983-456973 GCA_013398295.1 Chionis minor
CCCCCCGCCTCCATTTGCGTGTGGAAGAGCGTGTTGAAACGCTGCTCGGGGCGGTTCGGCGTTCCAGAGCCCATCGCAGGATCCCAGGCTGGAAGGGACCTCCGGGATCAGCTGGTCCGACCTTCCTTGGCAAAAGCGGGTCTAGACAAGATGGCCCAGCACCCTGCCCGGCCGCGAGCGCTGAGGCAGTAACACGCACCGGGAAACCTTGTTAATGAAGGCTGCCAGCGGCCCTGGCCGGGTTTACGTGCTTTGTTAGGCCTTTTCCCTGCCCCGGTCCGGAGCAGCCTCCCGCCCCGCTCCCTGCCAGCCTGTGCTCTCTCCGCTGGCACAAGGTGAGCCTGGGTTTCGCCTCTCGGCACCCGGCGGGTTATCCCTGCTCCGGGCTGCTGGCGCTCTGTGGCCGGGCACCCACCCAGGGCAGGGACCGTGTCCAGCTGGGAACGCACCGGCCCTTTCGGTTGTTCTTTTTCTTTCCTGCAGCTGGATCAGCTTTCGGGCAGGTCCTTTGTGGCCGTACCAGCAGCTGCTGGGGCTGCGCGGGGTAGGAGTAAGCGGGCAGGAGGGGGGGAGCATGCTGCTGCGGCGTTCGTTACGCTCAGGGCCTGAGATCCGATTTTTCCTTCCAAGTTTGAGAGTCAGACGCTTGTGCTGGCTGATAGTTTCATTTGTTTGAGGTTTTTTTTCCCTTTTATGAAAGAGCGAGCTTTCAGTGTTTTTTCTTCTGAAGCAGACCTCTGTGGGAAAGCTTTGGTTTCAACTTTGATTTGGGCCTTTTCTGGCTGATACTCAGTGTTTCAATTTCTAGTTCGGTGGTGCTTTTCCCTTTCTTCCTTTTTGTGCTGGATGCACTGGCTTTCTGCTCCTCTGGCTGGCCTGGCTTCTAAATGTTCTTGAATGAGGGGGCGGGTAGGAATTGGGAAAAGATAAAATATGAGAATCTGAGACTATTTCGTGTCAGCGTCTCTAGCGGAATCTTGTAAGCCAAAGGGGAAGAGGAAAGAAAAGAAAAAGTGATGAAGTGGAGCTCAGGGTGCTTTGCTTTGTTGGAGGCAGAAAGGGAAAAATGTTACAAGGGAGTGACTGAGATTTTGTTTCACTTATATTACTCTTCTTTTGAGGTTGAAAGATAAACCAGTGTTTTGAAACACTTCAGTTTAAAAATGCCGAGCTCTTCTTTTCCTCTTCAACTGACTCTGTTGAGAGAGGGGGGGAAAAAAAAAAAATTCTTTTAAAAAAATGTAGCAGCAATTCTCTAGTTGTGGAGCCAGAAGTGGTGGCGTGTGTGGGCAGAGAGGCCTTGCTGCTCTTCCATCAGCCGTTCCTGCCTTCTCTCTGCGGACCGTAATATTAGAAAGGCTCCAATGTCCGTTTAGTCTGATTGTCTGGGTAATGTGGGCTGTCGAAATCAAGAGCTCTTTGTGAATTACCCGCCATGCCTCTCGTGGCTTGCTCAGCCTGTGGGTTCTGGCCTCTGGTGTATAATTGAGGAAAGTAATTGCATTTTAAGAAGACTGAAATTTATTACCCAGGTGTGCGCTTGTCCCCTGGGCAAGTGTCAGGGTGTGTGAGTTTTCTTTACCTGCTGGCAAGTGATCTGTGACCTTCTGGTGGTTGTAGGCTACAGTTTGAAAATTGCAGTGTCTTAAACTTTGAGGAGCAGTCCATGCGAGACCCTGAGGCTCTCTGTCCTTTCCCTCCCCTGGGAATTGCCCAGGTGACCTGCTTCCTCCCAGAGCTGGCTCCTTGCCTGCCCCAGGTACTGTCATCTTTCTTGTTCAATTCACTGACCAGGAAGATGTTGTTTGTTGCATCTTCCCGGAGTTTGGTTTTTGTGCACAGTGACAAGCCTGGCCATGGAGAGCACAGGTCTGTGGTGAGGGAGGGAGAGCCAAGAACAACTGGAACTGGGTGTAATTGAAAACTGTCAACTTTGCAGCAAAGGAGGAGATTCAAAGCTGTCTACTGAGGCTTGAGGTAGCCCTTTGGATAGGACTGAGTGGGGATTTGGATCTTCCACTTCTAAATAGGCATGAGGAGAAAGTGGCAGAAAGTCTCCTGGTTGTCCAGATGCTAGGGAGTTATTTCAGCTGGAGTCCAAAGGTGAAACGGCAGCAGGATTCTGGTGGCTTTTCTTTAGAGGTGCGACTTGCTGCACCATGTGATGTTGCTGGTTGCTGTTCTTCTCCTGAAGATGTCCTGGAGTGACTTCTAAATGGTTGAAATATTCAAGAAGTGGTGGCTTGCAGTGCTTTGCATGTTCTTGGTTTCCTGCCCTTCCCTCCGAGGTGGTGGTTTCCTTGGAGTGTGGCTGCAGTGGGGGTCTGCACCCTGGAGGGACCAGCAATGTCCCGGGAGAAGGCTTTTGAGTAACAGAGTTTAGGGGGTCTAGAGCCTCTGCTGATGGGAAACCAGTGCAGAGAGAGCGTGCCTGCCCAGTGATGTACTTGGGGAACAACGCAGCTGTGCTCTGAAACCCTCCCCAGGGCAAACTGCGGGCACTGGGATGCTCTTGGCTGCACTGGAGTGGTTAGTGGCATGGGAGCGGCCTGGGCATCCAGGAGGAGAGAAGGAATTTGGGAGAGGCGCAGATCTAACAGGGAGCAAATGCCCACCTCAGTGGTAAAGAGCACAGAGAGAATAGCTGCTTCTGCCTGGCATGCCCTGGCTGGATCAACTTTAGGCAGTTTCTCTATGAGCCTGTGGGTGAAATTGACTGTTTCATTCCCCAAATGTCCTGCCATCCCCTTGGGCCGTTTGTATCTGCTGGTGTTTGCCAGACATTGCCTGAGTTGCTCTTAAACTGCAGCTGTTTTTGCAGGTTCCCAGTTACTGCACAGTTGTTCTTACTGTGTTTATTTTAGTGGTTTTAAACTGATTTTTAAAAAGGAGTTGGAACTTGAGCCGGAAAGTCTCCTTTTTCTTCTTCCCCTTCATGATTTGGTTGAGAAGCTGCACCATAGGAGGTAACAGCTGAGTGCTTCAATATTGCCCCCTTTATGCTTTGAATTTTGAGATGTGTTTTCCCAGGGATTCGGGGGTGGATGTCCTGTACCTTGATTTTAGTAGCTGCGATCTGTTTCAGGGGGGTGTCTGCTCTTAATCTTGTAAAATTAGGAACTTGGCAAGGGAGTAAAAAAGCTTGAAGGAGACTCGTTTTTTCATAACATTTTGTTTAGCCTGAATGTTGCAGTCATAGCTGTGTGTTTCTTGAAGTAAAAAGCTTTTTTAAGGCAATATTTCAAATTGCTGTGAGGTTCAGAGTTGCACTGGGAGCTGGAAGGTGCCACTGTTGACTGAAACAGTTTCAACATGGCTCTGTCATCCCGTATTGTACAGGGCGAAGTCCCTCACTCTGATTCTTATAGTGGTTTCAAGAACTGTGGGTTGAGGTGTAGGCAATCTTTTTTAAAAGTAGTAAGTAGCTTTAGTAAGGAGACAGACTGAGGGAGAATGCAGCGTGGTTAACTCGATCCTCTGCTCTCATGGTAATAAATGTGTGTTGCCTTTCCACTCTGATCTCTGATTCCTTCTGTTTGTTTCATAACAGTCACTTTGGAAGTTGAACTGAAAATAGGTGCTGGACGTGGTGAATAATCGCTTCACTGGGAATAATCCATGGCAGGGAAGAGCCAAGGGTTCAGGCCTCCTCATCTCTTTTGTTAGAGACAGGCTAGCTTTTCTTTTTTTCTTTTTCTTTCCTCCCTCCTGTATGCTGTGTGGAACACTGAACAGTGATTTCTATGCAAGAATTTTAAGGAGAGTCTTTCAAAGTACTTGAATGACCAACTAGGGGCAGCTAAGAAAGGGTTGCCCGGGAGATGCTGTTGAGAGCAGCTAATGCGTGGTGTGACAGCTTTCCTGGAAAAAAGGCAGGATTGTGATCCGATCTTTGGGGTGCACGAGTGGTGGTCCTTCTTCTGAAGGCGCAGGGGAGGCAGGTGTGAATGAGTTTGTGGGCACAAGAATCGCCTGTTCTGCTCACCACAGTGCTCCTGCTAAAGGCACAAGGTACGGCTGGCCCTGCGAAGAACTGAGAGTGTGATCTGGGAAATCAAACGCTGCACTTCATTTCCTGCACTCTTTGCAGTGCTTGTGTTTCCCCCAGGTTTTCACGAGGAAGGAAAAGATGTTTCCTTGTGGGGATGTAGCATGGGGAAGAGTGGAGGGCTTCTGGATGCTCCTGCAGCATCACCAGGAATTTAGGTAAAATTCTGTTACATCACTTTAAGCAATCTCAGGGCTAAGCTGGCTTTCCAGGGAGCTTATTGTTTGTTCCCTTACTTCTCTTCAGAGCTCCCACTGTACTGGTTATTCCTCTCTTTGGGTGTGTGTCTAGGGCCCCAGTCATAACTGTAGGGAAATGCTGAAATACATATCCAGAAAGGAAGAAAATATTCTGTCTTGCGCATCCAGCTCACCGCCGTTGCATGTTTAATGGATTGCTTTTCTGAATGCTACTCAACTTGCAGCTCTGAGTTTGTTCTTGCACTCTTCCAGCTTAAAATGAGTTTGTGTGAAAATGTGAAGTACTTTCAGGCTGTGGAGAATGAAAACGTGATGCTCCAGTTAGGTGTTGGCAAACCATCCTGCTGTCTGGAGTTGAGTGGGAGGAGAAATGGCTTCTTGGTTGTGTGACCCCAATGGAGAGAAGAGCAGCTGGGGTTTAACAAACTGGTTAAAATTATATAGGCCCCCAAATTCTCCAGAGACATCTCTCCTTTCCTAGAAGCTTCCTTTAACAAGCTGATTTCTCAGGCTGATTGCTTGCAGATGAGATCATGCAGTGTGTTTTGCAGGGAAAGAATCTGAACTTAGACTGGTGAGCCAGAAAGTTTTAACACACAAGTCACATGCCCAGTGTCCTCATGGCACACACAAAACACTAGAGTCTGCAAAAGCATCTGTCTTCAGGGCAGCTTTGTGCTCCAACAAGAGCTTTCTGAATATAAAGAATACCAAGGGATGAGCTGGGTCCTGTTGCTTGGACAGCAATAGGAGATAGCAAGGAAGTATTCAATCTTTCCTTAGCTCTGTTTCTCTCCTTAGTGCGTGTGGTGTTGGGATAAGCCCAAGTGAGGGAAGGCTCTCATCTGCCTTAATTCCACAGACATTTTTCTGCTGGCTTCCACGAAGGAATTTATGTAGAATTGATGATATTTTTGCTGTGAATGCATGAGAACATCCTGAGCGGGGAAGACTTGATGGTAATGTTCTGCTGCAGAGGAAAAATCCTGATCTCTAGTTAATCTCAAAAGGGATGCTGTTCTCCATTTCCCTCGATGGCAGATGGGTTAAGGTGTCCTTAACAGAAAGGCCTCTTCTTCCAAAATAATCACAGCCGTTGTTTAAGAATGTTGAAAATTAAGCAAAGCTGTTCTGAGGTGACATTGGGTGATGTTCCCGGCGTAGGGGAGCAAGCTAAAAGGTTTTGTTGCCAGTAGCTTTAAAATACAGCCCGTTCTCACAGGCAAGGTGGAAAGACACCTTCTTGATGCCAGGGTCTCTTTGTGCCTCACATTACATCTTCCAAATCAAGAAGGCATTACTTATGCAAAAATAGATTGGGGGGAGGAGTTTGACTAATATTGATTATGGAAATAAGAGCCACTTGTTCCCAATCTGTCTTTAAAAAAAAAAAACAAAACTGGAGCTATGCTGGGAAGGGCAAATCTCAAATCCCAAACCTGAAATATGCCAAGGTTTTATGTAACTTGAAGGAATGTATAAAGCAAGATGCGTGGAAATCTCCTACCACTCCACATCAATGTTCTTCTGCCTGTAGGGGCGTCTCATTCTATGGGTTACTCCTGTGAGCTTGGTGGTGTTTTTCTTCCTGTCACTATGCTGCCTGTCTCTTAACGTGTGTCTGCTCCATGGGACTTTATCTCCTTCCAATGCATAACTACACACAGGTATTTTACAGAGGTGGAAAGTCAAGCACACAAAAGGGGAAAACGCCCATATACAGGCTCATTACACTTCGTTTGGCATACTTGTGAGTGTGTACTGCAGTGCAAGTTAAAATATCTATTTTCTACGTCATACTATTTTATTCCCTAGATAAAATAGTTGTGAACGTAAGGTGCTTTGGTTCTGTGCCCTTACTCAATGGCTAGTAATCCCAGGGTCCTCCTTTTCATCAAAAGGACTGGTAAAACTCTTGTTGCTCTGACTGATTGCAGTGAGGTTGTATATTATTATTTTTTTTAGCAGCTCAGCCGTTTCATTCTTCATGCTGCTCCTGGATGGGATCCTGCTGGGTCTGTCCACCTGGAGACTGGCTGATGATTGTCCCAAGGCCACCGGCTGGGTCGAGCAGTGCGTATGCTGGGGAAGTGATGATCTGTACCCTGAAGAGAGCTGCCTAAACCTTGTTTTGTCCATGAAGCTTCAAGTACGGAGCTGTTAGAACACCAGCCCACTCAGAACTAATGCTTGCAGAATGCATGAGCAAGGAATTAAACTGGGTGGAGTTGTTCCAAAATTTGGATTTGGGGCCCGTCTGCTCCTAACGCAGAAGCTCTCTGGGTGTTTGCTTGGAAGGTCTCCCAGCATGGATGATGCTCTCCTGACCTGATTTGACTTTCCTTTCTTGATGCTTGGGTACTGTGCCCAAATCTGTCTGCAGAGCGCTGCAGTGCAGAGCTCCGGCGCCTGATGAACCTGGAACAAGTCAGCTCCTGTCAGGAGATGGTAGGGAGATGATCAGCTTGTATGTGCTGTGGGGGCTGGAGGAGAGGGCTGGAGGGACAGACAAACAAAGTAAACAGTTGTGTTTCTTCCCCAGGACTGTCGTATGTCCTGAGTCTGCCAGCTGCAATTTGAAGGCCAGAAGAATAGGGCGGGGTATTTTCTTCCAACCAGATGAATTTATGCAGTGAAAATGAGAAGTCAGTGAACTGGGAATAGCATTTAAGGTGTAAAAAAAAGTCCCACCCATCAGTAATGAAGAGCTGCTGAGGAACGAGTAAATAAAGAGACAGAGCCTGCAGAGCACACCACATTTGCAGCTCTTTCCTTGAAGGCTGAGAACCTGAGCATGTTTTTGTGGCACGTATCATTTGTTAGTGGTGCCAGTCATTCATGTTACCTTCTTTTCGAGAGCTCAACTAGCCAAGCACTGGGTTTTGTTGTCCATCTGTATTACTGCTGTGTTATTTCACTTGTGCTCATTTGTTTCTCCTTGTCAAAAAGTGGGGGGAAAAAAAGAAAAACCCCAAACAGACCCAAACCACTAAACCTGTAGCAAAAATAGCTGGAGTACCAGTGTTCCCCACTGTGAAAATGTCAGCCTATAATGCGTGCTTTTCACTAAGTTCAGGGCTGTTTCTGCTGTTCTTGACAAGCTGTCACATCTTCATGCTGGGTAATGTGATCTTTCAGAAATGTTTATCTTTCATTTCTGCCTTTTTAGTGGAGCTGAAGGTGCTTGTGAGAACATGTGCAGCATGAGCCTCCACTGCCATGTTATTGTTTGGGATGAGGTGTTGGCCATGTGCGCGATGATTCAGCTGCCGAAGAGAACAAATCAGACTAGCAGAGCAAGCCGTGCAGTGAGCTCCCTCGCTGCTTCCCTGGACAAGGGTCCCAACGCTGTAAATTCATCTCATGGACTTTGTTTTTAAGTGCATGTGTTTTGCGTTTGCCTGGATTGCGATGGGTATTATTCAAATAACCCAGCTTCCCAAAGTGTCCTTCCTCTTTCCATCAGTTTGATGTCGCCTATCTACGTGCTTAGCTGGCAGCAATCTTATATTTTTGTTTTGTGGTTTGGGACCACCTGCATGGGGCTTTACCCTGAGAAAATGAGCTTTGTTGGCTGGTGCCATATGGCCATACTGTGGGTCAATCCCGGCAGCACTGTGGGCAGACAGCTGGGAGGAATGGCACTGAGGACAGTTTCTCTGCTGGCCCGTGACCCTCTTTCATCTCAGTGCCTTTCCCCATCCCACTTTGTGTAGACATGCTGCCTTCTTCCCGAGGACTGAGCCCACCAGCCATTAGATGTGGTTCAGTCTCTGCCACAGCATTTTTTGGCCTCACGCCGGCACTGGAAGGACACCAAATAGCAGCAGTGCTTCTGCGGCCTCCCTGGAGTAAAGACTTACAGTGGGAAATTATTTTACTAGTTGCTTCTAACGTCTTGAGAGCTATTGGCTGTCTTGCTTTTAACCTGTACGCTGGGAATTATTGCAAGCTTTTGTATTTGAACACATAGCTCAAGTTAAACGCTAACAAGAAATCTCTTGTGGCAGGTGTTAATTTGTGCAAGGACAGTCTGACACAGTGTGCTGACCCTGGTTGAGACCCGTGCCATACATCAAGGCACGGATACTGGTACTCCAGTATCTCTGCCAGTACAGAATTAGCCCTGACTGTCTCAGTGCCGACATCTTTGTTAGCCAAGCTTTTAATGTAATCTAGAAAGATCTCTTCAGAGAAACATGATGAGAGTCTTTCTTAAAACTGTTGGCAATAATTATGCTGCCTCTTCTCATTCGCTGTCACCGAATAATGGAAATACTGGTTGGAAGGGACATCTGGAGGTCTTCAGCCTGACCTCCTGCCTGAAGTGGGACTGTCTCCAGCATGTGATCGCCTCAGCCATGGCTTTGTCTGGCCAAGTCTTGAAAGCGTCCGGGGATGGAGCAGTGTACCATGCCGGATCAGCTTTTGTTTGCTTTTGCTTGAAAGCTGTACCCAGTGAACCCCCTTTTTGTGTGGGTTATGCATTTAGGTTTGAATTACCTCATCCTGCAGGTTGAAAAACATTTAAATGAACTGCTAGGAAATATCCCAGTAGGGCTAATAATGTAATGTGTAATGTATCTGAATCCTTCTGTCTTTTCCATGCTAGTATGGGAAATGTGAGCAGACCCCAGTGCTGTTTCTGCAGGAAAAGGCAGGGATCATGTTAGGTGGTTTTTCTCATGTTTGTGTGGGATATTACAGGTGAAGCAGTGCTTGTAGGACGTGTCGTGTTGTTGGAATGAGCACATGGGTCTTTTTCCCTTGGTATTAGCCACAGTGTTTGCTCAGACGTGAGCTGGGCTTGTCGGGAGGCGCAGGATGAGCGCTCCGAGCATCCCTCACCCTGAGGCCGAGTGTGGGATCGGGCACTGGCCAGCTGTGTGCCCAGGCTGAGGCCACACATACACAAGGCGTGTGGTTGCCTTTTATCTACGCTCCTCAACCCCTTGCGATGGGAGGAGAGGGTTTTCCCCAGAGCCTGCTACATTTTTTTTCAGAAGAAATAGCAGGTCGAAAGATGAGTGTGCCTGTTGGAGCGCACATCTAAGTTGCCCGCTGTGGGTCCTGAGTGCTGATGGGTGCGGAACAGCTCTCTACATCTGAGGAGTAAACTTGCCTTCAGAAACGCCACAGGCTTCTGGACGCAGCGGGTGTCTGCGAATGGCACGTAGTCAGGCCAGACCAGAGGCCTGCCGCTGTGTCTGGGCTGGGCTGGATTTCTTCAGACAAAACGGCAGATTGCAACACTCTTGTGCTTACTTAGGCCAAGAGGCCTTGCTTGGAAGGAAAATGGCTGAGATGCAAGGAGCTGCTGAGGAGGTGGAAGCTTCCCTAGCCTTGTTGCTGCTCGACTCAAATGTGGCCACATCCCTGGACTCGGCATCCTCTCGTGTAACGGGGAGATTCAGGAATGGGGTGCGTGCTTCACCGGCACTAAAAATGAGAGCTCCTGCGAGCTGGTCGTGACCTTGCTTGGTGCTGCCTTCTGCTCTGGAGATTCATGTTGTGTTCCTGCTGCAGTGCAAGCCAGCTGCTGGGTCAGGTGAGTCTGGTGGTGTGGCGCGAGCAGCAGCACCCTTGGGTGGGTTTAGGAGCTCTCGCTCACCCTGTGCGGAGGGACCCGTCTGAACTGCGCACCCCAGAGCGCGCTCCTACTGTTTGTTTCCATACCAGAGCCAGCAAAAAGGGCTGGGAGCCTGGGCTTCTGCAGTCTTCTGGCTATTTGGAGATGATAGTCCTTGCTGAGGAATCACAGAAATGTGGCGACCACTGTTGTCAGCTGCTCTCTGCGTGCTAGCTTGGGCCAGAAGTGCAGAGGTCAGGTTTGGGGCTGTATGGCCAGAGAGTCCTGGAGCAGCAGCTGTACGGGACTTCGGGGATGCTGGCTAGAGGCTGACTTTGGCTGACAGCTCTTGTTTTCCCACCAGCTCTTCCACGCACTGCTTAATTTTGCAGGGGTCTGGCTTTGTGCGTCGCAGGTGAAGGAGCTGCCACGGACGGCATCGCTGCCACAAGCTGAGCTCTGTCCGTGCGGTGGTTCCGTGTCCCTTGTTAGGGGAAGCAAATGGCTGGTGCTGAGTCTCTACGTTCCCCACATGCTGCTGCTCCTTTCTGAAGCTTATAGCCTGTGCTCGTGGCTTGCCTTGGCTTTCTGCTCGTATTCTCCATGTCTCTGGAATAAAATCTCCAGTACAAGAAGCTGATTAGCTTCTCTCTGCGCTGGATTTAGAATTAATATTGGTCTTCTCAGGTCCTCACAGCTTGTAGTTTTGAGGTTAAACGTGCCCAGCACAGATTGACCTGGGAGACTTCTGGGAGAGATGAACAGGCTCAGAGAAGTATCACAGCAGGTGATAGCAGGGCTTGTCCCCAGCAATCCTGGGACCAGTGCTACTCTGCTTGTCAGAGCTCTCCTTACGCTGCCTTCCTTGCTCCAGAGGCAACACAGGGATGGAGGGCAGGAAGAGCTGATCTGCAGAGCTGGGGGAGGAATACGTGGAGGACAATGCTCAGAACATTAGATGCCGTCTAGTGCTTCAAGAAGAAAGGTCAGCTTTGAAAGAAGCCTTGTGCTTCCTGAATATATCAACTGCTTCTAGGGATTAGATGCCAAAAGCCCGGAGCAGAGGCTTACTGGCTCGTGGGAGCTGAGGCCCTCCTTGGAGTGGATCTGCAGTGCTTGCTGTCACAGGACACCAGAGGGTACTTGGCTCATCGTGCAGACGAGAGCAAGGCAGAGAGGCTGGAGACGTCCTGCTTGGGCTGGTCCCAGTGTCCAGGGATAGGGAGGGATGTCTGTTCGCAGATAATGCTTTTCTCTGCCCCTTTCTCACAGTTGCGTCAGCAAAGATGGCCAGGGAGAGTGTTTACAAGTGTGTCCTTGTGCTGTGCCAGGAGTTCACTCCATCTGGCTGACATGTTCACTGGGGCTTTGTCATTACAACAACTAAAGCTAACTGGATCTCACTCCACTTGTTCTCACCTGGGGGTATCAGTACTACTTCCCTTCTCTCTACTCTCATCCCCATCTTTGAGGCAGCCCATGAGGTAGCAGCTGGGGACTGTGTTTAAAATACGGGGCAAATGGGAAACTGCTGCTGTTTGGGTCTTTCTTGGTAGTATTAAACCTCCGAGTGAGATTTTTGGGGGCTGGGGAGGCATCATTGTTCCTCCATTGCAACCTTCCCAACCATTGTCATCCCTGGGTGAAGGAGCTGTGGTGGCAAAGTGGTGCTGAGGTCTCCTCTGCTCCTGTGTCCCAGCGGGAGCAGCTGCTTGTGTGTCCAGAAACAAGCAGCTTGGCTCAGCTGCAGAACTTCATCTGTTCGGGGCAGGAGGATCTCTTTGTCCCATGGCTGGAGCAGAAGTTGGGCTTGTTTCACTGATTTAGGAAGTCCCTGAGGGGCGAAGGGGACACTGTACTGCTGTGATGTTTGCTCTCTTGAGGACTCTTGACGTGTCTCTTTGGAGCAGGAAGGGCTTCCTTGGCATGGGGTGGGAGGTGTGTGGTGGAGGGCGAGTGCTCCCCTTGCGCCCCGTTGTCTCTTGCGCTGCTTGGGGAGGGTCTTGTCCTGCCTCCGGGGTCTGTGTATGTCACCGCATGCCCTATTGTGTCACCGCTGAGCCTTCTGTCCTGCAGTATGGCTCTAGTCACCACCTTGTATGTAGGGGTCAGTATTTATCAGAAGATGTCACACACCCGTCCCAGACTTGCCCTCCCTGCCATGTCAAATTCTGCCCTGCTTCCCTCTTTTCCCAGCTTTACGGCTGGAAGTGGGTTTCTTTGCAGTGGAAAGGCAATGCCAGCAGAGCTGGGCTGAGCAGACGTTTCAGGTGGGGTAGAGTGGGAGTGAATGTGCTCTCGTGCTATGGGCAAGGACAGAAGTAGGGTGTAAACAAAGCACTTTTACCGCCGGCTTCTGGGTTGCATCAAAAGTTCCTGGAAAGGTGAAGGTGGGACCTGGGTTTCCCAGCCTTCGCTGAAAGGAAAAAGAGCTTGAATGTGTACAGGGCCAGCCTCCTTGGTGGGACTGTCCTGTGCTCTTCAACTCCTTTGCTCAGCTGCACGCTGCCCAGGTGAGGCCCTGGTCCTTACTGGGGTCACTGGGCCCTGCTGTGACCTTCTGGGATAAAGACCTAGCGGTCCTGCCGTAGCCGGGCTGCGCGGGAGCCTGGAAGGCAAGGAGCATAAGGATCATGGAGCAGAGCCGCTGGTGGTCTGGCAGTATCGCTGGAGCAGCCTGTTGTGCTACTGCTACCAGAGGGGCCTGTCAGAAGAAGTTTTTAGGTGGTATTCTAATTAGTGTCTTCCGTATTCTTACTTGGATATATATTCCTGGATCACTGTTGGTAACTGCGACAGCTCTCTGGCCACAAGTCCCAGGTCTGGTGCATGTCTCTCTTGACAGTCATTTCTACAATGTGATGATGTAGCTTTTCTTCTGCAAGAAATTTGTGCTGAGGGCAGAGGAGGGATCTGCTCGGATGTTCAAGGCCATCAGTCTGTCTTTAGCTGTTTGTCTAGTTGTCTTCACCTCAGCATCAATATGCTCATGGGTGTTTGTTCTTTTATTTCTCCCAGTGCCACCTGATCACGCAGAGGCTCTGGGACAGCAAAAGGCAACTTCCTGATTTCAGCGCGATCGGCTCACCAGTTCATCACACGCGAATTTCAAATTTCTGCTTTGCTGCTCAGCACAGCAGGTTATTCTTAAGCACTGGAAGGAAAAACAGATCACCTGCTTTTAAGGCTGTTGAAACGCTTTCAAGGCATTATTTTCTGTTTTGTGAGACCCCCTCTTACCTTTTCTTAGAACACTTCTGAAATACTTCTGGTATTCATGGTACCGTATAGACACCTTAAAAGCAGCCTAACTGTCCTGCATTGGGATAAACAAGATTTTGTGTCTGAATTTTGTATATGGAATTTAGTATCTGCTAATGGGTCTTCATCTGTTAATTGGAATGGTCTTTTCAGAAGCCACACACAATCTGTTGGAGAAACTCGAAAAATGCCAGCCCTGGCCTGAGCCGGTTCTGCTCCCTCGGCGTTTGGAAACCTGCTCGTGCTGCAGAAAGCTGTTCTGTGCAAAACCAAAACAGGGTCTGTTGATGTTATTCCTAGTCCTTTGAGAAGATGACTTACTGGTCACATGTGCCGCTATGAGGTCATTAGGAAGTCTCTCAAATACACAATTTGCGAACCGATGATGCGATTACAGAAGTATGCTCCCTCGGCGATGTGAGATGCAAAACTCTCTGAAGTACTTTAGTTTGTAATAGCTCTGAGTGGGATCTGTTATTGTGCATATTTGGGCTCATTCCAGTGAGGAAAGGACTGTTTTCTGCTTTGCTTTATCCCCAGATTGATTAGTGAATGTATACTACGGGATCAAGTTACATTTCAGAGGGCATCCAGCAGAGACCCTGTTTCTGTGTGGAAGTGCTGAAGGCAACAGTGAGTCTAACTGCAAGATCAGCGGTTTCTAGCAGTGCTTTGTGCCTCCATGGCACTGTCCTTCCCCAGGGGAAGGAGCTCCTCCAATCTGTTTGGGCCGTGGCTCTTCCCAGTGCCGCGGGGGAATGGGGAGCTTTTTCTAGACCCTTGATGTGGTTTCTGTGATGTACATCCGCTTTGATGCGTTTATTGATGTCCCCCTTGGACTCCCTGTTCCTGGATGTCCGGGGGTACCTTCTGCAGCGAACTGGCCTGTGTCCTCCAGAGGAAATTGTTTTGGTCCCAGCTTACTGCAGGGGCCTGTATCCAGCTTGGTCCCTGTGCACCATTATGTGGACAGGGCAGACGTTCTTATTTTGGCAGCAGAGTGTCTTGTGTGTGTGTTATCTGAACGGTAACACCCTCCTGGAGTAGGGTAGGAAGGTGTATCAATCCTTCCCCCTCTGCCCTACTGCTGCTCATGTGTTTCTGTCCCAACCATACATGAGCCTTAAGGGTTGTCCCATCTCCCTGAGCTGATGAACACACTCAGACATGGAAAAATTGCCCGAAGAGGGGGAGGAAAAAGTCATTTTCTGTTCTGGGTAGAGAGGTGGATCATGTGGCTGAGATAGGGTAAGGAGTCAGGGAGGAAGATGGGAGCAAGGTGGCATCTGACTGCGTACAGGATCGTGTCTTACAGCTCACAGCTGTACTTTCCAGTTGGGACTTGGTGTGGGCCCAGTGTGGTTCATGTCTACTTCCCTTTTTTCTTTTGAATACCCAAAATACCTGCTGCTTCTGTTGATCCTTTGCTGTGTTTCCTGCTTGAGGCCTGGTGTAGCAAATGGGACTCTTTGGAGAATGGGCTGAATTGGTGCCGTCCCCAGGAGTGTCACTCCTGTAGACCACCGGCATCCACTTCCCATCACAGCCCTGCGCTGCTGGCCCCGCGAGGACTGCCGGGGTGTCCGAATGGGACATGGCAGCGCTTCCCTTGCCAAGCAGGAGGCAGGCCAGCGCCTGCATTTCCTAATGAGAATGTCTCAGTGCCTCCCGTGGCTCCATCTGCTGCGGTCCTGCTTGTCCTGCCACCATGGAGCCGTAGCGATGTCACCTGCCCATGGGGTTCCCACTGTCACCCTTTGTAACTGTCTCCCCTCCAGGTGCCACATTCTGCTACTGAGCATTATATTTTGTCTATTTCTGTATTTTTAAGTGAAAAGGAAATGGGCCTGATGTCACGCAGCTGTCTGACAGCTGTGCTGGGGATCTTCGCTCCTGTGGGACCCCAACCTGAGGAAAGCAGGAGGTGAGCTGTTGTGGTGAACATGCCTTGAGCCCTGGTGTCACTCACTGCTGGGCTCTCCCTCTTCCAGGAAAAGCAAAAAGCGAAAGCCCACATGTCGGAGAAGTGCTCTGCTCTTTGGTTGCAATAATCCTGCTGGCTGGATTTACTTAATAAATTACTAGTTCTGTGTTTGCTTTTTACCTTTCCCCTGTGGATGACACAGGTGGGTGAAGAATGAATGTGAGCAGCGCGGCGTGGCGATGCCCTTGCTGGGATTTTTCCTGCGAGCGCAGGCAGCCGTGTTAAACGAGAAGGTGGAAGCTGGCTCTGCGGTGCCGTGCCAGGGCCTGGCTTGCCCCTGGGACTACACGGGCCCTGCTTCCTGAGCAGGAGAGCTGCTTTATGTTGTGGTTTTACTAAATGAATTCAAAGCTTGGCCTTCCTCCAGGCGAAGTCTGGGCCAAGTGCCAGCGGAGCAGCCCCTGGGGAGAGCACTGGAGCAAGGAGGGGCCAACAGCAGGGAAGAGCAGAGGAATCCAAGAAGGCAGATTTGCCTAGCAAACAGCTCTGTTTCCATCTGCTCGGTCGGGAGTTGCTATAGGAACTGGGATGATAGAGGCAGGGCCATCTCCTGGGCCTGTCTGTGTGTGCGGAGGGAGGGAGGAGGGAGGAGTTACTCAAGTTTGAACATATCATGTGTGCTGGTGGAAAGTTGCAAGGAATGTCGAAACTACAGCCTGCCTCAACCTATGGAGTTCAAAAGAGACATGGCAGCCGTTCCCTGCGCTCGGCGGGCCCCGGGCAAGGCAGGTAGGGTCCTTCCAGCTTAACTTGGCTCTCAGCTTGCGATCGGCTCTCCCCCGCGTGGTTCCGTCATTGGCTAAAGCACAAACGCCTTTGGAGACTTGCTGGAAATGGAGGGGGTTTGGAGAGGTGGCAGCGCTGGGAGGTGAAGGCTTTCCTCCCTGGGCTGGCAGGGAGGTGGTGGCTCTTTGTGCCCTGGTTTTCCTCCCGCAGGGTTTACAGACCATGGGTGTTCCCGCAGCGTTGTATGCCCGGGGCCCTCTGGGACCCACGGGATCTTTTGTTGGGTAGAAATGTGAAGCTGGATGATGATGTTCTCCCAGACAGAAGTGGTTTCTGGGGCTGTGGCTCTCCGGGAAAGCTCATGGTGTTTGAGCTCTCAGACATGCTTGCCTGAAGTGTTTCAGGGCTCGGGCTGAGTCAGATATGCAAAAAGGGGGGGACTGGCAGCAACTTGCTTGGGGATGGTGGGAAAGTGGGGGGGGAGACCCGACACGCTCCCAGCCTCTGAACCCCGGTGGGTCCAGCCTTGTGCAAGTTTTGTGGCTGAGTCTCACCTGCGTTCACTCATCTCCCAAGGAGCTGCAGACCTCCCTGTCCCCTCCTGATGTGTACCTACTGCAATTTTTGTCCCTGTCAGACTTTCTCAGACTCGCATTTTAGCCTAAAACACAGGAGTATGAATATGCAGGAAGCTGCTCCTGAGAATCCTTGTTGTTAGAGTTAACCTTGGGGCTCTCCATTAGCAGCCTTTCCAGATAAAAATCTGATTATTTCCCCAGTAAACCCATTTTTTCAGGTGCTGAGAACTTTCCAAAATAGCTGTGTTTTCACCGGAGCCTTGCATGGTCGCTCACTGCTCCGCGGGTATTTATTTAATAGGTTTGGCTGAAATTTCATCTGCCCTTTTTGTGTCACAATCTCTCCTAAAAAGAAAAGGAAAAAAAAGTGGGTAGTGTTGTTTCTCTTTTGGAGAAACTGCACAACAAGTTGCTGAAAACTGAAACGCCATCGCCATGCACAGAGGCGAAGCTTGCCAAGCTCGATTAGATCACAGCCCACCTACTCAAGCACCCATCTTATCTCAGGCAGCGGCCGCTTGGCACGTTGCACATGAAAGCCCAAGAGCCTGAACGCAGACAAATGTGGAATAACCTGCCTGTGTAGGAGATAACTTGCTGGTTACGTTAATTACTGGTTTGCTTATGCCTGGCTGGATGAAAATTTATATCCAGTGTACTCTTTCTTTTACACTGGTAATGGAATTGCAGATGTTGTTATTATGTAGATCCACTTCCAATATTTTATTGAATTACTCCCACATTGCTCTGTGGCAATATGCCCTAGAGGCTTAATGCGCATGGTATGCCGTGGAATTTCATTTCCTCAGTTTTAATTTGTTGTTTTTTAATTTCAGTTCATTTTCAATATGGAAAAGAGGTAAATGGGGTCTTTTTTTTTTTTGGTCTAGGCATCATTATTTTATGTATTTCTTTTTTTCCCCTTCATCTCTCCTGTTTCTCTCCTCTTTGCCTCAAACAATCCCAGGATTTTCCTGCAGCTACCTTGCCTTCTGTGTAATTGCTAAATCTTATTACTTCTCTGTGGGCTCCTGTTTTCTGGTCTGTCTGGGGAAAATTTGATCGGAATCGGCCATTCTGGCTTTCCATAGCTGTGAAATACTGCTAGAGCTTTTGCAGTGTTTGTGTCTTTTCCTTTGTAAGCAAAACATTCCGTTTGATTGCTTGAAATACACTGTGGTAAGCAAAGATCAAGAGTCATGCCGGGTATTTTGCTGGAACATCTAGTTAATAGAAATTTCATCTCTGGACACGAGAAGTCAAATTTTATCTTGTAGACTTGTACTAGTAAATAATAAACCCCACAGAACGTGGCTAGACCTGTCTGGAATTCCCCACTGGAGTCTCCAGCCTCGATGCAGCAATTTCAGCCCATCCGTAAGCATTGCCACTCGCTGCTCCCGTCTTTGCCAGGCACTTCATAAATTAAACTTTAAAACCACTTTGCATAGTAAACAACGTTTGCTCAAGCAGAGCGTACCATCTGCATGTACCCAGATGTGGCTGTCTCGGCGAGGCGCGCTGACGCTCAGCCTCTGAAGACGTGGTACCCACTGGGGACACAACCTGCCTTGTCCCCTCGGGTTCCGGCCAGCGCGCTGCGGCAGGACGGTACCACTCTCCACTTGCTGCATTTTGGTATTTGGAATAATTTCGAGCTGTGGAATGCGGCAAGTGGTGATAATTTTTGCTTCTTTCTGATGTTGGAAAAGCTTCTTCGAGTTTGGTATCTTTTTGTAGATGTATGGCATGGCTTTTCACACGGATAAACATTTTTTTGGTAAGGCTACAGCAGAGCCAGTAGCGCTGCTCGAGTGAAGGGCAAAGTCTGTGTGCCAGTGACAGGT
Organism: Chionis minor; assembly: GCA_013398295.1. Classification (NCBI taxonomy): domain Eukaryota; kingdom Metazoa; phylum Chordata; class Aves; order Charadriiformes; family Chionidae; genus Chionis; species Chionis minor. The sequence continues at coordinate 443,197 of VZSF01006316.1, forward strand.
GCACTGAATTTTGGGTTTATGAACATGAAGAGCCATTTTACAAAACTCATAAAACATAGCTTTTGGTAGTGTCAGCATTTCTGTGGTGGTTTGGTGGAAACTAGATGGCCAGCTAACGTAGTAGATGTTTCAAAATAGTGTTTCTGGTTTGGTTTTTTTCACTGAACCATCTCTCAGAGTTTGGCTTCCACCCTTGCAAAAATCAACAGCTTCTCAGCTTGGTGATGGGTACTACTTGCTGCTGTAGGCGGCTTTGTTTGCTTCTCTTCTGGTTTTGCACAGTCTGCCCCGGTAATCATCTTTTATCTTTTAAAAAGAATCTACTAGGAGCAACTTGCAAAAAAAGTTGTAGATAAGTAGCTGTTACGGTAAAGTAGGTATTTTGGAAAGCTAAAGATACCTGAAAAAGCATAGCAAATCTATCTCAGGGCAGTGAGAAATATTTTAATACCCGTATAACAAAATAAATTTTATAGGTGGTGTTTATATTGTTGGGAAAGGTTGAAAAACCCAACTCATTGCTAGTAACAATACCGAGAAGTAAAACATTTCCTGTGTTTGGGGAGGAGCTGGGTGATGTACTATCCTTTATGAGGATATCGAAATACATTCCGTTGCACTGGTAATGAGGGAGGGTGTTAAACACAAGATAACATTTTAAAGTCTTTGAAACTTGAGCAAGATTGGAACCTGTTTGTTTAAAACAAATTGGCAAAGCAGCTTTCCGAATCCTGGCTGCCGATGTGTAATAAATCTGGGAAGACCGAAGGAGTTCCAGAAGTTTGGGAAAACATAAGTGTTGTAGCAGTGTTTTAAAATAGAGAGTGGGAACAGGTAACCAACAGGCAGTTGAGACGAACCTCCATCCAGAGTGAGATCTGGGGAAACTGGTGCATTTGTAAACCAATGTCAAATTAAAGAAAAAACACGCTCAGTGATCCACGAGCTCTGACGGAAAGCAGATCATGTCCGAAAAGTCTTCAGATTGTGGTTTTTAATGAGATTCCTGTACCGTTTGCCAAAAGTAACTGTGTCGACATCGTATACCTGGATCCCCATTAAGTTCCCTGCTGTTGCCCGAATGCTGCTGCTCCCGGGAGGCAGGAGAGGCTCTGCTCTGGAAGCAGGAGCGTGTTGGGTCCCCGGGGCAGCGCCTGGGCAGAGCGGTGAAGGCAGGTTCCCCTTGCTCTGGGCAGGGTCTGATCTCTGGCCTTCGTGCTGTAGTAGGATGCCTCACCACTGCTGGGGGCTGGTGGGCTCCGAGGTGAGAAACACCCTCCTGAGCAGTTTTGGTGGTATCTGGTCTTTATTTGCTGTAATGGAACCAGTCCCTGCTCTCTTGCCATACTAAGGTGGCGGTATCTCCGTTTCCATTTCACTGATCTGTGCTGTGTTAAGTTGATTTAGAAAGTGCCACCTGATACCTCTCAAAAATAGTTACCAGCGGGAATGTGATCCTCACAGTCCCTAAACAGAGGGCCATGGAGTAGTGCTCCAGTGTCAGCATGGGACAAACTCAGTCATTCTGTAGTTTGCCCGTGAAGAAGCCGGTGGGAGTCACAGCAAAATCCGACTAGAGCCATCCCACTGCCTGGATGGAGCCTCAATCTTAGGAGTGGTGACTGGGGAGAAAATATTAAGTAGCTGAAATTTGGCTTCACTGAGGAGGTGCGTGGAGCCAGGGTGGCTTAGCTGAGGTAAGAGAAGGCTTTGGGATACCGAAGAGCAGCAGATTGTCAAGAAGGCAGAAACGGGCTCTTTACTGAGGTGCGTGGCACGAGGGTTGCCCGTGATCATCGACTGAAAATAACAGGAGGGTCTGCCTTGGCATAAGGAGGGGTGAAGTTTTCCCTGGGTGGACAGTCAAGCAGTGGAAGAGGTTGTCCGGAGAGGTGGAGGAGCCGCAATCCTTGGCGGCTTTTAAGACCCAGCTGGACAAAGTCCTGTGCAGGCTGCTCTGAAATTGGTGCTAACTCTCCTTTGAGCAGGAGGTGGGATTAGATGCTCTCCTGAGGATCTCCTCCAGCCCAAATAATTCTGCGACTCGGTAACCTGATCTCCTTCTGAATGCAAGTTTGAGTACAGTTAAGTAAAAGGTTATGGTGGAGCCCCTTGAGAACGGGGAGGGGGGAAGGTGGTTTAGATTGAGTGCTCTTAGTACTCCATCTGTCATCTCTGTGGTTAACATGTCATATATACGGTTGCTATGTGAGACTCTCGCAGTGGAAGATTGTAGGGCTTGAGAGGACTATTGCTAACTTGTAGTTGATATGTTTTAAAGATAGTTTAAAAAAAAAAAGTAAGCAACCTCCTCCTCAAAAAAAAAAAAAAGCTGTAGAGAGTTGCCAGTGTAAGGAATAGAGTGAAAATAGCCATGTGCCAGGTGCTCTCTGGTGCCCATTCTGCGTGGGCAGGACACTCTGGAAAGGGACAGTGATCACTGCAGCTTTTGGGCAAGGGGGTAAGCAGAACTTTTTCGTTTATGCACGTCTTTTATTCTCTTGGCGCTTCTGTCATACAGAAACAGTGGGAGCGGAGCCTGGAGGCTGCCCCTTGGTTGAGGGGACGTGTATTTTGGAGTGCACGAGGCTCCCTCTGCCCCTGCTGCTGGGTTTTGGGTTCCTGGGGGATGGTGTGTGTTCATGTCCCGTGTAGTCATGGCGTGCCTGGCAGCTCTGCCTGGGCTGGGGGAAGTACCTGGAGTTCCTCAGTTGGGATAAGCATGGAGTACCCTCGCCCTGGGGTGGTGGGGAAGGGTAGCTACGTTTTTTGGATTAGCTGAGCTAAGAGCCACCCGTTAGTACAATGAATTGCATTTCCTTATCTTTGGCTCTGCCGTTGTAATGGTTTCTAATTTTGGCCTGGTTACTTTGATGGATTAAGTTACGTTTGTTCATTTATCTCTAAATCTGGTTTTGTGACAAAAGTGCTCTGTGCAGTGTCACAAACCGAGGACAGATCACTCCTGTGGGACTGGCCAACAGGCAATGGGGAAAATGCTGGAGGTTTTGTGGGTCTCCAACCCTTTGCAAAAGCAGTCACAGCTCTCTCCAGGCTACAGCATTTCTTCATGCTGGGCAGAACCTTCTCCTGCTCTTAAATGGCTATGTCATGGGTGACTGGAATACTGTTTTTCTCCTAAAATTTATCAAGAGTGAGGTGGCTACAACATAGAAAATGGGTTCAAACCCTCCTCAGCCTCAGGGTAGCCCTATCACCCACGCCCTCAAGAGGGTGACCAGAAAGTACACCCAGACCTTGATGTTCCCATTCTTCTGCCACTGCTTCAGACCCAACTCGTGTGGTGTCCCTGTCCCCACCCCATGTACCACTCCCACGTTGTGGTCCCTTTCCTAGCCCCTTATGTTCTTTTGTGTCTCTTGTGGTGACAGGTCTCCTAATGCCACCTCAAAGATGACACTGGAGCCTATTCCTGTCTCACTTTTCCCATTGCTGAGTCTTACTTCTCACGTGCATCTTGATTAATCCAACCCTTTCACCTAAAATCTGGCTGCTCGTTTGTTCAGCCTTGTTGCTGTTCTGGATATCGCCTTGTGGGGTCACTGTTCCTGCCTCGTGTCCCCAACCACATTCTTAACATTGCCATGGGTTTTTGCTCTTTCTGACCATCTCGGTTGGTGCCTGTATCCAAGATCTCCTGCAGCAGCCTCACACTTCATGTGAGGATCTTGCTGGACATGCCCAGCTCCCCTGTTACTGGGCCCTGTTACAGGTTACATGCCTGTTACTGCTGGCGTGTTGATCTTTGGTGTCACTGTTTGCTCTTGGCTTGTCCAGGTGCCACACGTGTCATGCAGAGACCTCTCCCCATGCTGCCTAGTTGATTGAATCTAGGGATGGCCAGGGAGACCACGCTCCGAGTTCACCTAAGGGAAAACTTATTGCTGCCTTCTCGCAGGGCTCCTGCACGTGCAGCGTGGCTGTCCTGGTACTGGTCCCATCCATTCACCCTCCAGTGGCTCTGCTGGAGTGGGTGGCCATCTTCTCAGGCCAGCAGCCTTGCTCTGCCTTTTCCAACCTTACAGCAGTTGGTTTCAGTAGAAAATGTTGCCTTTCCTTAAGATTATTGTCCCTGTGCCCTCTTCACGTGATGCTAGCTGAGTTGCAAAAGCAGAGTCTTTGTTAATGGTAAATAGGAATGTATAGGGAGGAGGTGACTGGAGCTTAAAAGCCCTCTTAAAAAAAAATTTGATACCAGCAGCAAGAAGTATTTGAATTGTAAACTAAGCAAAACATTTTAAGAAGCCATCAGAATCCTTTCTGCTAAGCATTTACATCAGCGAATTCTGTTTGGTCCAAACTGGAGCTGCATGCCTTGTAAGTGTGTGTGCTCCAGAGGAAAACTGCCTCAGAATCGATCTGAGACACCCCCAACCCAGCAAAGACAAACGTTCCACCGTCATTCTGGAGCCAGAAGAATGAAAATCATGCTTTCCAGCCCCTGTTTCTTCAGGCTTCAGTTATTGTCCCGATTAGTAGCTTTGCTGTTTCCTCCTTGAATTCCTTTAAGAGTGCTGGGAGATACTGTCTGGTCCTTGACTGTTCCTGAACCTCTTCTGAGGATACTTTGATTTAGGGTAGATCCTCTAATAATATCTACAGAGTGCATCATACACACAGCTCTGAGTCTTGAGCATGACTGTGGAGTTTCTTGGCGTGGTGCTGGGCATCTGTAATGGGATTCCTGCACCAAACCCTAAGGTCCCGCTCCGAGGTAATGATCTGCGAAGGAACCAGTTAAAACAAATGCCTGTTTCAGTTGGGATCTAGAGAGGCTTGCAAACATGCCAGACCTCCATAATGGATCTCTGGAGGGAGAACAGTACCTGGAGGAGCTCCAAGTCCCACCTTCTTCATGCACATCACTAAAGAATAGCTCCCTCCTGCGCCCTCTGTGCTTTTGCTGGTCGGCCCCATGCTGTGCTGGGGACAGCACAGGGTCACAGCGAGCTGCTTCTCTGCAGAGACATGGATTGGCTTTTTAGACATGGTATCTGCTGGGTACATTGGGGAAAAAACTGCCCTCTTTTGCATTTCTTAGTGAGTTCTTCAGCAAGTAGATTTTTTTTTTTCCACTCTCACAATGATTGTAACAGGATTTTATTCTCCTGCAGCCAGCTGTTAGCAATTAGCAACTTGATCCATTCAGTCCTGAGAACAGAGTTTAACACTTTCTTGCCTCTGTGAGGATGTTGCTAATCCTGGTTTTTTGCTGGTTTTGGGCTTGTGCTGTAGTTTTGGCACTTTCTGTGTACGCGTGGGCAGGTCAGGAAGAAAGGCGTGAGTACAGCAACGGACTCTAATGCAGCTGAAAGAGCTGTAAAGAGAAGCACCAAGTTGTCTACCCCAAAAAAATCATTAGGAAGATGATTTCCAAGCAGTTTGTACAGAGGCTTGTATTTAGTAGTATATTTCAGTGTGTTCTAGCACTGGGAAGCGTGCAGTTTGGGAATCCGATCTACTACTAGCTGAGCTTTGGACTCAGCAGAAATCAACATCAGTAATTCTTCAAGCAGCGGTTTCCGGCAGTATGAGCTCCTGAATGAAGCTGAGGCTCCTCTAAATTTTGAGGCAAGGGTGCAAAAACACTCTTGGTGACCTTACTCAAGAGAACAACAGCTGCTGTAGAGCACTAGAAGATGAGAAATGACACTGTTTGCTCCCTGCATGCAGCACCTCTCCCGGGACTCCCAAACATGTGCTTTGGTGGTCCAGGACTGGGAGCCAAGTGTGGTGGGAAGAGCGAACCCAGCACAGCCTGAACCCAGCTGCTGGAGTCTCTGTGTAGGGCTGAACCGCTGGAAATAGTTTGTAACTGCCACATTTAAGGGTGAGAATTTGTTTCACCAAATCGTGGCCACCTGGGAATGATGAGGCTAGTCCAGGCCAGCCATTTAGGTTCTCTTTGTCATCTGTGGAGATAAACATATCCAAAGAAGATGCATCCTGCTCATCTTGGATACTCTGTAGGCGAGGTCCAAGTCCAAAACCAGCTTTTGTGGCCACAGGGCTGCAGACAGGTGAGCTCTAGAGCCAGCTCTGAAGGTTTCCTTGTCTTTGCTGGAGGTCGGGTTGGTCTCTATGGCCACACCTTCCAGTTTTGGCTTGCTGTTCCCCCAGGCCACGCCATTTTTTGCTTGACCTGCTGAGCTCCATGTGCCAATAAAGTCCTGAAGAACCCCTTGGTTCACAGGGTGCTGGCTGCAGCAGGGTGGGACAGGCAACCTATGTGTGCCACCCCGACCCGTACCTGTTCTCCAGCGCTGGTTGCTGGCTTAGTGTCAGGAGCTGATGTGATACCTGGGCATCTCTGTGTGACTTTCCTTGTCCCCACCCCATCCGCTCTTCCTTCCTATCATAGAATCACAGAATGGTTTGGGTTGGAAGGGACCTTAAAGCTCATCTCGTGCCACCCCCTGCCCTGGGCAGGGACACCTCCCACCAGACCAGGTTGCTCCAAGCCCCGTCCAACCTGGCCTTGAACCTCCAGGGATGGGGCAGCCACAGCTTCTCTGGGCAACCCTGGCTGAGGGCTTACCACCCTCACAGTCAAAATTTTTTTCCTGAGATGTACTCTAAGTCAACCCTCTTGCAGTTTGAAGCCATCACCCCTTGTCCTGTCACTCCATGCCCTTGTAAAAAGTCCCTCTCCAGCTTTCCTGTAGGCCCTTCAGATACTGGCAGGGGCTCTAAGGTCCACCCGGAGGCTTCTCTCCTCCAGGCTGAACACCCCCCAACTCTCCCACCCTTGCAGCAGAGAGGTTCCAGCCCTCCCAGCATCTCTTCCATTCTGCTCGCTGTATTCAAGCAGTTAAATGATGGGGCGATACAATAGGTGTGATTCGGAACATGGCGTGAGCTGCATAAAGCAAATGGGCGCTTAAATTGTGGTCTGTACCTGGTCGAATGAGATAAAGTTGCTGTCTGTGTTACAAACGGCGTTATTATACTGCTGTGACATTGATGGCCGTTGTCATGACATGCTCACATGTCACTTTGAGAGGATGACAAACTTAGCATGACTACTTTTTAGTCAAAAGACAAAATCCGGGCTGAGTCTCATCATAAGGTACCTCTCACTTGGGGCGGTAGCTGGTCCAGGCTGGGCTGAGAGCCCTGTGCTGGTGGGAGAGGTTGGATGCTCCTTCATCCCTGTGCTCCTCAGCCGGCATCTGCCTCCCTGCAGTTTATCCCTCTCTGCTGGGCTTCTAGTTCAAATGGGAAGCCAAAGTGTTTGAGTGCTTACAGTCACGTCTGGAGTTGCTCTCGTTTATTTTCCTCCGCTTCAACAGTGGGCTCTGGTCCTCACTTAACGATGCACAATTCCGATGCTCTCTGGCCAACCTTCCCCTTGACCCTGGCCAAGTTAGAGGGAAATCCGAGGGTGTTTTTTGGTGGGAGCTAGCCTGTGCCTTTACAGATCCTCTCCCTGTTGGCCAGGCTCTGTTCCCAGGCCCCGAAGAACTGATGGGTGTATGTGGGCTCGTCCTCTGCTATCTGAGGGCTCCAGTACTGCTGGCAGCTTTTCAAGCTCCAGCTGAGAAGTCACCTGGGAGATGTCTCCAAGCTGCTGTTCTCCTGCCAGGGTCTCCTCAGCTCCTTGCAGTGCTGGTCTGGCATGGGGATGCAGGGGAAGGATTCTTGAGCCCAGCCTACACCTACATAGCACAGCTGGTCTGGGCAGACAACTGGGTCATGGTCAGGGCACCTTACATCCCACCAAACACCTTCTCCAGGATCATGGTTAAAGTTAAAGCATGGATGTGTGTGACACTTTGCTTTCTCCCATCCTGTGGGAGGACAGTCTCCTCTAGTGCTGAACTCCCTGCATTTCCCTTTGGGACCTTCCAGGGCACCCCAGCAAATCGCCTACATAGTTTAACATCCACCAGGTCTGTCTGCAAACTCTGCTACAAAAACGTCTGCAAAATGTCCCTCTGCCTGACTACCAGAGGTCTCTGCTCTGTGGTACTCACAGTGTGTCATGGGATGGTGTTTTTGAATCAGAGATCACCTCCCTTCATTTCAGGGGGCAAAGATGACCTTGGATGCACACACAGTTTGGGAGAGCTTGGTCAAAACTTCTCTTCTGATGGCCAGACCCTCCTGCTGAGATATGGGCTGTGTTTTTCTCCCCAGTGCTTTGCTTTTGCACGCTCACCACCCAAGATGCCACAAAATGACAGACCCTTGCGGTCACCCTCCTCGTAGCCTTGGCCAAGGTGCTCACGTGGAGCACAGGAGGTGGCTGAAGCAGGAGGGGTCCTGGCAATTATAAGGTCTTTTTTGGGGTTGCTTGCATGGTTGCATGGCTGGGCACAGCATCCACTGATCATTAGTTTCCCCTCCTGAATGAGCATTTGGCTCTTTTCCCAAGAACGCACTTAGTTGTTTTTCAGGCTCACAGCCATCTTTTCTGACGGAATCCAGCAGGGACAATGGCCAGTAGCAAATCCTTAGGAAAGAGAATAAAAACAGGGCAAGCCTCAGTGATTCTAACCCTGATTTAGCTTCTGGGCGTCTGGCAATCCGCGGCTGGGGGATTTCCTGAGCCAAAGGTTTTACCTTTGGATTTAAGAAGCTGTGGTGTATCTTTCTGTTGTGAATATATCCAATTGTTTTGGTATCCACGGCAACTCACGGCTTTGACTTGTACAGTTTAATTATGTTGGGTGGAAAAAACAGAGCCTTTTGTTACAAATCTCTGAGCTAATGACTTCTGATGTTCTGTTCTTATATGTGTGTATGCACTGGCATAGTGATGGTCCCTTTTTTATCCTCTCTTCCTTTACTAGCAAATCCTAACATTCAATTTTGCCTTTTTACAACCGCTCTGAGGATTCTTGAGCAAGCACCCTCTGGTCCTGACAGCTTTTCATTTATTGGTTCTGTTTTCTTTTTGCCTGACATTTCAATACGAGGCAGCCTCTAGCCTGCCTTCAGTAAAGCTATCTTCCAGGCTGGGAACCTCCTGAGGCTCTTCATAGTGAATGTGGACACAGAGAACTCGCATAACTTTGCTGATGTGACCTCGTGTTTCTTTAGGTGTTATCATGGCTTTCCACTGAAATTGCCAGCTTTTAAGCCCTTTGCTATTTTCCTTGTTTCCAAACAGGAAATTAAGTGTGCTTGCATGTGTGAGTGCACATGCTCTTTTGGCAGCAATGTGGACATGAAGGGAGAGATTATTTTCGCCTTGTTTTAGACCTTTACCTTAAGGTTGTGTGACAAGTTCCAGAGTGCCCACTTGGCTACTTGGAGGAGCCAGCTGGTGCGGATGGAGGTGTGCGTTGGGTGGATAAGCTCCCTTGGGGAGCCTGGTTGGACTATCCAGGCTCACTGTACATGCAGCTCCAATACTTGTTAATATAATAAGCAAAGTGAAGAATCAACGGGGGAGAGATTACTTTGCACTGGACTTCTTTAAGAGCCGTTAAGAGAGCATGTTTGCACAGTAGTCATGGCAGCTGAGCTCCTAAAAGCTGAGTTGCGTTCATAGCTCAGAGATGGTGTAGGCAGTCGGGCAATCATTAGTTCTTCTCTAAGCCTCTGATCAGGTGATGGGCCAGAGTAGGGCTGAGGTCAAGACACTCTTGAAGGCATGGAAGGTTGCCCCAACCCGTCACCAGGCGATGGCAACATAGCAAGTCTGCAGCACAGAGAAGTCCTGTCTTTGGAGGACTCTCATCTTCTCTCTTTGCTTTGTCTTTCAGAAATGTAGATGGCAGCTGCTGTTTTTGAAGGACTCGCACCCATCTGACCCCGTGCAGTGCCTCCGATTGCTACCATGATCTTCTGCATGCTACTGTTGGCCACACTGCCTGAGCCATCTGGTGCCGAAGTCAACCCTGGTAGGGAGCCGCCAGGCTGGGAGGGGACTCTAATCTCCCACCTTTCATATATTTGTTCTCGGCCTTTCTTTTTCTCATGGTGAATGTATATAAATGTAAAAAAAACATGTCAATGTAATCACTAACGTAATCCTCGAATGTCCTCCTCTGGACTGAGTTGGCCAGTCTTACTTGACAGCTGTACCGGAGTGAAACACTTCTGACAGTCCCAGGAGGGCTCGGGCACACAGATATGCTCCTTTCTCTGCCTACCCAGAGGGTCTGTGCTCTCTGCAGGCCCGTTTTGAGCCCTGATTATCTCTTCATCAATTTAACCATGTCGCCTGCAGAGCAAACCTGGTTCTAGACTGGCTCAGGGATTACTCTGTTCACTGTGGAAAGTCAATTGCAAGTTAGCAAAGCATAAGCCAGAGCTCTGCAGCCGGCAAGAGGGGTTCTGGAGAGAGGGGTGTGGGAGGAAAAGTAGAAAACCCTACCTGGCACAAAGCTAGGGTGGAGACCAGAGGTAGGGATCCTTTGAGTCCCTGGGGAGGGCATTACCTCTTTTCCTACAGGATTTGGCGAGTTATAATCGTGATGGAGATGAGCAAAATAATGGTCTGCAATGTAGTGCAGAAATCCCAGTGATGAGGTGGTTTGAGCTGGAGACAGTCTGTGAAATAAATGGGTCTAATCGTTTTCCAGCTTGGCTGAAGGTGTGTCAAGGCAGCAGCGCTACCCTGAGGGCCTTTGCTTGCTCTGCTGGGTCTGGCTCTGTTTGTTTGGAGCCCCTTTGACTGCGTCTGGCTCTTGCCCTGTGCTTTTAGGTATCTGCAGAGGTCTGAGGTGGTGCTGCCACCCCCCAGAAGTGAGGCCAGGCCTGTGGGGGTGCTCAGCAGGCACTCTGGGGCTCCCCGTTACACAGCTGTGCCCTGCGCTGTACCCCCCACATGTCCGACTTTGAACTGGGGTTGCCATCTGGTCCTGATGGTTAAAACCTAGCGGAAGAAGAGGGAAGACAGCAGCCAGAGGGTCAGTCACACACAGGTTCCTTTTGGTGGTGGTAAGCGTAGAAGTCATCACACCTGAAGGTGCCCCCACCACCAGATCCTGGGAGGTTGGGTGGGCTGAGCTGAGCGCTGGGCTGTGGTCCCACCCTCCTGTAGTAATCTTTTCCACCAAGAAATAAAGCATGTAGCTTTGCTCATGCTTCAGTTCTGCCTGTGACTTCCTCCAGCAGCTTTGTGTGCTCAGCTGCCTCTCTGTCCCCAGGGGCATGCCCTCTTGTTCCCGCCCAGACTCCAGCACAGCCACAGCCCAGCTGATGCTCCTCAGCTGCGATGCCCGCAGGCTCCATTGGTTATCTTGACCTGATCTGCTCCAGGAGTGATTGGAAGCACCTCCTGTGGTGCCTTCTAAACCAAAGGGGCTGCTTAGTGGATGGTTTCAAGCCTTTGTAGAAAGGATCCTGCGGAGTCCTCTTGCCTGGTGTCAGTTGTTTGACCTCAGAGGTGAGCTGTGATGCTTTCCTGAGCCTCAGTGTCTGCATGGTGGGTGAGCGTGTCCCTGAGCGCATAGTAAAGGATCGGGGATGTCTGAGCAGGAGTCCTGGTGGAACCTAAACAGAACCCGAGGATGCTTTTACTTGAGAGGATGTGCACTTTGGTGAGAGCCACAGCCACCCACAAGTGCATCCCTCGATGCCAGGGCCACTCTGACTTCCATCTGCCAGCCCTGGGTTTGTGGACTGGTGAGTTTTGTTCAGGATTGCAGTAAGTCCTGGTCCCCCAGAGTCCTTCCCAACTAGCTTCGCTCTCTGTCTGGCATTGCTGCAGGGTGTGCACTTGACCTTTAAATAAGGTGTAACCGTACAGGACTAGCACTGCAGGAACACAAAACTTTCTTCTTTCAGATGATGACTCAACCCTTTCGGAAAAATATTCAGATATTTACCCATAGTTCAGCAACATATTAACTTTTCAGCAGTAGATCAGATTGTACTGGTCTGTGGTGGGACAGGTAAGCGTGAAGACAGTCGAGGGTAGTTTGTTTTACTAAACTTACTGTTCAGTATCAGGCCAGGGTTGGAGCTCTCGGTTGGCTTTCAGCAACCACAGTCATCATTCTTGATCCCAGCCAGACACCAGTTGCCTCCCAGTGAACTCTCTGTAAAGAGGCCTCTTAAGAAACCTCAGACAGATGAATGGATGTTCTAGGTGAGACCAGAGGCCCGTCCAGCTTGCTGTCCTGACTCCAGCAGCGTCCCGTCCCTGCTGGTTCTGGAAGAGTGCACGGATGGGCACCCACACAGCCGTGCTTTACCCCGCGTGTGTGCTCGCCTCACTGCAGCCTGCTGCTTAGGAGCTTTCTGAGCTGGCACTTGTGTATTTGCCCATGGTAGCTGTGAGTTTGGCTAGCTGGTTTTTGAACCCATGTGAAGCTTTAGCATTCAGGGTGTTTAGTAGATTAAGGATGCATGTGTTGTTTCTGAACTCTGCTACCTGATCTTTTGATGCCTCCTGGTTCTGGTATTTTGAGAGACAGTGGGTAATTTGTTCAGGATATAAATGATCTTTGTCATACTTCAGTAATCTCTCTTGTAATGATGAGGCTGCTGGTCTTTCCTTTTGCATCATCTACGTTGTCTTCTCTGCCTTTTGATGGGAGAACAGAGGAGTAAGAGCCCTATTCCATATCTGACTGGCATCTGACCATGAATGCAGGCAGTGGGGCAGTGGTGTTTTCTAATTTGTTTTGTATGTACTCACATAACTCGCTTTTTTTCTATCTTAAATAATCTGGTATTGTCAGCAAACATTGTCACCTCACCGCCCATCTCCTTTACAAGATTGTTTAGGAATATATAGAACATCACACATTCATTGACACTGTGACAGCAGCTGCAGCCAAACCCTGCAAGCGTTTCCACACTGAAATCTGCCAGGTAGTTGTTCGGCCTGTGGTTGTTTATTCTGTGTGTGCTGGTTGGTAACAGCAGGGTGGGTCGCGTGCCTCTTGTCTCTTCTTGTAGCTTCTGAACCTGGAGAACAGCTTTATCCAGGTCTGGTGCAGGGGTAGCAGCCCTGAGACAGAAGCAAGGAAGACGCCCCAGGGCAGTGCCCTGGCGGAGGGTAAGGCAGGCAGAGCTACAGATGCGGCAGCGGGCAGCGTAGCGGCGAGGATGCCAACCGCCACGCGTGCCACCCTGGAGTGACTGGAGCATGTGCTGGCACTTGCCTGTGTCACTGCAGACAGGGGAGGAGCTGGGGCTGTTCTGCTGGGGCTGCCGTGAGCTCAGAGGACAAAGACCAAACATCTACAGGAAAGTCCACTTCCTTTTTTTTCTGGGACTTGCCATTGACTGGTTTTGTCTTTTAATTGTTTCATGATTTAATCCTATATAACTTCCTTTTTAATCTGCTGTTGATGTCAGTCTGTCAAAAATATCTTGCTTGCCTGTTTTGAATACTGAGCGTAATTAAGAGTTTGAGTTTTCTGAAACATCTGAAAAAAGATGGTCGGATACTGACAACAAGGGTCAGTACTGGGACCAGTCCTATTTAACATCTTTGTTGGAGACATGGACAGTGGGATCGAGTGTACCCTCAGCAAGTTTGCCGATGACACCAAGCTCGGTGGTGCGGTTGACACACTGGAGGGAAGGGATGCCATCCAGAGGGACCTGGACAGGCTTGAGAGGTGGGCTAATGCAAATGGCATGAAGTTCAACCAAGCCAAGTGCAGAGTCCTACACCTGGGACGTGGCAATCCCAGGCATAAATACAGGCTGGGCAGAGAATGGCTGGAGAGCAGCCCTGAGGAGAAGGACTTGGGAGTGCTCATGGATGAGAAGCTCAACATGAGCCGGCAGTGCGCGCTGGCAGCCCAGAAAGCCAACCGTATCCTGGGTTGCATCAAAAGAAGCG
>VZSF01006316.1:457199-506353 GCA_013398295.1 Chionis minor
GATGATCTTTAAGGTCCCTTCCAACTCTAACCATTCTATGATTCTATGATCTCTAACATTCCAAGCTGTGTTTAAAAACTTGTGTCAGGGGAAAGAGCTTGGCCAGCTTGGGTTTGTAAGCTACATCTGCACTGTCTTTGGTGTATCGAGCCTGTAGAGCTCTGTGGCTTAAGCCGGTTGTCTCTGTACTCCCTGGAGGCACCAAGTTTGAGAGTCTTTTCCTGCCTGGAGAGAAGTGCTTGCTCCACTCAGGGAGGCAGGGAGCGGACCAGGATGGGGCAGTGTGGATTGTCAGGGGCTTGGGCGCAAATGTAAGGTCCAACCTGCAGTGACGTGGGAGAGCAGATGTTCCAATAAGCTAGAATAGAAGCTGTTTAACTTCTCACTTGTTACTGGACTGGTGAAAATAATTGTTCCTATTTGAGTGCAAGTCAAGCATCCAGTTTATTCCAGAAGAGGAAGAAAACCCTTTAACAAACACTACTTTTTTTTTTATGTCACATCATTATTGATAAATAATTTTTCATTATAAAATAGGTCCATGCAACCAGTAACTTCAGTATGGTTGTGGATTTTGTGTTCTTAAAATGTTTCTTTGTAAAGTGTTTGCCTTGCCAGCACTCTGCTGAAAGATACTAACTTCGAGTGTATTTCATTACTTATAGTTTCAGCTTATGGTAATTACGAAGTATTTTATCCTTTTTATTTGCATTCTCTGTTTTATCGTTACCATGTTTATTCCCTAGGCATGGTAGTTTTTTAATTAAACTTGTCTGGCAATTTAGAAAGAATTGGTACTGATTTTTTTTTTTTCTTATTGGCTTGTGTTCCTGTTTCCAGCTATATGCCGTTACCCTTTGGGTATGCACGAAGGGACGATACGAGATGAAGACATCACTGCTTCCAGCCAGTGGTACGATTCCACAGGACCCCAGTATGCACGGTAGGTTAATCTCTGGCAAAAAAAAAGTAATCCTTTTTTATTTCTAGATATCTAATATGTGACTGAGGAAGAAGTTTCCTCACTCTTAAACCTGTTTGCTTAGCTTGTTTGCTGCTTCCCTATTAAATCTAATTAGTGCGTACTGAAAGACCACAAGGTAATGGTCATGGTCACAAGCTGTAACACAGGAAATTCTGATTCAATATTAAGAAAATTAAAAAAAAAAAATCCTTCCCTATGAGAACGAAGTGGTGGGACAGGTACCCAGAGAGGTGATGATGTCTCAGTGTTTGCAGATTTTTCAGGACTTGGCTGTACAAGGCCTTGAGCTCTGGAGCGAGCCCTGCTGTGAGCAGGAGATTGGACTAGAGCGTTCCAGAGGTTGCTCCTGATCCTCATCTTCCATGAATAAATCTAGTGAATTTGTGACTTACAAGTCAGCTAAGGACAGTACCCCTGGGATTCTTATAGACCGCTTTAAACTAAATCATAGGAAATCATTTACGAGGATGAACTTTTCAACGGCATCCTATTGAGGAAATGGGCTGTGTCCACTTTGACTCAAACCTGGAAACTGCAGAGTTAAGGAATTGTTAAAAAGCAGCTAAAGGATTTCCTTTCAGTGTCAAGCAGTACTACAATCTTTCTCATAAGCTTGGTGCTTTTTTTTGTCATTTCATTTTTCTCAAAGCTACTAACTGATGATTTGCAAAATACTTATAAATGTAAGTTTCCTTAGAATTGTTTATAACAATGACATCAAGCATTCCTGCAGTTTTGGTGCAAGTCAGATATGAATATCAGGTTAACTGCGATCCTTGTATTTTCATGATTAATTTTGGCGGTCCAAAATCATGAAACTTTCCTAGTGCTCGATTGTTGGGTGGTTTTTGTTGTTTTTTTAGTCTGTGGTAGACCAAAGATGCTAAGTGTCATGAGTTTTAATGGAGTTTGAACAAGCCTGTGGGTCTGAAAGCTGAGACTTGCTTTGTTCTCTGAGGTATGGCTTATCTCCAGTTCTGCAAATACTTCAGGCGTCACTTGCCATCTGTTACCATCATCTCTTTGCCAGGGCAGCTGGATGTCCACAGGGTGAAGACATGAAGGCACCCTCTATCTGACTTCATTTTGTTAGAGGTCATGCTTGTCCTTTGCAGATGTCTGCCCCTGTCACTTCACAGTCACCCTTCCTGCCTTATGTCTTCTTTTACTTACCACTTCACTGTAAGAAGGTCTTGCATGAACAGCTGACCAACCTGAGACAAAAATCTTCTCTAGCGTGTGCCTTGACCTTCAGTGTCTCCTGCTGGGTGCTGCCTTCCTCGATGCACGGGTGTTGGTGCTCGCCGATCCCATCAGAGACAGGAAAACTGTCCGAAAGATGAAGGGCACTTCACGGCCTTGCTGTTTGCCAAGAAATCCCTGTTGTGAAAAAGCCCGCGTGGTCTTTTTGTGTCTGGGTAAATTTTTCAGCTTTAAAACTCTCAGTGCCTTGTGGCTTGCGCAGCCGAGCCTGCAGAAGCGTAGGTAGGACAGGAGTGTTCCCTTTGGTGGCTCCACCTGCTGATTGCTACAGCGCTCTGCTGGGCATGCAGTCTCCAGAGAGAAAAGCCTTGAATCTTTGCAGCTGGTGCCACAACGTTCGATTTTTGGACACCTTGCACACCTAGCAGTGTCCTGCACAAGCAACTCTGCTCAATGAAGGAAACCTGGCAGTGTCCTGTGCAAGCAACTCTGCTCAACACATCCTTCACCTTTCCTTCGTTGAGATCACCCAGAAAAATTTGTAGATGGGCAGACCTTTTCTTCTTAAAATGCATTTTTAAGACAGCTCCTCTTCGTGCTTGTTAGAGCTGCAGGAGGTGGTTGGGTCTTACTCTATGGGGTTTAGGAGAGGTGAGTATCCACTTTACCAGCACGGTGTGCCATTATCTACCAAGTAGCATAGCTGTTTCCAATCAACAGGAAAGTCTGGGAAAGAAATTACTTCCAACAGTTAATTCAAGGTATCTGACACTGAGGGAGTTGTTCTGAACAGGGCAAAACTGGCTACAGGACTCAATCGACTGTCACCCTGAAAGGGAGAGGTATTTGGTAGTCAGCTGTGAGGTCTCACGTGTTCATTTGGTTTCTTTCTCCCAGTTCTCAAAGTTTCAAGGTGTTCCCTCAGTTACTGGGAGGGCTGGATCCTTGGAAGGGGCATTTTTTAATGTGTGTGATTTTTTTTTTTTTCCTCTTTTTTTCTCTCCTCAGGTTACAAAGGGAAGAGGGGGATGGAGCCTGGTGCCCGGCTGGCTTGTTGCAGCCAGAGGATGTACAGTTCCTTCAAATTGACCTGCACAAGCTCTTTTTCATCACCCTGATTGGGACTCAGGGACGGCACGCCCGTGCCACAGGCAAGGAATTCGCCCGTGCTTACCGAATTGACTACAGCCGCAATGGAGAGCGTTGGATCTCTTGGAAAGATCGTCAGGGCAGGAAGGTGAGTGTAGCAGGAACTGAATCGTGGAGCGCACACAAGTCAAGTCATCAAGAACTAGAGTATAGAAGGCACGTCCTCTGTGCACTGCCTAGTGTGTTGTACTTTGCCTGACAGAGTCAGGATATTCAGCATCCCCGGCCTTAGTCCAGTGTTTGCTGTGATGTTGGACTGTTATTCCCCTGACCTGATTCCCCCAGATCCCAGCCATTGCCATGACTGAAAACTCCAGCTCTTCGCTACTGTTCTGTCCCCATTTAAAACATGTGGATGTCCCTCTACCAGCCAGAAACTTGCTTCTTAATTGGAAGCTGCAAAGCAGATGCCTGCTCTGTGATTTTAAAAAAAAAAAAAAAGGGGTGGCAGGGAATGGAGATGAGTTTTTGGATGTCTGATAGTGGTGTTTAATGTAGGGAGCAGTGAGGAGGAAGGAGTTCAGAGGGTAGGAAATGTCCTGAGCACACACTCTCGAGAGAGGCTTTCCCATGCAGCACAGTTGTCTCTGCTGTTTCCAGATTTGAGCACACAGCTCAGCCCTGGCTCTGCTCTGGTCATGTTCATAAGCCTTTAGTAAACTTCCCCTGGGAAGGAGTTTCCTTCTCTCATCTGCAGCTCGTCTGACATGATCACCCTACCTCAGGCTGGCTGGTGGACTCTGAAGACCTAAGCCAGTCTAGAAAAGGTACTGAGGGTGGTGGTGTTTTCTAGCACTGGGGTGCTTTGGAAGTCGCAGTGAGGTCTGTATTACAGTGTTAAGTAATGGCTTCTAGCTTGTTAATGAATTATTTGCTCACTCAGACTTTGGTCGGCTGTTTGGCTGGTACCACTGTCTTGCCCATCCTTCATGTTTTGGCCTGTGGTCCAAACACTGTGTTTGGAGGATGGGAGGGGAAGTTTAAACTCCGTTGGGCTGACTGTTCTTCGTCGGGACTTTCTCAGCTGAAGTCTGTCAGCATCTGGAGTTATATCAGAATTCAATTGGTTACACATCCACAAGCAGCTAAATGGCTTTTGTCTCCCACCCCAGTCCTGGGCAGAGCAGTCGGGCACTCACGACTGTGGTAGTGTCTGGTGTTACAATTTAGTACGGGCCAATTTTTGCAAGATCTCCCTCTTGGGCCATAGTAAGGTAATGAGTGTGTATTAGCTGTGTACGATGCTACTGAGCCATCATATTGATGCTATTGATGTGTTGAGCCATCCTTTATGCTATTCTGTATATGTGGAAGTCTACGCATGTTCTGTCAGTGTGTGTACCTGTTCCCCATCACATAAGACCAGAAAGTTTTCCTTCCCGATATCCTTAAAGAAGGTGCTTCTGCTCCTCTGCTCCTGCTGTTCTGGACATTACATACATAATGGGGTGCAATTTCTGCCCTTTCAGCTCCTCTCTAAAGTAACCATCTGTAAAACTTTTCAAAAATGTGTCACCAGTATCCATTAGTGAGTCCACATTTTAAAAGCACTGCTGTCTGGTCAAATAATTTGGTAAAAATGCCCTGTAAAATCCTTCAAGCCTTGGAATGAGGTGCAGATGGAGATGCAAGAGCTTAACCTAATTATTTGCATGCATTAGGAAAGCCCCTTCCCGTCCTGCAGTTTATACCTTTCCAATCACTGAGACCTCAGAGTGTGACTACGTGAGCCCGTCTTGGCATGGCTCTGCCCAAGGGGATCACATGAATGGTTTCAGTAAAAAAACCAAACCAACCAAGAAACAACCCCTTCACTGTGCTGTTAAGTTTCAGATCTCGTGGGATGTTACGTTATCAGATATGTGGCACGTGCTGCTCCTCACCAGGAAAGTCACCTCCAGCTCTAATTTGCTCAGTAGAGGCAAAGGGCAGGGTTGCTGTCCCCTTGTCTCTGACACCAGTTGAGGATGGTGCTCTCCATTGGCACCATTTCATGGTGCAGCGCTGTCGAGTCCTGGTCTGTCGTCAACTTCTGGGATCAGCCATAGAATCGTAGAATTGTCTAGGTCATCTACAGTTGTTTGCCAGCAGCACCACCACTTCATTCCTGATGTTGTTGGGAACATTGATTGGCATCAGTAGTTGCTGGGACTGGAAACTAGTGCAGAGTATGTTCCACTCACAGATGATCATTTGGGTTTTTTCGGCCCTGAGATACCAAGTGTGCTCAATAGCAGCAACCCCACCTTGTGGAGGTGCTATGCAAAGTGCATCTTCTCTTTTGGTTCTCTCGGAAGATGCCCACACAGGGCAGGCAAAAATGTCAGCTCTTCCGATACAAAGGTGGTACAGAGATACCTTTTCTGAAGAGCATGGCTGAAGGTTTTTCCTCTTACTCTGTCCATGTAGGACTTTTTGGCTTGATAAATCTGCCACCCCCAACAAATGATCAACTCCAGAGGATCTGTTTGACTCCTGTACGAAGATGCAGGGTATTCTGCCTTATGTTGTCTCCTCTTGGGTGTTACCTCCTATCAGCAAGGTCTTGTGGAGCCAGCTTAGATGGCTTCCAAGTCTCCTGTATTAGGCCATCTGACAGCTGGAAGGGTTAATTGCTGCCACGTGGTTCCTGAAGTCGAGGAGTATTTATATGTCCTTACTTCATTGGAAGAAATCATGGGTGTTTCTTCTAGGAAGTGGGATCTTAAGAGGCTGCAAGTTAAAAACCAGTTGAGAAGCTGAAGAGGATGAGGGAGCGAGCTTGCTTTTTGGCTTTCCTTCTGTTTTCTTTGGTCAGCTCCTGGGACTTTGCCCCTTCCTAGAGCTGTCCAAGTGCAGGAAACCAGTTCACAGCTATCCTGGTGCGCTCCAGAAGACCACCAGATGTGACTGGCTTTTCTTCAGGGAGATGCAGTCTTCCCAGTGGCTTCCTTTTGTGGTACAATAAGATCTTTCACTTCTCAACAGACTCTCCAGCCACATTCACTCTGGAGATCTTCCCTGCTGCCACAAACAGGAAGCCACCTTTCTGCTCCCTCACTGGCCTCCCTTGTCTTCTAAATTGTCTGTACATCAACAGTTGCAATCCATGTGGTCTTTGGAGTAACCTTGGTCTTAGATTCATCCTTCTCACCAATTACATCTTTGAAGAGGAGGCCACACGCTTATAATTCAGACTTTTGATATTAAAAATGCTCTTATTTGGTTTCCATAGGTCTATATCCTTTAGAAAAAAAATCTCTTGGGCACTTTTGTCCACTGCTGGGGGATTGACAGCTGCAGCTGTCTTCCATGCACCGACAGTCAAAACAAGTAGCGGACTGTTCCCAGAACAGTGGTGGCACCTGAGGGGAAAGGTTGGGTGAAAGTCCCTGCCATATCAGACCGCGTTTCAGCAGGATGGGGTGACTGTGGCAACGCTGAACACTTCAGTTCAAGACATCTGCTTCACAGCTGCTTGCACCTTCATCCCCCAAACACTGCAACACCTCTGGGATTTTGTTGACTTATAGAAAAAGGGCATCAAGACCCTCTGCCAGATTAACTAGTGGTGAAGGGAAGTGCTCAGTTACCTGCTGTTAGAGTGTACATGGAAACTTACTTGGAGAAAGAAGGTTACATACTAGTTACTGGAGCTTTCTGTAACGTATAGTCCACATGTCCATTCATCTCCCACCTGCCTTTCTCCTCTCCCTCAGAATATACCACCTGGTATGGGTCTGCAGTGGACAGGAGCTGAGTTGGCAGCACCCTTCACCCTGTAAGCCATGTACCAGGTAGGAGGAGGGGAGCAGTGCCAGCTAATCCGCTGCAGGTACTGCACGGAAAAGCTCCCTACTCTCAAATGCCAGGGTACAAGTACACCACTGTGCGAATGAACAGCACAGCAGGGAGAAGTTGCTGGTAAGGATCTCTCTTCTCCAGGTGATCCAAGGTAACATCGATACTTATGATGTGGTCTTGAAGGATCTTCGGCCTCCCATCATCGCACGTTTTGTCCGCGTGATTCCCGTGACGGAGATGCCAATGACTGTCTGTATGAGGGTGGAGCTCTATGGCTGTGTCTGGTATGGTAAGTAGCAATTTCCGTGCCTGTCACGGGAAAGTGGTCCTAAACAACGCTGACTGGGACTCACCTGCGTCCCCATGTATGCAGAAGGGAATTTCAGGCCCATGGAACTGCATAAATAAAAGGATCATATGGACAGAGATGATGGAAGGCTGCTGCTGCTGTATTTCTGAGGTATATGGCCTTCTTTTTTTAGATGGTTTGGCATCCTATAGCATCCCTGAAGGAGGGACAATAGCGGCTCCTGGCTTCCCCATCGTTTATCTGAATGACTCGACCTATGATGGCTACCAGGAGCGCAGGTGGGAGAAGTCGTCCTGTTCTCTCTCGGTCACTGTGCAAATTCTCTCTTCTTTCCTACTTACCTTGTCATTAGTATCTTGTATCCCAAACACTCCTTTGAGATCTCCAGAGTTGCAAGCTAGCCTATTAGTTCTCCAAAGCATTGTAGCTTCATTATTCCAGGCCCTTTGACAGGTTGTTAGTTGCTCTTTTGAAGGAGGGCATGGGCTCAGGATGCATAGGATTCATTTCCCCCAGCTGAAAAAGGCTGGCAGGGAAGAAATAATTTTTTTGTTACTGGAAGTTGTTGCTGCTTCTCTTTAAAGAGAGATGAGTGTGTCCATTTACAGCTAAGTGCTGTCTTCGTTCATAGCTTCCATCTTTACATGATGTGACGACACAGTTCTGATGTGCCTGGTTGCTTTAAAGCCCTCATCGCTCTTGGTCTCTGATTATGACCGTATTCATTGCACTGGTTTCTTTGCTGGTTCAGGTACAGCCTTAAGCTGTGGTTGATACTGCAGATCGTAAGGTGCTGATACTCTTCTGTTGCCCCAGATTGGAGTGGGAGAGCTGGCTGCACCTTTACCTGTGCCATCCCAGTGTCCCTGGAGCAGATGAAGGTCCTTCCTCTCTTCATCGCCTTTGTGGCTTCTGCAGTTCGATATCTGAAATGCGTTCTCTAGCAGACTGCATCTTAAACGGTTGCAGGAGGTCTCCAGGGTAAACTGGGCATCCGAGGAAGTGCGCAACACCTGAACTCTAGGCCTGCACTTGGTACCTGTGAGCTTCTGGACAGATTTGAGATACTTTTTTTTGAAAACAAAGCTCTGATGGGCTTGAAACAACTTGGAAAACTGCATCACTCCCTGTGAGAAGCTCCTGGTCAGCAGAGGCACCACTGCCAATGTGGTGTGAGAGGAAGGTGGCTGATTACTCAATGTAAAGATTGCTTGGGTATGATGCTTTTCCAATTTAGAGTCAAAAAGCCTAACGTAACTGGATTTTGACAGCTCGTTACAAGGTCTGTTAATTTTTCCCATCACTGAGATGAGTTAGGTAGGGTGGCACGCTATTGACATTTGGAGGTGTCTCTGGTTTACTCAATAGCTGACTGTCGTGGAAGGCGAGTTCATTAAGAGTCTGTATCTGAAATGTTAAATAGCTGGCTCAACTTTCACATGTTTAGTGTGACCGCTTTCTTTGCAATAAATACAGATTTGAGTGTGTTTCAATGGCTTGAAGCCTCAGACAACCTTGAGGCAGCATATCCCTGCCTGTGCAGGAATGTGCCTCGTAAGTGAGCTGGCAGCATCTCTTCAGGGACCTGGTGTCATCCGTTGACTTAAGGTGCTTTTATTATATGTCCTGTATCAATTATCATTCACTTCCTGAAACCTTTTACTGTGGCCTATAACTTTTTTTTTTATACTTAAAGATGATTTTTGTAAATTTATTTGTGTTCTGTCATGCTGGAGGTTAAAATAATGGGGAGGAAAGGATATTCTTCATGCTTGTAGGATGTCACGAGATACCGGGTAACAATGTCTTTATATGTTAATGTCTGATGCTTTCAAGCTGCATTGATATACTAGGGATTTGGATATTAAATTTAAAAAAAGGCTTTTATGTGCAGAAAGGTGTAGATGTTACGCTTAGCTGTCCAGCACTAACTTAAGAAGCTGGGTCTGCTGGGGAGTGTCAGGGAGCTAAAGACGTAGACACAAAACCCAACGTGCTGAGCAAGGACTCTTTCAAGCTACTTAACCTCTAGGTCATGTGCCTGACTGGCCTGGAAGCAGGACTCTGCCTCTTCCAGCTGTTAATCCTGTTTGGGAGTTAAAAGGTGTGCATACCTGTGCAAATTCTAGTGACAGGAGAGCTCACCTGGATCGGACGCCCAGCCCAGGTTACAAAGACTACCTGGAGGCAGCTGAAGGAAGCAGGTGCAGGGAGCAAGCTCAGGCACTAACACAGCTGAGCTGTTTGCTTTTCCCTGTTACAGGACAAGGGACACGGCAGGGATGGCTCCCCGAAGGAGCGTGAGTCAGGAGTGTCCCACATCTGGCACCCTCAGTGCTGGGACAGTGCTGGAAAACTGTATGGTGGGCTCTGCGCACTCACATAGGCAGTGGAATGAGGCAGGGTCCTGGGCAAAGAGTCTGATCAGCCTTGGAATCGGAGCCAGTAACGCACTCCTTTTGCACAAGGAACAATGCCAGAAATTATCCCAGTTAGAGCTGGCTGTGGCTGGGTGAGCTGCTCATGGTCTCGCTGCTCTTCTTCCTGCTTTTCTGTGCCTGCCTGCAGAACTTTTCCTACTGGTTCCCCCGGGACAGGATGGAGCAGTGTTCCTCCCATGCAGCTCAATGCTGAAATGCTGCAATTAAAGCTCTTTGGAGAGTGTACAGTGTCATTTTCTGTAGTCTCAAGTTTCCATTCTCCAGAGGCTCTGCTCGTAGCTTGGCTTTGCTGTCAGTGCTTGATATCAATGCAAAAACTTCTGCCTTTTCCCAAGCAGCGAAAGATTTTTAAAAGCCCGGCCTGAACAAAATAAAGAATAAAGGTGATCTTGCATAAGAACAGGGAACGAATTCTTGTCCAGGATGGATTAAGAGTAAATAAACTAATGTTTTCCTGGTACCAGTTGAAGGGCCCGTGTGCTTTCACGTTTGATCTCTCCTGGCTGGTATTCTGCCTAACTGTTGGTTCTTTTTTGCTAGGCACTTGTACGGTGGTCTGGGGCAGCTGACGGATGGTGTGCTGGGACTGGATGACTTCACGCAGAGCCACCAGTACCGTGTGTGGCCAGGCTATGACTATGTTGGCTGGAAGAATGAGAGCTTCAGCACGGGCTCTGTTGAAATGGAGTTCCAGTTTGACCGACCGCGGAACTTCACCTCCATGAAGGTAGTCAGCGTTGTCCGCCTCCAGCAGCCTGGGGCCAGCTTTGGGTCTGGGTGATTCTAGATCTCTGCATCCTCTTTTCAAAAAGCAGGAGGGTATAAGGTGCCTCACAGTAGAGTCCACCTTAGGCAGAATTCAAGCAGGTGGTGTCCCAAGTTTGCCAGTAGAGAAAGGTGAAGCAGAGGAGCACTTGCCTCTCCAGAGCTCGTAGAATAATTAGGGTTGGAAGGGACCTTAAAGATCACCCTGTTCCACCCCCTGCCCTGGCCAGTGACACCTCCCACCAGACCAGGTTGCTCCAAGCCCCGTCCAACCTGGCCTTGAACCTCCAGGGATGGGGCAGCCACAGCTTCTCTGGGCAACCCTGGTCAGGGCCTCCCCTCCCTCAGAGGGAAAAAATTTCTTCCTATTACCTAATCTAAATCTCCCCTCTTGGTTTAACCCTGTTACCCCTCATCCTATGGCTCCACTCCCTGATCCAGAGTCCCTCCCCAGCTTTCCTGGAGCTGTTTTATGGACTGGAAGGGTCTAGAAAGTCTCCGTGGAGCCTTCTCTTCTCCAGGCTGAAGACCTGCAACTTCAACTGTCTTAAGCTGGCACCATAGCAGAGATGCTCTAACCCTCTGATCCTCTTTGTGGCTTCCTCTGGCCCCGCTCCAACAGGTCCATGTCCTCCTTATGTTGGGGGCTTGACACAGTATTCCAGGTTGGAGCAGAGCAGAGGGACAGAACCCCTTCCCTGGTCCTGCTGCCCACACTGTGGGGATGCAGCCCAGGGGGTGGGGGGGTTTCTGGGCTGCCAGCGCACGGTGCTGGCTCACGTTGAGCTTCTCATTGACAACACCCCCAAGTCCCTCTCCCCATGGCTATTTTCCATTCCATTTCCATTCTCTGCCCAGCCTGGATTTGTGCATGGGATTGCCGTGACCCACATGCTGGACCTTGCACTTGGCCTGGTTGAACTTCATGAGGCTGGCCCAGGTCCCTCTGGATGGCATCCTTTCCCTCCAGCATGTCACTCTCCTTTCAGTATTTGGCTTACGGAAATAAGAAGCAGACACCTGAAGCCGTGGTTCGGCATCTGAGATGGATTTAGGATGTAGGCTACTTACTGTCTAGGGGCTGCCTGACCCTTGAGGTAAAGGATTGTGGTTGTGCTTCTGTTTTGACCAAAAAATTTCTCTGGATGCCTCAATCTTTGCTTGTGCTGTGGGAAACTGCTTAAGCGCACAGGAAGGGGATGAACCAAACTTAGAGTCTGTAGTAAACAGCAGAGCCTTTTAAAAAGGATTGGTGGCTTTTCTTGTAGAGATTTCAAATGAGGGAGAACCCACCACATCCTTAAGAAAATTGTTTTGGTGGTTACTTACCCTAGTTTTATTTTGTCTATTTTTAACTTGCAACCATTGGCTCTTAGCCTGCTTTTGCTGGCAAAAATAAGAGTCCTGCCTTCTCAGAAACTATCCTGCTTCTACACTGTGATTAAGCCACTCTCTTAATTTTTGCTTCAGTAAACTAAGTGGGCTGAACTTCTCAATGCCTTCTCTGTGAGATCCAGGGTTGTTTCTGTAGCTGTCTTCCAATCCTTTCTTTCTTTGCCAGTGCTCTTTTGGAGGTATAGAAACTGCAGCAGAATGCAGGCTTTCTGTCATGTCAAACTGCCGAAGAGAATGGTACCACTTTCCTGCTTTTGGATGCTGCTGCTTTTTTTATGAATCTTGTGATCATATTAGTTCTAGCCAACAGATAGGGAGCCGGTGTTCATTAAGCCTTCGGTATCACACTGAAAGTCAGTTCAAAGTTATTGGTATCCAGGATAAAAGTCCAGAGTGGAAAGAATCGCTTACGTTTTGCTCCCAAGTTCACTACCGTGAAATGAGTCAGTCCGGAAAACTTCAAATTATTTTAGGAAACTTTGATTTATTTTTTTCCCTCCATTTGATTTATTGCTGGTGATTCTGTGGTCTCTCTTCTCATTGAAAAAAGTAGCAGATAACCTTGAGCTAGGAATATGTTCCTGCTAGGAAACCCCCTACAGACAAATGATTTGTGCCCTAAAATTTGTAAGATTTACTAGTTGACAATTTTTAATCAAATTAATATTTGTGAGTTTGTACTATGCTGATTGGAGTCAGTTGTTACAATGAGTAACTCAAACACCTTATAAAAATACTGTAAATAATGTAAACACAGCCTGATGAACCAAACACATAAGCTCATGAAAATAGCTACTTCATTTAGTATTTGATTATAAAGTTGTATTGATTAGCATAAATTATTCTTCATTCTGTATTGAACGTTGCCTGTTTCATCTTTGCATTGATTTTTGTACAGGCTAGGTGGTTTGTAAATGGTTTTTTTATATCTTCGTACCTGTTAGCTTTATTCCAGTTTTCTGAGCTTGCCCAGTATCCCAGGAAGTATTAAAAATAAATGTTAGCAAATATTGCAACTGCATTGCATCTTCCTTGGGCTTGCATATTATAAAAATGGACATTAGTAGGCGGTGTTTGGAATAGCAAGTGTCTCTGTAGCAGTCCAAGATGTGAACATATCCAAATCCTGTCCAAATATGGCACAAATTGTATATTGCAGGCTTCAGGCTTTCCTGCCTTGTTATGGATGACTATTTTCTCCGTATTGAATAATGTTTTCTAAGCTTCATCTGTTCCTAATTATATGCAAATACCCTTCCTTTGTCTTTTTACTGCTCATCAGGCCTGTCGTCCTCATTACTGCTTCACTGCTATTCACTGCAAGACCTCACAGAGGCCAAGCAATTAATAGGGTTCAAAGCTGCACTTAGATTGGAAACTGTTGTTGTCGCAGTTGCTAATACTCCACCATCATTAGGAAATAATTTCGAGACTCACGCGGGAGGGTCGGACCACCGTGGCTATGAAAACGGGGTAGACTGAGGGGTACCGAAGACTTTAAGGGTCACCTTACTCCTCCTGGTTCCTGGTCACTGGCCACAGTGCCGAAATACTGTGAACTAGATCTTCAGGACTGGGTGGCAGAACTTAAACTGTCATGTGAGTTTGTTTAAAAAGGCGCAGGGCAAGATTTGCATTGAAGAAAGGCAGTGGAACAGCATAAAGGATCCTTACAAGCCTTGTCCCTCTTTGCGAAGCCTGCTTCCCTGGAAGTGCTGGAGGCCTGGGAGAGTGCCAGGGGTTTGGTGGTGATGGATCTGCAGTGCCAAAACCCAGGGACACAGAGGTGTCGCTGTTATGCTGGGGCCTCTTGGTTTGGGTGCGACCCAAGAGCGGGAAGGGAGAAAGTTGCCACCAGCTCTTGGGAGGGTGAAACAAACCTCCTGAACACCAAGGTGTGAAGTCAGCCTGGAAGCAGCTTGCGAACTGCTCAGTCTGAGGTGGGCTGTAACTCCGAGACGAGGGAAGGTGCCTTTGCTTTAGTGAGATGTTGGCTTGGCAGTGCACTGATTAGCAATTGCACTTTAAATTCCAGCATCGTTAGCTACACCAGCACTGCTGTTGGGGCAAGGAGAACCTGATGACATACTGAGCCATCAGGAGAGGTTGATGGGTGCGGGCTTATGTGCTGGTGTGCAGAAAAGTTAGCTCCTCAGTTGTCTTCAAGGAACAACCACAGCAGAAGAGCTGCAATGTGTCAGGGGGATATCTCTTTCAGCTTGCATGTTTCTTTCAGCTTAGTCATTTTTTTGGAAGAGATTAGCTTAGACTGCAGATGCTGAAGGGAAGGCTTTCTAGATGAGGCTAGAGCCCAGATGTGGTTTTCTTTCCCCTCTTAGGATATCTGTTCAAGGAGAATTGGTCTGTGAAGCTTAGTACAGGGTTTATTTGATTATTTTTCTTATATGGGCCTTTTGAAGAGCCTGCCCAAATCTGCCCATTAGTGTAGCTTTTGCAGGTAAAGTTAAGAGCTATTTCAGAATCGCTTTTTGCGCAAATGTTCTCACTGCACACTACGAGAGGATGAAGCTCTACTGGAACAAGTCGCTCATTCTGGGTTAGGAGTATTCGTACAGGGACATACTAGACGTAGAAAATCCTCATGAACAGAAAATCCCTGAGGCTTGTTTTAGGTTTCAGCAAATCTTCCTCCTGTCTGATCGATCTGTTCCCTTCTTCCTAGGTGCATTGTAACAACATGTTTTCCAAGGGGGTGAAGATCTTCCAGAGGGTGGAGTGTCTGTTCAAACCACGCCTGAT
The DNA here is from genome assembly GCA_013398295.1 of Chionis minor. Taxonomy (NCBI): domain Eukaryota; kingdom Metazoa; phylum Chordata; class Aves; order Charadriiformes; family Chionidae; genus Chionis; species Chionis minor. The sequence goes on from VZSF01006316.1 coordinate 471,991, forward strand.
TGCAGACTGGGAGTCAGAACCTGTCGGAGTGGCAACTGTCTTGGATGACAAAAACCCCAGCGCTAGGTTTGTGACTGTCCCCCTCAATCAGCGTGTAGGTAAAGCCATTCTTTGCCGCTTCTTCTTTGCTGACACCTGGATGATGATGAGCGAGATTTCCTTCCAGTCAGGTGAGGATCCCTCCAAGTCAAGCGGATTTGGGGAAGCACAGAGAGCAAAAGAGACGGTGTGGAGGTGCAGGGCATGTGGGGTTAACACGAGTGTTGGGCACTGTGGGGCTACACAGTAGGAAGGAAGGAGGTAGTCGAAGCACTGAGAGGGCTGGAAGGGCAATGCAGGTGCAGAAAAGTCCAGACTACAGTGCATGTTCTTCAGGTTGATACTGATGCATGTGTGCAGAAACGCAACGAAAAATTGGACTATAGAGCATTTCTTCTTGAGACAGCTGCCTGCTGCTTATGGAGTTGATTTTTACTCCTCTTTACCGAGTATTTTGTTAGGAATGATTTAAGTATATCCACAGGTGATGATCAAGTTAAATAATGAACTTTTATTTTCTCAAGTCTTAACTGTGATGCGGAAGCCATGAGGGGCTTTAAATGGCACTAGGAGGGAATGTGCAGTCTTGGAGAAAACCACCGTCACTGATCTGGCTGTAGCTTCCTAGTTGAAAGTCCCTAATCAGCTGCAGTGAGGGGACGTTCCTGGGGAAGGAATGCTCTGATGGCAGCTTGCTGCTTACCTTGCTGACAGCAGCCCCTCCTGGCTACCCTTCCCTGTCGTGCACGGGACCAGGCAGGCTCCTGCGCGAGGCTATTGTTATAATCACACTAAAAAGCGAAAAAGGAGAGCTCTTGCTGCAGTTCCCTCTGTGTGGCTGAGCTCAGGGAAGGGTCCTGGACGCGCTGGCCGTTTGCTGAGGTTGGGAAGCACGTGCTGCTCCGCGGAGAGGCGCGTTGCTGTGGGCGTGCTGGGAAGTGCTGAGTGAGCGGGTATCTCTGCTCGCGCTGTTCGTGACCTGGGTCTCAGCCTAGGAGTGCTGGGGAAGGCAGGACTGGTGGCTGGGATTGCGCTGACCGCTGGCAGGAGCAGGGAGGTTATTGAAGTGACACCTTCCCTTCCCTTCCACAGACATGGAGAGCGTGAATCCTAATTTTGTTACGGTAGCCACAAGCACAACGGATCTCCTGGAAACAGAGTGCAACGTTACTGAGGGGACCTGGGGTAAGGACTTCTATCACTTGGCCGTGCCAAGGGCTCAAGTGTCAGGGGATTTCACAGTAACATCCTAGTTAATGTGGTGTCTCTCTCTCCATTTCTGGAGATCCAGAGTATGGCCTAGTTGTTGCCCCGTGCACAGAGCTGCGTTTTACAGTCCTGTGAGCCTCAGCTATTTCTTCTTCCCTCAGCTGACCGAGGCTGCCTCAGAGCAAGTGGGCTGAAGGCTTATGTACAGCCAGTGAAACTCTGAAAACTGTCTGCCCTATCACGGTTCCATTGCAGGAATCTGTTCCAGTGCTAAAAGAACAGTCTCTGCAGCAGCCCTCTGCACAATTTTTGGCTATGAGCCTCCAAAATGAGAATTTCTGATGAGAGTGCAACATAAACATGGCTAATGTTCATGCTCAGGAAGCTGCCTAAGATCTCTTCTGTACCAGGGACATGGTGGAAGTGAGCCAGCACAGATGATAACCTGTGCTTTGTTAACTCCAGATTCTTCTTCATACCTCTATGATTGCAGAAACCACATCTTCTGTAACCAGCACCTGGATAGGAGAGAAAGCAGAGGACTCCAATACCTCCATCCTCGTGGGCTGCCTTGTGGCTATTATTCTTCTGCTCCTGATGATTATAATCATTATTCTCTGGAAGCAGTATGTTCAGAAAAGGTTGGAAAAGGTAATACAAAGGGGCGCTCTTGCAGACACAAGTTCAGTATTAAGTATTAACCCTAATGAATCCGAGTGGAAAGCACAGGGTTTCCCCAGCTCCATAGAGCAGCTGAAACTCTGTTCCCACAGCAGGGGAGGATGCTGGTCCTATCCAAGATGTTACTGGAAATTGCTGCAGTTGCAGCCAATATGTTACTTAACATCTGAGCATCGCCTCAGCATTTTTTTTTCTCTTTTGCAGGCCCCACGTCGAATCCTTGAGGAAGATGCCACTGTTCGCCTCTCCTTCTACAGCTACACCATTGCCAACAACCAGACCCAGATCCACCAGTCAAATCCCACCTATGAACGTGCTTTCCCACTGGATTTGGAATATCACCAGCCAGCTACGCTGCTCCAAAAGCTTCCAGAGCTCTCCCAAAGCGCAGAGGATTCAGGTAATACAACCATCAGTCTCTAGAAATTATGTGTTCATTCTTTTATTATTTACCTCAGAGTTTAAAATGTGCCACTTCTCAGTGCGTGAATAATCTTCTCTGACTGTAGTGTGTGCAGTACAACACTAACCCGGGGGCCTGAAACAGTATTCTGGAGCTCTGAAACTTTTTAGTAGGAGCTTTGGCAGATGAAGCACCAGCCCCACTAGAGGGTAGTGGCCTTCTATTGTTCTCTTTGCAGACTGCTTATACATTAGGCAGGTCATCGTTTAGGAGCTGGTTTTAGCAATCACACATCGTTTGTCTCATCAGCCCCTGCAGCGCTCCTGGGCTGTCCAGGCTGGCTGGTGAAGACCTTTAGCACCTTTTCCTGCAGCAAGGGCTCTTTGGAATTCCCTTAGAAAAAGCAGAGGGGGTTGCAGCAGAGAATTGTCAGTGGTGCACTGGCTTCCAGCCTCTGAGGAGCTGCTGGACACAGGCAGAAAGGAACATTTCCAACAATGTTTTGCACTGGGTGATGGCAGCGCTGATTAGTCAATGGATGGGCAGTGCTACATTCCTCAAGCACTGACAAGCTGCTAAGATCCATCATTATACTGCACAGGAAGATTGATTTGGATTGAGTCAGGATGTGAATTTGAAGCAGAACAAATGTTCTGTGTAATTTTGACTGTATAGGGTGTTAATTATAAGGAGTTCTTCCATGATATTTACGTGAATAAGCTTTAAGAGGAAGTGTAGCATGCTAACAGAGCACATGGAAAATGGAAACCTTGATCAGTTCTTGTCGGAGAAAGGAATCCAGAGCAAGTTTGATGTTACAGACAGCATCCATGGATCAGGTAAAGGAAACGGATCATATTTAGGATGAATCAGAAACAGGAAGTCACTTCAGACTCAGGTCTCCGTGTCTGGGGAAGAACTTCAGCTCTTGTAACTGGCCAGAGCAGGCAGCTGTTCACCACAAATGCGCTGGCATCTCTCAGGTATTCTGGTGTCTGCAGAAGTGCGGCTTGTTCTGGTTTAAGCCCTAGTTAAAACAAAACAGTCTTCCATCTGGGTGTACTTTGGTACAAGGGAGTAGGTGTGCAGCTAGGCTAAATTCCCAGAGCTCTGCCGGATTGAGAGGCATGGAAGCCAGTTTACTGGTTTTATGGGAGTGAGTGTGCCTGACTCCACCTGTCTTTGGTTCTCCCTTAGTGTGCAGTGGGGACTACGCTGAGCCCGACCTGACCAAGTCCACTCCTCACCAAGGCTTTCAGAACAACGTTCCTCACTACGCTGAAACAGATATTGTCCACCTGCAAGGTGTGACCGGCAACAACATGTATGCGGTCCCAGCCCTCACTGTGGATTCACTGACCAAGAAGGACATCTCAGTGGGTGAATTCCCACGGCAGCAGCTACGACTCAAGGAGAAGCTGGGAGAAGGACAGTTTGGAGAGGTACAGCCATTCTCTTCCACGCTTCCTCCAACATAAAGGGGAAGCCTGGCGCAGTGAAACTTCTGAGCTGCCTCTCTGGAACTACTTCATGTTTGGGGGCTGAGGGACCCGCATACCAGTATTTTATTTAATACATGTCTTTGCTTTTGGGGAAAGCTGCTGTCCCTTAGGACAGGCTTCAGGGTGCCTCATTCTGCACCTGTGAGGCTGCTGCCGATACTGCATGAGTTTTTCCTCAACAGATGAGCTTTGCAAACTTCTGTCCATGTCCCCATTTATGGCTCTACAGAAAAGGCCTAGGGGTAGGAATTCAGGCTGTTTCATTGCTGTCTGTGGATATCTCGAACACGTGGTGGCTGTCACCCACCTTTAGCTGTGTGAGTTTGAAAACTATAGCAGCGACTCCAGCCAGGACAGATTGATCCTAGCTGTAAAAACAGCTTTCCCATTAACAAGTGGAGGTGCTGGTGGGGCTCTGCACACTGGCCCAAGCAAAGATGGATGTTTCCCACTCATTCTCTAGCATTGCTGCTTGCTCAAGCCCTGGTTTGTGTCAGAAGCCTCAGGCAGCATGATACATACGAATGTCATCTGTCAAGCTTTCTCTTTACTCCTTGAGCTGCTTTCGAGCTGTGAATGTTTTCACCTCTCTTCTTCTCTCCCTGCTTTGTTTCCACACCATCCATGTACTGAGCCAAATCTTCCCTTCACCTTCAACTCTTTCCTTCCCAGCTCTTGCTCATTGACAGCTTTAAATTCTACCTGTCTGCTACATTTTGGCCATCTTTATAGTTCCTCCCTTCTGACAGCCCACCTTCCCAACCCCAGCCCCTTTCCTGTCCCACTCACTTCTTTCTGGATCACTCAGTGTATTGGAAAAGCGCTGACATGCCCTTGACCTCTTCACCTGGCTGTCAGTGCAGTTCCTTCTGCTGTTGCCTGGATCCTGCCCCGTCTTGGGCCATCCTCCAAAAGTGAAACAGAGAGGCTTTTTTCGCGTTGTTTTGCTTCTGGCTTCTCCTTCCCGTCCTTCTAATAACTGTCAAAGCTTTCTCCTCCTCCTCCTTTGTGTTGTCAAACAGCAGCAGCCAGGCTTTCCACCTCCATTTTCCTTGGAGATTGATTCAGAGCCTGTTCCTTTGCTCACATCGCAGGCCCTTTCCCTCACTTCTGCAAATGTGCTGTCACATTCTCCCTTCTCCTCACCTCCTTAGACTTTACCAAACTGCTCATCATATGCTCTGCTCCACTTCTCTGGCTTAGGGTGCAGCCTTGCTTCTAGTAACATGGCTCATTGATTTTATTGGGTTTTTTTTTTCACTGCTCTACTCCTTATCTTTCAAGCTTTATTCTTCCTTGCTCCTAACCATCCACTCCCTGGGCTCAGTGACACATTACCTGTGCCTGTAATAATGCACTTAGCACCACGGCTCTCTTCCGTCTTCCTAGTCTCGTGACTGTACTTTCACCACAGCAGATCTCCTTCTCCATGTCACTGCAGCAGCCTCTCTGTATTTCTGGTTCTGTTCTGTGGGCTTGCCCCATTTCTCTCTGCTCTCTCCTTTTTTCATCTCACCATGCTTATCACGTAAGTACTCGTGCTTTCTTCATATAAAATTAATTAAGCTCCCGTTACGTTCCCCTCACTGCTGCAAGTCTTTGACACATCCAGTCCGCTCCTCTCCTCCAGCCCTTTTTCCTGTCCCGCACACTCAGGTCTGTCTGCTTTCCCCACCCCAGCATCTCTGGCCCAGTTCTCCAGTTGAATATGCATTCTGATAAATTCTTAAGCCAAATGTCTTGTCACTCCCTTTCTTACACAGCAGTAATTTTATATCTTTATTCCTTTATTTATCTGAAGAAGCTTAGCATTCTGTGTACTCATCAGAGTATTCATCCCTGGGTATATTCACAGGTGAGGGGTTCACATCATGCACAGGGACGCACGTATGTGCGCGCACGCACTTTTCTCTTTTAATTTTTCTAGAATTGGAGAGCTTAGCTGTCTGTAATTGCTAGCTGCTCCCCAGTTAAGTTTGAGTGACGACTGAAGCCAGGCTGCAGGACAATTCTGTATGTGTGTGGCTGGCATGATGTGCTCTACATGCCAAACCTCTGCAGCCGTGCTGTTCGTGCGCGCGTGCACAGTAAAGCAGACAACTCCAGGCACGCTGCCTTCCTGAACATCTCCAGTACTTGCTGGGCAAATTGGGCTGCCCTGGTAATCTGCTGCACCAATCTGCACGCCAAATTCGGTGCATTGGGGACCTATCAGGCTGCAATCCACATCCACTCCTACATCATGGGCTATATAATGTTTTGTCCAGAATCTAGGGCCAACCCACGGGCTGTTTCTGATCAGAACAGAGTCACCTTCATTAGATCATTCACTTGGCCCTTCTGCCAGTGGTGACCAAACTGATGACCTCAGTGTGACATTATTTTCCTTTGATTTTTGGCTTGTGCGTACTCTCATAGTTGCCTCTGTCCTGCAGGTGCACCTTTGTGAAGCCGATGGCCTGCTGGAATTCCTGGGAGTCTCATCTACAGAGTTCACTCACCAGCCGGTTCTCGTAGCAGTGAAAATGCTGAGATCAGATGTCAACAAAACAGCCAGGTAAGCGCATCCGCAGCGCTGACCATCTGAGAAGGAAAGCAAATACTCTCCGAGCAGTGGTTTCACACAGGTTAACCCTGGTGACTTCTGTAGCAGAGTGTCGTGTGTCTGGTGTATGTTCCGTGTGCGTGTAGGGAACAGAGCGCAAGCAGGGAGTGGAGGGTGGGAATAGACGTAATGTCAAACTGAAACACTGCATTAATCCTCTTTGTCGGGGAAGGGGTCAATGTTGAACACAAGCAAAGAACCAGCTTTCAAACCTACGGTGTGCAGATGTGTAAATGTCTCTGAACAGAGATTTTCTTCATTGCTGCTTCTGCTTTCCTTAGAGAAAGGAATAGTTTAGGATTCAAATGTGTCTTCTGTTTTACAAGAAATGATTTCCTGAAGGAGATCAAGATCATGTCACGGCTGAAGAACCCGAATATCATCCGGCTTCTGGGGGTGTGTGTGCGTGATGACCCGCTGTGCATGATAACGGAGTACATGGAAAATGGAGACCTCAATCAGTTCCTGTCGCAGAGGGAGATCTACAGCAAATTTGCCGTTTCAAACAATATTCCTTGCGTCAGGTAAGAGGAGCTGCCCATGTCTGGGACAAATCAGCAATACAGAGGTGCCAGTTTAATCTGCTGTGCCTTCCGGACAGTGACCTTCGTCTAGCCTGGCCACTGCCACAGCATGTGCTGTGGACACCAGTCCCGCTTTGCGTGGAAGGTTGTCCTTGAGGCCTCTGGAAGCCTGTGTTCCTGTGACGTGTCCCCCACTGTGGCACGTTTTGGTCAGGGTGACCATCTTAGACGTCTTGTTTACTGATGTGACCATCTGTTTATGTTAGTGGGCTCGCATCAAATATGTCATTAATGTTGGAAGCCAGTTGCATTACAGCAAGAATTTTGGGATGATGATCAAGAATGTCTCTTAGGCTTTTAAGAAGGTTCAGATGTTCTCTGGATGTCTAAAAAAATATTAGATGAGGGGAGCTGATTTCAGGAAAGATTTCATCATCCAACAGAAGGAGAACATTTGGCAAAGACAAGCATTTTCTGTCAGTGGTAGCGCATATCTCCCTCCTCTCTGGAAGGATTAAATCTAACATAAAAGTATCTCTGCTATTGCAGAAATCCTTTCCTCGGAGGAGGGTTGTATATAGGACTAACATGTATCCTGCTCGATAAAGAAACCTGCACTGATCAGAAATCCCAGAATTGCTTAGCCTTTGGTGTGCACCCTCCTCAAAGGACTGGATTTATTGACAGTTCAGGAAGGCAGTTGGGCAGAGCAAGCTCCGTTGATGGACCGGACAGGCGACGGCTGGGTCTCACCGTGTTGACACTACACCAGCGTTTCTGCCGGTGGCTGGCAGCGGTCAGGAGTCCTGTTGGGGGGTGTTAAACCAGCAGTTGTGACACAGCAGGAACTGTACGGTGGGAGAGAGTTTGCCTCTAAGTAGGAACATATTCCAGCTCTCTCCAGTCTCCTGCCCTTTCTGCCTTTCCGAAACAGCTTTCACCTTTAGGCTTGTGGCTTTTTTCCTGGCCAAAGCCTCAGACTGTCCTTTCTTTATCTCCTCCTCACCTCTCATCTGAATTCAGCACTGTTACTCCTTGTCATTCTTCCTTGGTTTCCATTACTTGGCTCTCCCTCTAGTTTTTCTTCCTCTCCAGCTGATCCTTCAGCCTTTCCTTTTGTCCCTTCCAGCCAGATAGAGTTTCACATTAAAGGAAGCTGGTATAACTAGCTCGGATATCTGTATAGGAGCTGTTTACTGATAGTGAAATTAATCTCTTGCTAAAGAGTGCAGCTTGTCTCTCCTGGTGCCTGTGGGTGTATGGTCGATGGGGCAAGCCATCAGCCATCCCACCTGTCTCTCAAGCTCTATACTTGGTGCACCAAACCACGACACCCCCCCTGGCTATAACCTCCTTTCCGGGAGTTGTAGAGAGTGAGAAGGTCTCCCCTCAACCTTCTCTTCTCCAGGCTGAACAATCCCAACTCCCTCAGCCGCTCCTCATAAGACTTGTTCTCCAGACCCCTCACCAGCTTCGTTGCCAACCAGGTTACTAAGGTCCGAGGGGGTGGCAGAATTCCTGATCTGTGGGCACAACAGGTCCACCGAGATGGGGAGGAATGTCGAGCCGACTGTGGGACTGGGCCAAGTGTCACCTAGATGTGTTGTGGTGCCAACCCTCCTCCTGCCAGTGGGACCCCCCTCCAGTCAGGGTCTGCCTTGGCATCTCTAGCAACGGCTTAGCTATTGATTGGAACAGATTGGCTATATTATCACTAGACACATTACATTATTATCATTCAGATAACACGGTAATGCTTTTCTCACTGCCACCACAACACAAAGAGGAGGAGACTAAGGGTTTCTTTTTCTGAGCTTTACCAGAGAAATACTAACTGTGAGCAGTTTATTGGGTTTGCTGTGACAAATGCTTGGTTTTGTGAAGCACTTGAGCACACATGGTGGGAAACAAGCTGAGCATCACAGAATAACAGTGTGTGAAGGATGACGAAAGTCAGATGGTCCGAATTCTGTCTGTGTCTCATACAACTTTGTTAATATTATCTTCATTTTGCTAATGGGGGAATTAACATTATATTAGATGGAAAATGCAGCTGTTTTATATTTTCAGTAATATTAAACATTAAAGTAAGCTTTCTTTAATGTTAAGTGACATATTAATGTAAGCACATAGTAGTGGCAGTGCATGAAGTACCAAGCTAAGCAGTTTCTAGATACGAGATTCTGAGATAGTCCACCTTAATTTTTCATGTCTCTCTGCAAAAAGTTGGTGCTTTGATGCATAGACTCTTTGAAAATCTTGAGATTAATGCTTGATACTAAAAAAAAAACAAAAACAAAACCAGCAATCTAAGGGATGTCAAATTCTAAGGGCCCTGAATTTCAGGGACAGCTTGTCCTTTCTTGCTCAGTCAGCTCAGGAACCTGGCTTAGCCTGGCAGGTGGGGGTGTTAATGCCCTGAAACTAGACAGTTTAGTTTCACTGTTAGGGCACAAAATAAAACACTGCGTCGCTGTAGTACATCAAATACAAGGTCGAGGAAGAGTTGAGTGTGGGGAACTCAATTGACTTATATTTTTTCTTTCTGCTTTGTTTTCTTTTAATGCAGCTACTCTAACCTGCTGTACATGGCCACCCAGATTGCCTCTGGAATGAAGTATTTAGCATCTCTGAATTTTGTGCACAGAGACCTGGCAACTCGCAACTGCCTGGTGGGGAACAACTACACCATCAAGATTGCGGACTTCGGTATGAGCAGGAATCTTTACAGCGGGGATTACTACCGGATCCAGGGAAGAGCCGTACTGCCCATACGTTGGATGGCCTGGGAAAGCATCCTCCTGGTAGGGACTGCACAGAGTCATTCTGTCTCCCTGCCTCTGATATTTTATTTTTTTTTTACTGTGCCCCTGAAATAGTAACGCGTGTGTGTAACAATCCTTATAGCATCAAAACATATGCTATGCATGGCCCCAGGTGAAATGTCCATTAGGTCGCGTTGGACATAACTCAGATGCTGGAAAAGAAGCGTGTCCTTGCAAATACAGCACGGATCATCTGGAACATAATTTCTCTTCTGTGCCTGGCATTCAGGATTCCTCCTGGAATCATAAAGGAATTGCCTTTCTGTTCTTATTTCCCCATCTGTGAGGGACAGAACTTCATGAGTTCCAAGTGCTAAGTCTGATTTTGAGGTTGGAGTTTTGTCGCGTGTTTAAGGGTCCTGCTGTCTCCCCTTGGGAGATTGTTCAACAGCCTGAATGCATCGAGTCTGGAGACAGTTCCTTAATATTCAGCCCCGCGTTTCTTTCTCTGACTAGTTGGTGAGGTTGCCTGGTTATACTTTGTTAAAACACTCTCTCCAAGCACCTAGAAAAATTATAATTACCTTTGCTATAAAGGCTGATAGGCCTAAGCTTTTCTAAATTCACACTATTTTCCTGGCTACCGCTGCATCTAAACTGCTAATCACTCCCATCTTCCTTGTGTGAACATCTTCCAAGCGTTTAGCGACTGCTAGATAAGCCTGGGCAATCTGGGTGTTGGATGTTTTCTGCCCAAACAGGCCCTCCAGCCCCTAATTGTTTTCTGTTCTTTTCTGAAGACTCTTTAGCTTCTCTTGACTTCTTCAGAAACACATTGTTCCAAACACGGCCAGTTTGGGCACATTTTTTGAAGACAGAAAACGGGGACAGCGAGCAGACTGTCACCAACTTCTTACATGTGCAAAGATCAAAATTACCTTGGCCTTTCTCTAAGACTCTGGAGTCTGCTTCGCCTCTGCTTGCACCTCGAGGGCTTTGCTCCCTGTTCAAAGGCTTTTCTGTGCTGCAGTGCTGTGTTTTCGGGTGGAGGTGGGCAGCAGCTGTCTGCCCCCTGCCACAGTCCCTTTTCCTACTGCTGCAACTACAGACTTTCTCTGGAGAGACAGGAGCCTCTGGCTTTATCCGAGACTTGCTCCCTGTTTCAGGAGGTTTCCCCTGGCAAAAGCTGCCCCTTCTTAGAGCTGTCCCAGGGGTCCCGGAGACACGCTGCTCCTGCCCCCCACAGCAGCAATGTCGTACCTCGGTCCCTTTGTGTGTTGCTGAGAGCAGGTCACCTGCTCTGCTGTCTCCCTTTCCCAGGTAGGAATTCTGCGTCCTCGTGTGTAGCTGCAGGGAGTGTAGACCGAAATGGCTTTTGCTGAATGTGCGCTGTGTGCGCAGCCTGGGCTTACAACGTCCTTTCTGTTCGCAGGGCAAGTTCACCACAGCCAGTGACGTCTGGGCGTTTGGGGTCACCCTCTGGGAGATGTTCATACTGTGCAAAGAGCAACCGTACAGCCTCCTCTCGGATGAGCAAGTCATTGAGAACACAGGAGAGTTCTTCCGGAGCCAGGGCAGGCAGGTAAGGAAGCAAACATGACCTCTCCTTCCTTCGCTTGACCTGGTCACAGCCAAGTGGATCTCCACAAGGCCTTTCTGCTGGCCTTAGTCATCTGCAGAAGTCTCTGCTCGTATTACTCATCTTTTCAAGTGTGTCCTGCCTCTCTTCCCTTTCCTCCAGACTCATTGCACCAGGTTTCCTCTCTTGGAGTCCCACTGGAAGAACCTCTTGGCCCTGTCCAGTGCTTCTTCCTTATAGGCCACTTCCATTTCAGTCTGCCCTTGATGCACTGTCCTCCTGAGCTTTTCGGGGCTCCCCTACGGGATCCCTTTGCTCTCTTCCTTCTGTCAGATCTCTCTCCCAGTAGCGTTTTCTCTGAAAGATGGGAAGGCACTTCCTGAGGCGGGGAAGGAGAAGTTGTTTAGTGCCCAGGGGTCAGATACTTGCTGCAGTATCTCCACGTAGGCTGAGAAGCCTTTGGCCATCTCTAGTGGCTGAAGGGCTGTTTCGGTGTCATTGTCCTCTCTCACTAACTCCCAGGCAGGGCTGTGCACTCCACTGCTGTCACCTTCAACAGATACCAGTGATGATGCAGGACAATCCGGCGCCTCAATACGCAGGATCACTGTACCCTGGAAAGTGGAGTGCCAGTTGTTTGCTCTTCTCCCAAAATTCACCTTTAACACCAAACAAGTGAAAGGATTAAGGGGAATAAAGGTTTTATTCACTATTATTAGTCCCCAGAATACTAATGATTTGGTGAAGAGCCTGAAAGATATGTGTTAAAATGAAAGAGGCGAGGGGGGGGAAATCTGCCAAGCTGTGCTTTAGATAAGCTCTAAAAGGTGTTTTTTCTGTCTCTGCTAACAAGCTGTCACGATGCTTAGAAAGCCTCATGGGTTGTCTACGGTGAGTGAAAGTATTTGGATTTTATTGTGGTAAATTTTGGGTTTGGTTTGTGTTTTGCTGTCACTTGGAAGACGAATCTCTCTGAAGCATTCATGTTTCCTGGGGGACAAAGGACTGTTTTGTGACCAGCTCATCAAACAAGTTGGCAAAGTGTCTGCAGTGCCATTTGAGATGGCATCAAAGCTCCGTCCAGACTTCACTGCCAGATTCACGCTTAGTGGATTTCAAACATTGCATGATGGCCCTGTCTTGTGAACCTAGAACGAAACTGTCCTTTTGGCTTTAATTTCGCAGCGGTTCAGTTCTTTTACGAGAAGCCCACTGAAATGGCTGTATTTTCCTTCTTTTCAGATCTATCTCTCCCAGACTCCTCTGTGTCCTAACCCTGTGTTTGACCTGATGCTGAAATGTTGGAGCAGGGATATAAAAGATCGTCCCACTTTTGACATGATTCACCACTTCCTGCTAGAGCAAATGGAATCAAACATTTGACTGCAGAAAAAGGGACAAACTGTTGAGAACAGAGTGACTTTGGTGTCTCCGCCTGTACCTCACGGGAAGATGGTCAGGCCACCTTGCTCTCCTCCCTTGACTGTTCCGTATTTAAGTTGAGATGTCCATGGCAGCTGCTCATTCTATTGGCCATGGTCTGACACGCAGGACCAGAGGATCTCATTTGGTTGAAAAATCATCTCCTCTTCTGAATCATTTCCTGGGAATACTGTGAGAGAGGTTTTAGTAGATACCCGTACACCTTTGGGCAAAAGGAATGAGTGAAACTGAGGGACTTGGAGCTCTCTCCTGGGTGGAATAGAAAGCTACCGGTCGGTGAGAGCGCTACCACTCAAGAACAGATTTCTAGAAGTAAAGACTTCAGTCTTCTGAAACTATTCCATTAAATCAAATGGAAGTCTTGTGCACATTAGCAAGTGTTTCTGTATGCTCTTGCTACAGACGATGCGTGTAGTGAGAGACTAGAAATACCTGGAGCTAGGGAATGGTTTAATGGACTTGAGAACTGACGGAGCTGGATTTAGCAACCCTTTGGAAGTAATGCTACCAGGGTCTACGGAGGACGCTGATAGAAGAGTCCAAGATCATGTTCTTTTTTCCTGTGGTTGTTAAGCACTGCTTTTGTTATACATGTGCGTTTTCCCCACACTGGATTTTTTTTTCTAGAAAAAAATTATTTTGAAAATGAATGTTAAAGGTCATAGGAAGGTCACTACGGTAGAAGATCTTCTTTTGACCTACAAATTAAGGCTAGGGTAGGGAGTTTGTATTGAAAAGTAGCTGATACTGTACTACTGTCACTATGTAGATTTATTAGCCTAATGAACTTGTAGCCACAATGGACTGATGTGCAATTAATCCTGTATAAGTACCCATTAATATGAGATCTCTAAGTCAATGCTGTTACATGTGCAGAGAGGGAACTTGAGATGGGGTGAACGGGCATGGCCGAGAGCAGAACCCGCTGTGTCACTTGTCGTAGCTCATGCAGGAGGAAAAGGAGCAGAGTACGGGTCGTCCCCGGCGCCCGCCTGCACACTCGCCCTCCTGTAGGGTTTTTTTTCTGGCATCAGTGGCTCCTCTTCAGGTCTGTGGCAGCGCTAGTGCTGCCGGCCAGGCGGATGCGCTCTGGCGCGGGCTCCTTGATTGCCGTGATCAAACCTGGCACCGGGAGGTGGGACTGACATACCCCCTTTGCTCGGGTGTGTGTTTTCTTTTGGATGCTCCCTGCACAACGCAAGACAATTTGCTCATTGAACTTGGGGTTGGTGTGGTTTTTTTTTTGTTTGCTGTGTCACAAACGGCTCATTCTCTGGAGGGTTCTAGATGGCTCTGAAATCCATTTGGAGTGAGTTAGAGAATTCAGCTTGTTTCTACAATAAATCCATTGTGGATTTACCAGGTGCCTGGGGAATATTCTGCTATTCCCCCTCTAATTGTCTAGCAAGATACTTAGGACCAAACCAAATATTTCGTAAGCTGGGAGAAGATGAAAGCTGCTTTTTTTAAACAGCATCCAGCAGAGCATGTATTTCCAGTAAAGATTATAAAGATAATTTTTATCTTAGTCACAAGCGTAGTATGAACGGCTGCCTGTGCTGCCAGCTCTGAAAGAGGGCACTGCTGAGAGAGGGAATGTCAAAATGGTTATAATATGAGGATAACTGTTATGTTGAAAGTAAAAACCCCACCTGTTTCTGAACTGGTAGGTGCCAGGATGAGTGTGGTGTGGCTGTGTCTCCTCCCTGGGCTGAACAAACTCTGTTGTGAAGTTCCCCAGTCGCAGCTCGCTCGGTGGGATCACGCCGGGGCTGTCCTGCTGCAGACCCAGCGTGGGGTAAACACGTCTCCCTGGGGGCCGGTCCTCTGAGCCCCCTTTCCGTGCTAAGGAGCCGGAGGATCCGAGCCATCTCATCTCCCTGCGAGGGCTACACAGGCTCAGGTGAATCTCACCCCCAAATAGATATATTTTCTTTCCTCCTTTGCCTCTTGGGGCGCAGGGTGAGCCGCCGTTACATGTGTGCACTGTCTGTCTGGAGCTGGGCCATGGGAGTACGCGCCAGCGCCGTCCCCGCTGCAGCCTGTCGGGCACTGGTGGCTGGCAAATCACACGTGGGCTGTATTTCTGGTGTTTCTATCCTGTCCCAGAAAATGTCCCCAAGTAATGCACAGCCACATCCATGATCTCCTGTACTTCGGAGTTCAGAGGTACCAGAGTGCTGTAACATCACCTGGATGGGCTTTGTACTTCTGTTATGTCAGGACGTACTGTTCCTCCACTGACATGTTGACATACGAAGTTTCTCTCATATCAATAAATCTGTAACGATAACCTTGACAAAAGTGAATTTCTAGTTGTTTTTTTTTTTTTTACTCTAGGTGTCTGCACTGAGGACTGATATTTTGGTCTGATTAGTCAGTAGCTCTTTGGTAAGTGTGTGATCCCCAGGTTTGGAAGGAGAAGCCACTGGCTGTTTAAAGGGCTTTGAAGGGAGTTTCTGGAAATGCTGGGAAGACGCTGGCCTGAGCCCCCTTGGGCTGATGGGACCTGGACCAGCCTGGGATCATGCTTACTGCCATGAATATGGCGCTGCATTTCAGTAAGCAATTCTTTCGTCTCCGTGTTAAACTCAGGAGAAGATCTAGGCTGGGAGGAACCTTTGTAGGTCTCACCAGATTGTCCACTAAAGGCTGAGCTGACTTCCAGGTTCCACGGGGGTGCTCTGGGCCTTGCTCATCCGGGCTGTGAAGGTCTCCAAGGGTGGAAATGCCACCACCACCTCCCCTGACCCTGTCCTGGGGCTGTGCTGCTCCCATGGAGGGAGGAGGATTTTCTCCTTGTGCCCAGCGGGCCTTTCCCCTTGTTGCATCTTGTGCCCGTTACCCCTCGGTCATCCACTGCGCACCTCTGCGAAGAGCCATCGTACCCCTGGCGGAGCCATCCGCCCTGCAGGTCTGGGGGTGTTGGGGATGTCTGCCCCGATGAGAGCTCAGGTATTTGGACAAACTCAAAAGCACTTATAAAGTCTGGAAATTCCAGATTCCTCAAAGTGCTTAGGCACCAAGGGTTGAAGCGGCGTTTTTATCTCCTCAGGTACAATTTTGGGTGGTGTATAGGCAGCTAAACAGCTGGGAACAACCCTTGAACTCTCTCTGATTCCTGGTTAGTACCTTTGAAACCTTGAAATGATTCTGCCAGCCACGTGGCTGAGCTCTGCGAGGCCACAGAGGGACTTTGGCAGCGGAGCGGACTCGCTGCTGGTGGTGTCGGTGGTGGAAACGATGCTGGTGCTACTGGGCATAGTGGTCTTTGACTTGAGGACACACTGGCCGCAGTGGCTGTTCAGCAAAGAGGAGACTTGTGTTCTGGACGTGCCTTCGGCTGGAGAGGGGTGAGACCCACCACGTGCAAGGCAGCGTGACTGTGCCGTGTTGGGAATGGGAAGCAAAGCAGGGAAGGACCGGGAGGGCAGTGAGCAGCAGGGAGAGGAGGGCTGAGCCTTCCACCGCAGCACGGTGAATCCCTGAACCTCTGCCTCCAGGTTTCCCGAAGGGGAAGGTGTTCCCGTGGTGAATCCCTGAACCTCTGCCTTCGGGTTTCCCCAAGGGGAAGGTGTTCCTGTGGGCCGGTGTGTGGGGACAGCGCTGGCCTGGCCGTGCGTGCGCTGCCAGAGGGGGCACACACAGCCAGGCCCTCCCCAGTTGTGCACGTTGGCCACAAACACGGATTTGTGCTGAGGCTGCTTACAAGGAACATCTGGTGCTACTGTCCCAAGGGCTCCGAGCCTTCAGGAAACCTGACAAATGCTATAAAATCTCCGTGCTCATCCCAAATTTCCAGGTGGTGGTGGCGGTGGGGGAAAAAGACGTGTCCGGAAAAACCTGACAAGCTGCGTTCCGCAGCTGGAAGCGCTGTTGGGTACTGACATGGCTCCCGGCAGCATCACAGAGGTTTCCCGGGCGACTGCGCCATCTCCTTCCTCCCACGGCCGCTACCGAGCGCTGCCGCAGTGCCATGGCAGCCCCCAAGGAAAATAGCCTCTTCCCAGCCCATCCCTACTATATCCCTGGGTAAGTTTTGAAGTTCATCCAAGATGTCTGTTCATTTCCAATGCAAATAGCTCCGCCTGGTATCACGGAGTATTTACAATTCATGATATTTTTGGGTTGGTTTGGGTTTTTTTTTTTTGAGACACTATTTAATATTCCATGTAACAGTGCTCTGAAGGAGACAGGGCTCCGGGATACGAAGCACCACCTTGTAACAGGGCGTAATTAAAGACAAGTGCCCTCACACATGGAGGGGAAAGTCAAAATTGGGGGGGTTTATTTATTTTAAGCTGCCGAATGTTACCAGGGCTGCGGCACAGGGTTTGCCTTCCAAACGGCCGTGAGTTTTGCATCGGGGATGTTTGAAGATCTGCTTTGAATAAGTGGTTGCACACACGTGATCCGCTCCTGCCAAACGGGGTGAGCGCAGTCCTGCTCCCCCGACTCTGGCTCTTTGAAGAAATCCGTGACTCTGGATGCTGGTGATCTCGCTCAAATCTAGTTACGTTATTTTTATTTTTCAAAACTGTTTGTAACACCCTCCTCTGAAAGGCTTGGAAGGAGGTAATGAGTTACTGGTTAAAGGGTGAGACTGGAGTGGCAGAACTAAGCGGTTTGGCTTCGTGGTGAAGTGGAGAAGGTGTGTGGGGGTCTCCTGGTGACCTGTGCTGGGAGACACTGCTGGTCTCTGACCTGTGTAACTGGGAAGGCTGGGAAGGGCTGGGCAGCCACTGAGGGGAAACAAATTTCTGTCGGTACAAAAACCACTCGGATTAGTCCAGCCTGAGGTCCCCGGCCGCGGGGCTGGTGACAGAGCAGGCTCCAAACCTCGGGGCAGAGAACAGCAGCAGGACCGAGGGTGCAGCGCAGGTCCGGGCAGGCGGCAGGTAAAGGGTGGAGCGGGCTTCCTTCCCTAACCATGCTCCTGCCCTGATGATCCCGTCAGCCCTTCCCATGAGAGCAGCGGCCAGGATTTTTCCATTACTGATCTCCGTATCTTCCAAACTTACATAAGCTCCAGGGCTGGGGCTTTTTAACACGTTTTTTTCACTGCTGCTGTTGTCTGAACGATGCGATGCATTACTCTGTGTGTGCCGTCACCCTGTCAGAGCTGCGCGCTGACAGCGGCTTAGGGAAGACGAGTGGCGACAAGGCTGGGCCAGGGCTTGCACCTCCCAAAGCCTCAAAACCTTCCCTTGCTCATCCCTGCCTGCAGACAGCCCCCCCCAGCCAGCTTGTGCCGACACAACAGCCGGGGCTGCTCCTCTCTGTGCCGGTGCTTTGGCTGCTGGAGGCAGGAGAGGAGCCAAATTCTGCCACCGCACGCTGCAGGGCCGTGCAGGCTCGTGGCGTCACCCCGAGCCCCCAGAGGAAGCCCCCGTGGGTGGTGAGGGTGCTGCTTTGCCGCTGGTTTGGGTGGCTGAGGGTGAGGAGGAGCTGCCCCAAGGGCATTGCCGGAGCCCAGGCTCTGCTGCCGGCAGCTGGTGCAGGAGGAGGAGGAGGAAGATGCCGCGTCGCAGCATCTCACCAGCTGTCCCATGTGCCGCAGCCGGCCATGCCCGTGGACCCACAAACACACCGAGGACGCCAAAACTGGTTGCCGTCACTCAGGTCGGGCAATGGTCAGCGCCGGGACTTCGAAAACGCCACTGCAGTGCTCACGAGAGCATTGGGAAGCCAAACCCAACGTGTGGGATGGTTTGGGAAGGACTTGGAGCGCAGAGAAAGGGGTAAATCCGTGAATCCCGGGCACAGCCCTGCCTGCCCCCTCCCGGCTTGGTGGAGCTGGGAAGGGCAGGGAGCCGAGGGAGGATGGGCCCAGGGCCAAGGCTTTTCCCCGGTGCTCAGGAATGCTGAGCAGGTCTGGGTGACGCAGGCTGGGGAGCGGCGCTGGGAGGGATATGGCTGAGTAAGGGAAAGGGAAACGGGGCTCGGCCGTGGGAAAGCGGGTTACGCGCCGCTCGCCAGCGAGGTCTGGGATCAGCATGAGCTACAGAAACGGGGGATCGCTGGGGTTTCTTAATCAAAACCCCAAGCAGGAGGAGGTCAAACAGCCCTGCTGAGAGCAGTGTCTCCCCCCGGCGCCACGGCTCTTACCAGCAGCGCTTGTAATTCGCTCAGCGGCAGATCCCTTCTCCGTAAACCCAGCCTGACTCGCTCCAGCTCCTTGGATTACCTCGTTTTCAATTGCTTATGAATTGGCTCCTTTCTCAGCCCTACCATTATTTCGTTTGTGATCAAAATCCCTCTGGCCATCCTGTAATTACTCAGTCTATGTCATTTGTGCTCTTGCTCAGCTTTATCATCCCGGTGTAGCTTCCCCGTGGTGTAAGACTCGTTGAAAATCACTGGGGACGAGCCACCGAGCTCCTGCGGCAGCTGCTGGTGAGAGATCCGGCATGCAAAGTGGGAAAACTTGCCAAGTGTAAATGCACGGCTCTGCTCGCTGTTGTTTAGAGTATTTGGAAGGGAAAGTACTTACTCATCATCTTATGATCCTCATGCATCATCCGGCTTTATCCCCAGATACACAGTGGGATCATTGATTGAATATTTCTGTCTCTGCACTGTAACTGGCAGCTCTACCTTTCTTCTTCAGCGGTGGGAGAACATCACCGTTAGGAAATTCAATGCTGGGAATGGTTGAAGTTTCTGATCCGTACTGGTGGACTTGGGAGTGGAGCCGGAGCTCCAGCACCTGCCCTGTGCCACCAAAAAAGCCAAACTGCCCTTCGCAGGCCAGGGGCGGCGGAGAAGCAGCGTGTCCCTGCACACCCCACGCAAAGATCCCCCCAAAATGGAGCAAAGTTTGTTAGTGGGGCTGAGCTGCCACCTGCCCCCCGCTGCTTGCGTGGGATGGGAGAGAGTGCCTGGCTGGGTTTATGAGCCCTGTCCTGCTCCTCGCTCCAAGGGCACGGGGTGGAGAGGCTTAGAGGGTGCAAATGAGCAATTTTTCTGGTTTTTTGAGTTTTGATGTCAAATAAGGGACACTGGGAAATTCCCAGTGACTCGCTGTGTTTTAGAACAGAGAGAGAGGGACTGGAAAACTTACTCAGGCATGTTTAACTGGAGATAATAGTTTAACTGGGAGGCTGTCGACATTGGTGCTGGCAAAGTGGCTGCAGCCAATGCTGTGCTCCCACCGCAGGCTTTCCCCTCCTTCAGCCACGCTCCCGCACCTCATCCCATTCATCCCATTCCAACCAAAGCACGAGCCTGTGCTGATACGCACCTGCAATTCCATGAAGCCAGTTGCCACGCTCGCATGTGAAACCCTGCTCACGCTGTTGCGTTCAGCAATGAGGAGACACGCCAACACACGCATCTTCTCAGTGCTGCCCCGGCACAGCCGTTCCGGTGGCATGGATGCGTTCGCACTCGCAGGTGCATCCCTGTGCCACCACCTTCCCGGGGCTCAGGGAGGCCTTTCCGGCATACAAAAGCTCCACAGCAGGTTGTCCTACTCATGGACACCTACTCATGGACACCTTCCAACGCCATCTCTGTGACTGCTCTTTTTTGGTTTCCTCCTCAGCTATGAGGGCTTCGTCCCTCAGTACAACTACCAGTTTGGAGAGACCTTCGGCAAAACCACTTACCGGCTGCTGACGGATCCCGGGGTTGGGAAGAGCCCTCGTCCCTTGCTGGCGCCGCTGCACAAGCAGAAGTTCGTCGAGGACTTCAGCGGGACGAAGCACGGTGTCCAGGGTTATCTCCCGGCGCGTCCAGGTGAGCTGAGGATCTCATCCCTTCGCCAGAACGGGCTCTGCTAACGAGCACCGGGTCAGACACGAGCAGTGGGGGCTGTGCCCATCCTCGATAAGCTCCTGGGGGAAAATGGGATATTTTCCATGGAGTGAGCTTGGGTATAGGAGCGCGGACACCCGGAGAGCAGCGCCGGTGGGCAGCTGGAGCACTCGGCCTCAGCTGATGGGCACGGGGCTTCTCGCGTCGGTGTCTGGCGAGTTTTAGTTCCCAGTTTATCTTCAGTTAGATGAAGAGAAAGGATTTTATGGCATATTGTGCACCCGCGCCTCAATTCCTCAGGATTCCTGTTGTGGTTTAACCCTGGCTGGCAACTAAGCGCCACACAGCCCCTTGCTCCCTCCCTCCCTCCCAGCGGGATCGGGGGGAGAATTGGAAGGGTGAAAGTGAGAAAACTTGTGGGTTGAGATAAAGATATTTTAATAATTGAAGTAAAGTAGTAATAATAATATAATAATTAAAAGAAAAATAACAAAAAGAGAGAAATAAACCTGAAGAAAGATACGTGATGCAAATGAAAACAATTGCTCAGCCCCAGCCACCCGATGCCCAGCCAGTCCCCGAGCCCCTCCGCCAACCTCCAGCCCCAGTTTTACCGCTGAGCATGACGTCACACGGTCTGGAATATCCCTCTGGCTGGCTGGGATCAGCTCTCCCAGCTGTGTCCCCTCCCAACTTTTTGTGCACCTCCGACCTACTGGCTGTCGGGGTGGTGTGAGGAGCAGAAGAGGCCTTGGTGTAAGCACTGCTCAGCAGGAGCTGAAACATCACCCCCAGCGTTCCCAGCACAAATCCAAAGCACAGCCCCCTACAAGCTACTCTGAAGACAATTAACTCCATCCCAGCCAAAACCAGCATAGGCTAAAATCCCTCTCCCTGGGGAAGGTTGGCTCTTCCCGCTCCGCCCCTTTCCCGGCCACCCGCGGGAGCCGGAGCTGGTTGTGCCCAGAGCTCTTACTCGCAGCTCGGGGTTCATTCTGCATCTCGCTGCTCCTCCCTCACCCGGCAGAAGGGCTCCTGTGTCCTGCCCTTCCCGCCATCCCTCCTACTGCTAACTGGCCCGTCTCCTCCATCAGGCACAGAGGTGCGCTCCTGTCGATTCCCAACTCCAGGAATTTGCAGGAATCTCCTACCAAGTCCCAGCCTTTCTGGGCAAAGTGCCTGGTCTCGGGAACGTCTCCTCTGGAGACTCAGTCGCCATGTACCACGTCCCGTGTCGAAGCCGTAGCTGTTGTGGACACCCTGGTCAGTGGGAGCGAGTCCTCTCCTGGCTGAATGCAGGGGTTACGTGCCTGGGTGGGATCTGGGACTTCATTTCCCTGGGGACGGCCACACCAAAGCGATGTTTTCCCGTCTCCCACCGGGAATTTGTGCTGTGTAGCTTCTTGCAAACTTCTGGCTTTTCTGTTCATCCTCACCCTGTTTTCCAGAATCCAGGTCTCCACTATGCGGGTGGTGTTGACAGGCTTCATTCCTGGACGTTTAAATTTGCATTTCCTTGGACTAAAATGTAGTTTGGATGGACCCAACCAACCAGTTGACCTAGTTGCTGTCTCTCATTACCCTGTCTTCGTTCCTGCTCTCTCCTCACCAACCTTTCCGTCACCTGTCGATGTTCTCAGCTGGGAGCTCACGTTTGCTGCTCGTTGGTGAAATGCTGAAGAACGTGGCCACAGGGAGCAGCACCTTCCTGTGCTGGGAACTCTTCATCAACAGCTCCTGCTGTCGAGCTGTCGGCGAGCGATGCCTTAAACCCTTCCCTGCAAACTTCCTTAGCGCTGCCTGGCATCTTGCGGGGTATTTTACACGCTGGAGATCAAAGAGCTCACGGCAGCGTTGGGTCGGCGTGGTTGCCTTCAGCAAACTGAGTCTGAAGACTTTTCCTCGAGGTCTGATCGTGACAGAGGCTCGCGGACGGGCACCAAGCGTGTCGCTGTTTTCCATCCGTTGGCTCCCACGTTGCGCTTCTCCTGGGAGCGAGGTCGGGCTCAGTGGGTTGGGGAGATCAGCCGGGGTTATGCTGGATCTCCAGGAGCAGCCGTGTTGGCACTGAGGGGGTTTTGGCACAGGCCAAGCGTGCAGGCGCCTGATTCCCCAGGAACTTGGGCTGAAAAGATACGGATATTTGCTCAAATCAAATGCACAGTGCTCTCCTGGCTTTTAATTTAGTGCCTTGCCGTGCAACCTCTCTGAATCGATAAGTTTGCAAAACTCAGGGTCGTTAAAAAAAGAGCTCATATGGATTTCTCAAGTATAAAACTTTTCCTTTGCTTTGTGGGATGAAAAGAGTAGATGCAATATTTTTGTTAACAACAAAGGAAATATGAAGACAAACCTGCTTTAAAATTTGCACGCTGGATTGAAAAATCACTTTCATCCAGGATTTGTCTTTATTTTGTCACTAGCCCGGACAACACTTGATAAATCAGTTATGTAGAGTGTGCGGATATATATATTTTACAAAGTTATAAACAGCACGTGTACTTTCATAATACAACTATTAGCAGATTGCAAACCTGACCGCCCATCAGAAATTTTATGCTCGTGGAGAAAGGGGCAAGTTTTGCTGTGTGAGCTGGGCCGGGCTGTAATTGCCCGGGCCCTTCTGCAGACGAAGCCTTTGCTGGAAGACGGTGTCTCATCTCGGGGCCTTTGCGCTGCGGTACGGAGCTCCGTGAGACGTGAGGTCGGGGGAAGGCCGTAATGACCTGTAAATGAACCGTAATGGCTGAAAAAAAAGCCCCTAAAGACCAATGAGATCAAAAATGGAAGGAATTTGGTTTGTTTGAGAGTGATAAGACTGACATAGGAAGAATTTTCACGGAATCACAAAATGTTAAGGGTTGTCAGGGACCTCTGGAGATCATCTGGTCCAGCCCCCTGCCAGAGCAGGTCCACCTACAGCAGGGGGCACAGGATGGCGTCCAGGTGGGTTGGGAATGTCTCCAGAGTTGGAGACTCCACCACCTCTCTGGGCAGCCTCTGCCAGGGCTCTGCCACCCTCAAAGCAAAGAAGTTTCTCCTTATGGTCAGATGGAACTTCCTATACTCAAGTTTGCACCCATTGTCCCTTGTCCTGTCACTGGGCACCACTGACAAAAGCCTGGCCCCCTCCTCCCAGCACCCTCCCTTGAAGTGTTTGTACACATTGATGAGATCAATGTTTCCAATAAGGAGAAGGTTGTTTCAGGGCGTAGGAATGGTCGTTCTCCGTAACCACCCAGGAGGGAGAAGTCGGCTTCGCTCCTGGTGCGGTGCAGGAGGTGGCACCTGGGCGGGAGGTGTCGTACGGGGCTGGGGCCGCCACATCACAGGATGTTTTTAAGGGAAAGTCAGACAAAAGTTGCCAAACTCGGCTCTCCCTGCGGAGTCTCAAGATGCAGGGCTCCATCCCTCTTTCACAACAGGCACATTGACATACGCGGGATGTAAGATAATGCTTCTCCCGGCCAGGGTTACAGCAGACCCTTTCCTCCACGAGCAGCCGTGAAGCCAGCACACAAATTCCTTGTCGGATGCGGGGTGATGGTGTCTGTGTTTGGGCTGTGCCAACGCAGCCACATGGAGAAAAGGACATGGGGTGGGGTTTTCCCTTTAATCTTTACTGCTCGCCTGGTGGTGTTTTACAGTAGGCGTCACTTAGAATGAATTTTAAGCTCCTGAACTTCTGTTTGTGCGGTTTTTCTGTGCAGGCTGGTTTATTGGATGGGGCTGATGGCAGCGGCAGGATGAACTCACAGCCTGAGGGATGCTGTTGACCTCCAGGCTCCTTCCCTTCACTCCGGAGGAGCGTGTGGGGGCTGAGGTCTGGCACGATGGGAATCCTTCATTCCTGTTTGGCCGCTCCTCTCCCATAATGCGGTGTCTGTCCTGCAGGGTACTTTCCCTATGAGAAAGCTGAGGGTGAAACAAGCTTTTCTGAACCAGTCCTTGGGCCAAAACCTCCCCCGCCGTGGCCAGGGCCGGCAGAGGACGAGCTGATAAGGATGCACATGGACCCCGTGCCCCAGGACCACCCCGGCGAGTACGTCCCGAGGACACGACTGCCACAGGGGTACCCACGGAGGATTTCACGCCATCCCACATCTGAGGGGCAAGAGTGGCGATTGCCTGAGCTAACCCCGGCCTCTGGACAGGGAAAAAGGTGTGGAACCGGCCAGCTCGGCGGTGCCTTGGCAGGGAGCAGACCGGTGAGTGGTTTGGGGTGGGAAAGACGCGCGGTAAGGGATGCTGCTGCAGAGGGATGGGGGTTTGGGGACCAGTGGGCATGGAAGGGATCTCGGTCTGCGGGTGTGAAGGGGGAACTCCATACGGGCACAGGTGGCAAGGACAGAAAGTTGAGAGTGTCATGTAGAGAAATGCCAAATACATGAATGTTTCTAGCAGTAGCAAATCTTCAGGAAGTTGTTGTAGTGATTAATTAACTCTTCCTAATCAAAAAGGCTTAACTTCTCATTTGTGTGAGTTTTAGCTTCCAATCCCAGCCGTTAGGTCTTGTGTTACACGGTGCCACGCAGCCAGGCTTGTGTTTCCTTGGGGTGAACTGGGAGCGCTGCCGCTGCCCTCCTCTTCCTCCTACTTCCTCCTCTTCGTCCTCTTCCTCCAAGAGGGTGCTCCTGGCACCTTTGGGTTCTGCCAGGGTTCTGACCCCTTGTCTGCTCCCACCTGAATTTCCCACCATCGTTATCCCTTGTTCTAACACGAGCGCTGGGATTTGCCCCCGGAGCTGGGTGCTGCTCTACATGGCACAGCCGGTATCATTCGGGACCGTCGCGTTCGAGCCCCTTATTTCTTCTGGAGCCAGAGACGGCGTTTGTCACGTCACAGCCAGCCGTGGCTCTGCTAATCCCCTGAAGGCAGAGATTAGAGATTTGACGTATCGAGTCAAAAGCTGGCTTGGATATAAATCCCAAGAAGGGCCATTCCTGCTCCTTGCGCTCAGAAACAGATTTGCGAGGGAGCTCAGTGCCCAAAGCTCCCCTTGTTCTCCCTGGGGATTTTGCGAAACCTCTGCATACGGAGAGCTCGCCTGGTAATTTGACTTTACCAGAAATTCTTGGAGTAGCCCTTAGTGTAAAGCCAGGGAGAATCAGAAATGGCAGTTGCCATTCACTGGCTCTGGCAGCGATTTAAGCAATGGAGCCAAAGGAGGAAGCGGGTTTTACTGGTGTTTATTTTATTTCTGCTTTTATTTTGAGCCTGTAAAAATGGAAGGCGTGACTCTGCCAGGACTGGCTGAAACCACAGATGTGGAGCAAGACAATCGGTTACCAAAACTGGATATACCAAATGTCATCCAACAGAAAGTCATTCCAGGTAAAGGAGAGGGAGGTCGTGTGGAGCATGCATCCGCTTCCGGAGAAACTGGCTCATCCTTCTTCCCCTGGGGAAATCTCAGAGACATTGGCCAGTCGCTCCCACTCATTTGAACGCTTTGGGGTGGAAAACACCCCTGCTCCCCCCCGCCATGCGAGGGGGTTTCTTTGGGATGCTGTCACCCCCCTGGATCTCACCCCGAGGGACATGTGCCCGTGGTGGAAGGGACGCAGCTGCGGGGCTGGGCAAGCAAATGCGGCAGGAAGCCGGGAGAGCCGGATGACGGGCTCCGCACCAGCCCCCACAGCTGGACGGGTACCTGCTGCTGCTGGGGTGGTTATTGCTCTCCTAGGAATAAGATGCTTTTCTGAATCATCAGATCAACACACAGGGGTGTATTGCACCATCATAAACATATAAAACTCTGTCTTACTTTAGAGAACAAGTCTTATGAGGAGCAGCTGAGAGAGTTGGGATTGTTCAGCCTGGAGAAGAGAAGGTTGAGGGGAGACCTTCTCATTCTCTACAACTCCCTGAAAGGAGGTTATAGCCAGGTGGGGTCAGTGTCTTCTCCCAAGTCACAAGCGACAGGACAAGAGGAAATGGCCTCCAGTTGTGCCAGGGGAGGTTTAGGTTGGATATGAGGAAAAACTTCTTTCCCGAAAGGGTTCTCAGGCATTGGCACAGGCTGCCCAGGGAGGTGGTGGAATCGCCGTCCCTGGAGGTATTTAAAAGCCGGGCAGACGTGGTGCTGAGGGACATGGGTTAGGGGTGGTTTTGGCATAGGTTTATGGTTGGACTCGATGATCTTGAAGGTCTCTTCCAACCCAAGTGATTCTATGAGTTACACTCCGTAACTTCTCCACTTGCTCCGGCAGAGCGTTCCCCCTGCAGGCAGGGGAATTTCAAAGGGCGATGGACTGGACCGACCACCAGTGGGAGGGACGCTTCGCTCCGCAGCCCACCACAGGGGTTGCACGTCAAAATGTTTCAGATGGAGTGAAAGAGCATCGATGTTTTAGGACACAAGACAAATTTCTCTCTCTCTCCAAAGCACTGCTTTGGAAAAGAGGGAATTCTGGCTGCTTTTATGTTGCACCTCTCTGTTTCCTGTAGTTTCAGACTTTATTTAGTTTCTGTATTAAAATTGGTGAATATTTGTTGGATGGGCAGGGCAAAGGAGGAAGAAAGGTTGGACGCTGGTTGTTAGCCCCTGAATGTGTATTAAACTGGGAGAGAACGACAGAGCTATTTGTGTAAAGAAAAGACTAGAAGAAAATGAAATGTTTCTTATGGAGACCAACAAAGATCAGTTCAGCCCATTGAGTTGTCCTTGGGAATCATAAAAAAAGACTCTTTCAGAAAAGATACTTCACATGCAAGAGTTAATTTTACATTTAAAATGGATTAATTTTTCCTTCCTATAGTCTGCCAAGGTTTTATATTTATCCCAGCCTCTTCCGTTTCCAGACTGGTTGATCCTTACCCTTTATGCATGTTCTCTCTTGTCTTCATCCAAAGGGTATGCTGGATTCATCCCCCGCCTCACCTGGATTAATGGTGTGAACTACATCCAGAGCGTGAAGGAAGCCATGAACGAATTTGAACGACATCAGGTAGATTTATATCCACAAATCTCATTTCAGGAATACAACGTTGGTGTTAATTCATCTGCAACACCAAAAGTGGTTTCATTTGCAGTAGTAGTATTAGGACCAGGGTTATAAGTACAAGCAAAATAAAATGCTGTTAGGTAACACGTTGAAAAAATCATGAGCAATTAAATTCTGCAACTTGTTTCCTTGGGACATTAGGGGAGGATAAGTGAGTTCATAAAAGGATTAAGCAAATCTATTGAGGGTTGGTTCAAGGGTGGCTATTAAAAATATTGCTCTGAGTGCAGAAACACAGGATGCGACTATCTGTGCTTCCCTTACGCAATGTATCTTCTCTACCTGGATGGCAGTGCTGGACGGCTTCCTGGGCTGCTCAGATGGATATTTCTCCCTTTTAATTGGCTGTAAGGCTTTTTCCTTTACTAATGTAATTTGTCTTAAAGGGATCTAGGTCTCCTTTCTCCTCCTTTTGGGAAGGATGGAGAAATACCCCTACTGAAAAAAATATTTCATCCCCTTGCTTGTAAGATTCCCCTCCCCTGTATAATGCCATATAATCCTCCTGCAGGGGAAAATGAGATCCCTCCCACAGCAGCGAACGCTTTGCATTCAAAGCTGCACATTTCTTCCTGCTGCCAGGATGGAGGGAGATCCCTGGGATGCAGCCGTCTCGCTGGTCCAGCGCCGGCGAGGGCTGACCAGCTCAGTGAAATCGGGGTACATTTTCAGCCCTTTCTGGGCACCGGGATTCCCTGCAGTGCCTTCATCCCAGAGCGTATGGCTCTGTAGACAGAATTCCGAGATTGAGGATGCCCAGCTCAGAGAAACGCAGCCGGGAAGAAATGACTCAGCGGGAAGAGCAGCAGGGCTGACGGAGCTCAGGGCAGCCCGATGCTTTGGCTGGAATGTATTTTCCTGGGCTGGCTTCCTTCTCCTTTCCTTCTGCCATTAATAGGAATTGAAATAGAGCAAACAGAACAAAACCCCAGGCATTATCAAAACATAAACGTGCTATTTGCAAAGCCTTCCTGCCCCTGGTGTCTTAAGGAACGTCTGCCATGCAGTAAATCGGGGAGGGAGGAGGTGTTTCTCCATCGCAGGATTCAGCAAAGCCGGGCTCACAGAGGTTGACTGCGGCGCATCACGCGCTGAAGGAATAGAAGCTAAAAAAAAAAAAAATAAAATCACACCACATTTCTATCTAAGATGGCTTCTGACTTCAAGCCCGTAATCTTCTGCCCTAAATCTCTGTTGCCCTAGGTTACGTGCTGGGCCGTGCCATGGCTCATTGCTCACTGTCTGCATCAAGCACAACAACGCAACCCTCTCGCTCGAGTGGGAACCGCGGCGCTCGCTCGCTCCATCCCAGGTCTCGAAAGGGCTCCAGGGTCCCTGCGGTTCGCTGGGCTCCCCGAACCCTTGGCCACGGAGCAGGGAGCGCCCCGAGGAGGGCGGCGCAGCTTTTTGAGGGGTTTTGTGGCCGCAGAGCTGGAATATCCGTCCTCCAGCACAGCCCCTTAGTTGGGCCTGACCTCGGAGGGCAGGGACAGATCCGGGAGAAGATTTACACTCTCCCTTCAGTTAACGCTCCCTAAGCCTTCCTGTTCCTCCGAGCCTGGGAATTACTGGCTAATCACCGTCAGTGGGAGTCGCGGAAAAGCAAAACCAGTTGAAGGGGTCAAAGCAAAACACAGATGTGCGGAGTCAGAGCACGGCCCCGGCACGATCATTTTTCATGGTCCAGATGCTGCTGGATCGTGGCGTAGCGGGTGCGGGAACACAAGGCGCTTGGGACTTTTGCGGCCGATGGCCAAAGGTGAGGAATGCCATCCAGGCCATGGAGATCCCGGCGACTGTGCCGGGGCAGGAGCCAGCAGAGGCTGCTGCCAGCCCCCTTCGGGAGAAAAACGGGCCGTGGAAAAAGGGGAGATGCGATGTAGTTCCTACTGAGAAGAAAACAGAGCTGGAAAAAGAATTGCTTTACGTTGGCTTAAATATTTCCTTTAACGCAGAGTCAAAGCACGTGACTCGGGTCACAACACTAAGGTTTAAAATGAACCATCCTTTGGGGGGTGTGTGTGTTTTGTTTGTTTTCCAGTTTTTGCAGAGAAACCCAGCTTGCAGCTTTGGCGAGAGATTTCCCCCCACCCACTGGCCGAACTACAGAATTTACACCAGTGCGGGGCTGATCCCTTCCTACATGGGCTTCGTACCCGGTGAGTTTGTCAGCGGGATGAAAATGAGAGTCACTAAGACTAATTACTGTCACTAAGTAGCGCTGTTATTAGCTGCAGTGTGGTAGTAGTGAACAGTTACTGAAACGTCCTATGTGGGCAGTAGATTTTTTTTTTTTCCAGTCTGTGCCATTCCCTGCCTTTCCGCAGGAGAGCCCACCTTCCAGCCTGGGCTCGGGAAGAATGTTCCTCCGGTTTCCAGCCACCGACCCCCTGCTAAAGCAGAGGAGGCTCAGTAACACCCCACCCGTCACAATTCCTTCCTTGGGAGAGTGATTCTATTCTAAAAATCAAAAGGTAGATGATAAAAAGGGGTTGAGAAAGCACAAAAAACTCAGTGAAATGGTCGTCAGCCATCAAGCCCCGTAGTGCCTCCCTGAAAATTGTCAGCATCTGCGTTGCCCAAAAGGAGAGGCCTGAAGAAAGTCATTTTGTGTACGTTAGGGAAGCTCTGCCCAACAGAGCATTAGGGTATTAAGCTAAAATGTCGACAAATCAGCAATTAATATTGGGATCTTTGGCCACAGCAAAGGCCGGAGCCCACAAGTCAGTAAGGTGGGATGGGAAAGCATGGAGATAAGCTAGAAAGAGTCAAACTCACAGCGTGCGCTTAACGCAGCAGAGGAGGAAAATGGCAGAAGGCACAAAATGTGACAGAAAGGAAAGCAAAGAGTGAGAAAGTGTCTTGGCAGTGCGGGGCTGCGGCTGGTACGGGGGCTGAATCTGTCCAGCCCAGAGGGGAGAAGGTTGAGGCAGTGAACGTGGCTCCAGCAAGGCTGGTACTGGGAGCACGGGAAAGCCCTGCAGGAAAAGCAGAGTTTAAGATGGAGCGGGTCGGCAGGAGAGTGAGGGATGGTCCCGTTCTTCTAAGGGGAGGATGGTGGCATCTCACACACTGACAGCGAAAGGTGAGGCCGGACAGGTCTTCTGATCAAAGATGAAGAGAAATGGGTTCGTTTTGGCCTCTGTCACCACGGTCCTGCTCTGGGGCAGATGGCAGCGGCTGCCGTCCCCAGTGCATGGCAGTCATAGAATCCCTGGGGTTGGAAGGGACCTCTAGAGATCATCTGGTCCAGCCCCCTGCCAGAGCAGGTCCACCTACAGCAGGTGGCACAGGATGGCATCCAGGCGGGTTGGGAATGTCTCCAGAGTGGGAGACTCCACCACCTCTCTGGGCAGCCTCTGCCAGGGCTCTGCCACCCTCAAAGGAAAGAAGTTCCTCCTCATGGTCAGATGGAACTTCCCATGTTCAAGTTTGTGCCTGTTCCCTCTTGTCCTGTCCCTGGGCACCACTGGAAAAAGCCTGGCCCCCTCCTCCTGCCACCCTCCCTTGAAGTGTTTATGAGCATTGATGAGATCCCCCCTCAGTCTGCTCTTCTCCAGACTAGAGACAAGCAGGGGACACTCACCTGTCCCCTCCTTCACCTGGCAGCTCAGGTGTCTCATGGCAAAGCCCTGATCCCTCCAGCTGCCCGTCTCCTCCGTGGTCACGCTCCACTCAGCTCCAGCCCCCTGGAGAAAGGCTGTGATGAAGCCAGGGGTGAACCGGGCTCCGGTGTTAACGCTTGGCCGTGTGCTTTGTCCTCTCTCCAGCGCGGAGCGCGGCCCCAGCTCTTACGGAGCTCTGCTCTGGGTGACTGGCGGGACAGGGAACACACCAGCTTCGGTGTGACGGAAAGGAGGAAGGAAAAACCCACCCTAAAATCAAGGACAAAATTCAACTGCTTCAAGCGTTACCTCACGCTTTAAAAAATCTGTTGCCATCCTTCCAGCTACAAAAGTTGTCCCGTGCGCAGGTTTAGAACCAGCCCCCGTTTCTGCAGAGCGCGGTTCCCCCCACCCCAGGAGCCACCAGCCAGCGCGGTCTGAGCTCCTCCAAAAATCCCACTCTGGAAGGCAAAACTTCCTTTTAAAACCGAGAAAAATTACCCCCAAATCAGTTATAATCAAGAACGCTGAAGAGTTTCTTCAGCAGGAGAGCAGCCTGCTACCTCCTGTCCAGCTATTCAGGGACGGGTCTGTCACTTCGGTGACGTTGAATGTATTATTGTTTCCACAGTAAAAATTTGCTGCTAATATTGGGGTTTTCATGAAACAAAAGCCTAATTCAGTATCAGGTGTTCAGCTCACTTCAAAAGCAGAAAAGCTGCAGTAATACCTGATTGATTTTGATTTAAAAACCTCCACACAAGGATTTTTAAAGAAGTGACTCCAGCAAAGCGGACAGGGAGCTCTTCAGGGTCACTTGTCCGCAGCGGGCGCAGCACAGCTGTCACAGCTGTCCCCAAGGCCCTTGTGACAGTCCAGGGCCACCGGCTGGGTTCGTACTGCCACAGGGAATCATCCCGGCTCATCTTCCGGCAGATCAGAAGAGGCACTTTCCCTGCCCCACACTGCCACCCCTGCAGCTAGGATAGGCTATTCCGTATGGATACCTACACGGCTGTGACAGCCAGGAGTGTGGCTCTGCTCCGGCTCCACTCCCGCCCAGAGCCCAGCCTGTAACAGGAGGCCACACGCAGGTACCTAAATTTAGACACAGCTTGGAGCTGAATTCTATCCCCTCCACCACCGCCTGTGATTATAAAGCCATCCCGGAGTATTCCCTCACCACCAGGAGCGGGTAGGACTGCCACCACCTCCAGTGACACAAGCAACAGTTGTCCACCTCGCTGGCAGGCGGGGCGGGAAGCGCGGTTGCCTGGGGGAAGGCGGCAGGGCTCACCCCACGTCTGAATTTTCATTTTCCAGATCTCCGACACACCTACGCGCTTACTTTTGGGAACGGCACCCGGAAAGCTTACCAAAAGGAACAAAGGAGACGAGCTTGTGCACTGTGAAAAATGCTTTAATGGTGCCTGTACAGCATTTGAAGTGACTCTGAGACAGGAAGAGGAACACAACACAGACAGAGAAGTTTTGAATGAAAGAGTTCATACAGCTTTAAACAAAATTTACAGGTGTTCATCTGCATAGCTCTTACTCTGCCTCTTCCTCAGCCTCCTCCTCAAACTCCCCCTCCTCCTCAGCGGTGGCATCCTGGTACTGCTGATACTCAGACACCAGGTCATTCATGTTGCTCTCAGCCTCTGTGAACTCCATCTCGTCCATGCCCTCGCCAGTGTACCAGTGCAAGAAAGCCTTGCGCCGGAACATGGCGGTGAACTGCTCAGAAATGCGTTTGAACAGCTCCTGGATGGCCGTGCTGTTCCCAATGAAGGTGGCGGACATTTTCAGGCCACGAGGTGGAATGTCACAGACCGCTGTTTTAACGTTATTAGGAATCCATTCGACAAAATAGCTGCTGTTTTTGTTCTGAACGTTCAGCATTTGCTCATCGACCTCTTTCATTGACATACGGCCTCTAAAAACAGCAGCCACGGTCAGATAGCGGCCGTGACGCGGGTCACACGCAGCCATCATGTTCTTTGCATCAAACATCTGCTGCGTTAGCTCTGGCACGGTTAAAGCACGGTACTGCTGGCTCCCGCGGCTCGTGAGCGGGGCGAAACCCGGCATGAAAAAGTGCAAACGGGGAAAGGGAACCATGTTCACCGCCAGCTTCCGCAGGTCAGCATTAAGCTGGCCCGGGAATCGCAGGCAGGTGGTAACACCGCTCATGGTTGCCGACACTAAATGGTTCAGATCACCGTATGTCGGAGTAGTTAACTTCAGTGTTCTGAAGCATATGTCATACAGGGCTTCGTTATCGATACAGTATGTTTCATCTGTGTTCTCCACAAGCTGATGCACCGACAGCGTGGCATTGTAGGGCTCTACTACAGTATCTGATACTTTAGGGGAGGGTACAACACTGAAAGTATTCATAATTCGGTCTGGGTACTCTTCACGAATTTTGCTGATGAGGAGGGTACCCATGCCAGAGCCTGTACCACCACCGAGAGAGTGAGTAAGCTGAAAGCCCTGCAGACAATCACAGCTTTCTGCCTCCTTTCTTACAACATCTAACACGGAATCAACTAATTCAGCACCTTCCGTATAATGGCCCTTTGCCCAGTTGTTTCCTGCTCCGCTCTGACCTGGAAGAGAGCCATTTTCATATTAGATTACAGTCACTGCTTCCTGCTTATTGCTTGCAAGCAAAGCCCAGGCACATCAGGCTACAGCCAAACCCCACAAAAGCTTTCATTTTATCGCCCGCAGAGCCGTGGTGTCACACAAGCACCTCTGGAACGGCTCGGTGGAGACACGGAAAACATTCATTATCAATGATACAGCAGCCATTTGGTTTCTCCTGGCATTACGGAGGAGGATAACGAGAATCGGGAGAGCAACGACCTCTTGTGCCTTCTCGGACCCCCTCTCCCAGGAGCTGCCATCGCGCCCCGTCGGCGGATCCCCGGTATTCCACGCCCGTCACGGAGTGGCAGGATTAACCCCCCTCCCGGGGCCGCGCTCGCCTCAGGAGCATGTGCGGCGATGCAGCCCGCAGTGCAGCGGCCCGGCCCTGCCCTCCCCACCCCACCCCGAGCCGGTTACACGACAGGTCCCTCCCCCGCTCCCGGCGCACTCACCGAACACGAAGTTGTCCGGCCTGAATATCTGGCCGAAGGGCCCCGAGCGCACCGAGTCCATGGTGCCGGGCTCCAGGTCCACCAGGACGGCGCGGGGCACGTACTTGCCACCTGCAAAACAGGGAGAAGCCGTGAC
>VZSF01006316.1:506365-531500 GCA_013398295.1 Chionis minor
GCCGCCCCCTGCCCGCACCTTGGCCCCGATCTGGTTCCCGCACTGCCCGGCCTGCAGGTGCACGATCTCCCTCATGATGGCGGCGGCACAGCTCTCTCTCAGCCCACGCCACTCTTCCCCCAACCGACTCTGACTGCGTGAGGCAACCGCCAAGCTTTATATAGCAGCGGAATGCGCGCGCAGCCTTCTTTTGCCCGCCCGAGCGGCCACCCGCAGCAGCTACTGGATACTCATAACGAGGCTCTATAAATGAGGCAGTCCGGTTTGCTGAGGCGCTGTCATTCAAATCGGTGGCTCCCGTTTGCTCCGCCTATCTGTCTGTTGATTTTACTGTTAGGCAACCGGGGCCGGCGAATGCCCGCCTTACTCCGCGCAGGGCGCTCCCGATTGGCTCAATTGAATGATTGATGTCGGGCACGATTGGCTGCCGGCCTTCAGGAATGAGCTAACGCCACGCGATTGGCTGGAAGCGAAGCGCCCTGGTAACCGTCGCAATGACTCCGCAGCGGGCCCTGGGCGGTGGCCCGCGCAGCCGCTCATTCCCGGAGCCGGGTGCGCACTTTGCGCAGCGCAGGCGGCGGCTCCTCCTTACTGCGGGAGAGGGGGGCGGGCGGCTTCCGGGGATACCGGGCCGGGCCGTTTCCCCCACCGGTCCCCAGCATCCCCCGTCCCGGTCCCCGCTCCTCCGGCGGGGCCTCCCCCTTCCCCCGCCCTGCGTTGGCCCCGGGGCGCTGCGGCGGCGCCGTGGGGGCGGCGAGCCGGTGTGCGCAGGCGCGGGCTGCGGCGCCTTTCTAGCACTTTCTGGCGCGCAGCCGCCTGAGGCGGCGGGACCGGGCGGCCGTTGTCACGGCAACCGCGCTCGGCGGCGGGCGGGAGCCGGGCCGGGCCTGCGGCAGCCCCGAGCGGCCGGGGGTGCCCTGGGCTTCGGGGGGGCCCGGTGGCGGGCAGGGCCTGTGGGGAGCGCT
This sequence comes from Chionis minor, assembly GCA_013398295.1. Lineage (NCBI taxonomy): Eukaryota > Metazoa > Chordata > Aves > Charadriiformes > Chionidae > Chionis > Chionis minor. The sequence continues at coordinate 507,331 of VZSF01006316.1, forward strand.
CTGTGAGGCGGGGTCCGCCTTGGGGGGGGCGCTGGGCGAGGTGGGGTCCTCTCACGGGCCTCGAGGGGGGCGGCTGGCCCGGCGCGGTGGCACGGCTGGTCGTGTCCCAACCTGGATAAATGTCTCCCTGCCTTACCTGCGTGTGCTGCCTCTTACTCTGCGGCTCTGCTCGCCTTCCGCCATCCAACTTGGTTAGCGCATTCCCGCACGGTTCATCTAGTGGTCACGGCTTCACCTGAGCACACTTTGCTTCAGCAGAACCTTTTATGTTTATACGTATTCATTAGGGTGCTAGCGAGGTCTACAAGCGTTAGCATCGCTTCTTGTTTTGTACTACAGCTAAAACTTGAAAGCGGCTCCTGATTGAGTTCACCAAACCCAGCTCGTCGGGAACTGCTGCCTTGATGTGGGGGGTGGGCTGGGGCAAAAGCAGCGGGTGACCTCGATTCTTTCCATTCATTTTCCAATTCTTTCCACGCAAACGGAGCACGTTGAGCCTGCGATCTGTGTCATCCCGGCATCCCTCTAAGGCAGAGAGGTGCATTGTGGCTTGTATCCATAGAGCCAACTACTTGTGTCATCCCGGTATTCCTCTGAGGCAGAGAGGTGCATTGTGGCTTGTATCCATGCAGCCAACTGCTTCTGTGACTGGGTTGGGTGAAGGGGTGGGCAGGAGCAGAATAGCTCTGTGAAGACTTTTTCTGGAGGTCGGATAGCCTCTGGTAGTTGGCTTAATATGAAGGTTATGGTGATTGATATTTCTGGCACGTAAACAACATATTCCCCCAGAGATGCCGGAAGGAGCCCAGGGAGCAGCCACGGAGACCCTGGGAGGAGCCCCCAGAGCATCAGGAGGGACCACAGGAGGATCCTGGGCAGCTCCAGGAGGCGCTGGGAAAGACCTCCATCAGCCCCAGAGGTGCCCAGACGCAGCTGGGAAGACACACAGAGGGCTCGTCCTCCCCATTGGAAGCCAGAACGCAGGAGGTTTCTGCAGTTTACTTTGAGATAGCTGAGTAATGCAGAGGCAATAGAGTCCATATTTATCCCACCTAATTATAGACATTGATTTGAATAGCTAACTCCGGGCTGCCTTCACGCCAGAGGCAGCGGGAAGGGATGGCTCAGCCCACTCCAGCTCTGAACAGCCCTCTGGAGACACCTTGCTCTTCCCTGTAAAGGTGTTCGAGGCGACCCAATCCAAAATCCCGGTATCATTTAAGTATCCAAGGCAGCTGGGATGAATCTGGATCAGACTTCCTTAAGATTTCATACGAGGCTGTAACACTTGGTAGAGACAGCTTTTCCTCCAGGATACCATCTCCTCAGAATTAACATAAAAAATGGATACTGTCTTCTCTCTGATTCAAAGGGTGGAATGTAGCCTAGTCTTGCCTGTGTTTTGCTGTCTAGGAAAATACATTCAGCATGAATTCTCACGGAGGTGTGCTCAGCACAGCGGTAGCAAGCTTCCGTGCTCGTGAAGCCCTAGAAAACGATCCCTAAACTGGAGCAGGAGGAGCCGCGGCGGGGCTGGTAGGAGGTTTGCTGGTACAAGCGTTGCTGTATTTAATGCAGACTCAAGGTGGTTTTTTTTTCAGCTAGGGCCATAAAGCAAAGGACTGCGCATCAGCGACAACGCTGTATTTCCTTACTTTGTTAGAAATCAGGAGCCTTTGTAGCCGGTGCTTCTCACAGCTTGTGCTTCAGCCCGTGCTGCCTTTAATGTTTGGGAAGCTGCTTGGTAATGTGTAGAACGAGACATGGTTGCCACCCCCCAGCGTTCCCAGTGGCACCAAAAAGTGGAAATACTCTGCTCAGTTAAGGCTGCTGACGCCTTTCTCCAAAACACTAGCGGGATCGCGCCCAGCAGAGCAGGGGATGGTACCCCACGGGGCAGCTAAAATTTTGTACCTGTGACTGAGCTTCCAGAGGCTTCCGGGGGAGATTCAGCCACCTCAAGATCTGCGGGTTAGGAGGCATTTCGAATTATTCATGCGACGTTTATTTTTGCTAATTCGATCCCAGTCAGCTAGCACTTCTGTTCTTAGCTACATGCAGATCCACAGGAAATGACAATTCTATTTTAAATATTTTTGCATTTTTTAAATTAAAGTAAAAATGCCAGTACTTTTAAGCTCTCTGTGAGGAGGAACACAGCCAAGCTGCCAGGAATCTCCATGGAGAGCTGCTGGAGCTGCCGACCGTCTTAGCCCTGCGACTTCTAATGCTGTGGCAGCCCAGCAACCTAATTAACGCGTACCAGAAGGTGAGCTGGCAAGTAACGAGGCAGGTTTCTGCCAGAAGCATGTCTCACACGAAGCATTCCTTCAAAGGCGAACCGTCTGTACGAAAACACTGACAACCGGGCAAATTCTGGGAGAAAAAAAAAATTGCGCATTCCGTGGTCCTGCCTGAGCAAAATGCTTAAGTGCGTTTCTATTGTCGTCAGTTTCGTGGGCAGCCTGCACAGAGACGCCGCTGCAGATTCCCGGGATAGGGGTGCGGGGAGCAGTTGGAAAGCGATTGGGATAGCAGGGAAGGGAACAGCTCGACCAAGGCGGGGAGGTATGTTGCTCCCACGTCGTGTTTTCATTGAAGACACCTGTTTTACCTGGTATTTGATTTCTCTGAAAGCTCTCCTCAAAGCCTGCTGCAAGTGACAAGCAAGGAGGTGTCACCTCCTTTAGGTGCTTTTTAATTTCCCATCTGCAAGTTTGCTGTGTCAATTGATGGCTGGAACAGGGATACTAAAAAACATTAGAGGCCGCTCTTACGCAGCTGGAGTCCCTGGGTCTAATCCAAAGACAGACATATTAGTGAAGTTAAAACTAAGTTGGAAATCGCGTTTCTGTTTTGTTGAACTATGTATTAGGCGTTGTTTTAACTTTTTATTGCAATTGTTTTTGCATTTTGTTGTTTTGGTTTTTTTTTTTAACTGTTGCTTTCGGCATGGAAACAGATTTTGGTGTGAATGCAATTGGTTTGAGCTGGGCAGGGAGATCTTTCTTTAACTTTTGAGTCGCACTCAGGGGAGTTGCACTCCCCTTTTACTGAACCAGCGTCCTTTGTGTGCTGTGGGGTATGTAGAGATGATCCCTCCCCTCGGCAGCCGCGCAGACAAGGGCTATCATTCTCTTGGTGCTTAACCAGCAAGATGGCAGTCTGTGTCTCTGAAATAGCATCCTCCTCTAAACAGCCTAGTACCTGGGGCTGGGATGCTGTTGGAGCTGGCAGGAGCCCAAACAAGAATCGCAGAACTAATTCTGTTTATATTGGTAAAAACCTGAAGCCCTGAGTTCAAGAGAGGGGCGCTGCAGGATTAGGGTGGGAGCCTGCCTCCGCGGCTGAAACGCTTCTGGTGCTGGGGTTGTTCCAGGTTTATGGGAACACTGAATATGACCTGGGTATGTGCGGACCTTTTGTGAGTCTGGTTTTTCTGATTGTTACTTCTAAGGATAAACAACGCTTTCTTTTCTAGAAATTATTGCTCCTGAGAGACTGAAGTTCCTGAAGGTGAGGGGCTGCTTCCAGAGGCTGGTGGTTGTGGGATTCCCGCTTGAGGGAAACAGGAGCAGCTGAAGGGGATCACGCTGCACGTCCATCCAGGCCAGTATCTTGTCTGTAGTGATCAGCAGCAGTTGGCGAAGAACAGGGCAAACGTAAACGGATGTGGCAGGCGGTTCAGGCAATTCTTTAGCCACAAGCAAGTAAATTTTTGTTTAACAGCCCCCATGGATTATTATGAATTTATCTAATCACCTTTTGCAGCCATGTAAACTTTTGGTGTAAACAACCTCCTGCCACGATGAGTCCCACGGTTTAACACAAGCTGTGTGGAAGAAGAGCTCCTTCTAGTTGGTTTGACGATCTCTGCTGAGCTCCTCGGTTCAGGAGAAGGCTGTGAGCCTGGCACTTCAAAGCGTGCACTCAAGAGAGTCTTAAACATTGCCAGTGATTGCCATGAAACAGAGGGTGATACTAAATCAGCTTTTACTTGACGCTCAGCGTTAATTGGCAGTTCACATCTCCTTCATGTTTAAAACCAGTGGACTTTGAACGCTGTTCCCATCAAGTTTCCCTCATTCAGTTCCACTGCTGTACATTGTCCAGTGATAAGCCCTGTAGGTATCGCCTTCTTTCACTCTGGAGATCTGTTTCTCTGGAGAATTTCCACCAAAAAGTGGTGACTAATTCGATCATGAGGTGCGCATATGGTGACACCCCCTGCTGTGAACAAAAATAAGCTTTCCTTCACGCGAAAGTTGATTTTATCATCCCTCTGTCTCTCTCAAACCTCCGCTTCTTCATTCCCAGTGCAGTCCTCTTCCTATTAGGGATTATTCTTTCTCCCTCTTGTTTCCAAAAAAAGCCTTCGTCCATACTCCATGCTAGTGCCCTTCTCCCTGCATAGAGGCCTTCTTCCACTAATGCCACGGCTTTTTCCATCACTGATTAGAGCTGCTTTCACATCCCACACATAGACAGCTTCCACACTGTGGTGTGGCTTTCGTTTGTGCACGCATCAGGAGTCTCCTTGACAAGTTTCCAGACAAGCCTGCTTGCTAATTTACTTGATTTGTGGTGGGACCAGCTACGGGCTGTGTTGGAGCCTTCCTGTGGCTGAAGGCGCTGCCCTGCCAGCCTCCCTCTTGTGACTGATCCCTGTCATTGCACACTCAGGGCAGCAACAGCTTACGCTCTGTTTGTCTGACTTGGCCGGGGATCTAAAAGCACCCTACTGCAAGAAGGCTCCGAATATCCCATATCGAGGACATGGTGGAAACCAGGTCAAAGACACCTCTTCTGCCTGCTCTCCACTGCATACAAGTACATGGCGATGTTTGCACTTGGAGAACATCAGAATGCTTTGACTTGCCCCAGTTTGATGGCATTATGAAGGCACTTTTATATTAAGAGAGCTGTGGCAAAAATTTGGGTTATACTGGTCCCAGCGTTCATTTGGGCTTGTTCTTCTGGTAGCATTTCCAGCTACTTCAGTGTGTTCTGAATTAGCTCTTGAAGTAGGAGTGACAGTCCATGAGGTAGGATATAAACATCATATGGCTTCCTACTTCTCTGGAAGATATTCAGATACATGATCCTAGGCATGGTATAAGAACAAAATAAAAATGTACCGATTGATCTCTAAATCCAGCCATCCTGAAAGGCATTCCTCTCACGTTCTGCTGGATTTGCTCCACCAGCGGTTGTGGATTTCAAGTTATTTCATTATTGCAACAGCCGCAAACAACTGAAATGAGTGCAAGTGCCTGGTGCTGTACCTTGTTTCTACACTTGCTGTTCCAGAGGCACACTCAACCACTGAACAGGATATCTCTACAGGCAGGATGGTATCTCAAGGAGGGGAGGAGTTACAATCCGTGCAAACTGGAACTCAGCCGTATGACAAGTTTTGCAAAGTCCTTGAAGCGTGCATGACCTTCTCATGACTTGCCCAGGTAAGCTAGGAGGTCTGTGCCAGCAGACAGTCCAGGTCTGTGAAATCCCACTGAACTAATTCTTCCATAAGCATCCCGTGAACTGCCTGTGTCTCAAAAAGCAGCGTTTTTCAGGTACAGCCAGGTGCCGAGAGGGAAGCTGGGACTTAACTTAGGTCTCTCTCCTACAACCACAGGGAGCCTGGGTGCGTCAGAACAGGAATAAAGAAGCAACTCTGGTCCTGTGGTGGTGAACTTCATACTGCAGGATGGGACTGCAGGCGATAAACCGCTATTTCTCTCATTTTTTTTGTGGGAGTTCATTGGTAGAACTCAGATGGGATGTACTGGTTGGGAATCTGATGCTTTGGAAATGGTATAAACTGGAAGAAAGAAAGGAGCTAATACACTCCTACAAACATGCTGAAATGAAATGTAGGCCACTCTAGCCAGCAGGAGGTCAGCTATTGTGTTTCTGGAGCTAAAACAAGAAAGTGTTTCAGGGGTCAATTTTGTATCTAATACTTTTGATTTTCTCCTTATTGATACTTGCTGACAGCAGCAGAACTGCAGTTACATGTGAGCGGACATTATCTGCCAGAGGAGCTCTGCCACGGTTCAGCCTGAGCAAGAAGCGAGGGAGCTATGCATAAACATAAAGAATTTATGGTCAGTTGGAAAAATCCTCATTATTAATCATTTCCCCAATTGCATGGGAACCAAAGGGCTGCAAGCATCTTCATTTCAAAGTGAGTGAGTTAATCTAGAATCTCCTTTTAAGTAGATTTCTGCTGCCAGGTAATCTGGGGATTAATTCTGCAAACTTACATGGAGCTGACATGAAGGAGCTGCTTCTACAGAGAGCTGGGAAAAAGGAACATGTTACTTTTATTAGTTTCCATTCTTCTCGTAAGTTCCCAATTTTGTTATTTTTTGCCGTTTTTATGACTAAGACCACACTTCAGGGCTTTTAAAATACCAATCTAGCTCATCGCCTAGTAAATACATCGATAAGTGTTTCTTTTTCCACCAGGTAGAAAGAGAATGTTACGCACCGTCGATACTGCCCGTTCCGAGCCCCGTTCACCTGGTACTGGGAGCTTCTGGGAGCTGCAGCCTGAGATGGCAGCGCAGTCATTATATGAGAACACACATGCCTGCCCCTGCCGGCCCCCACGACCTGCCTGCAGGAGAAGACAGCAGTGGCGGTTTTTGGAAGGAGAGTGATGGGAAAGAAGGGAGTGCAGCCACCACCTGCATTGTGTGGACCACACGGAGAAGAACTTGAGCCATCGAAATGTCAGACTGTGTCTTTGATGAGAACAGCGGCTTTTAGCTCAAGTGCAGTCGCGAGTTGTCTTTGCATCTCAAAGATCTCGAAATCAAGTGGTTGTGGGTTGCCTTTGCGTGGCAGAGCAGCGGCTCAGTGTCAGAGGGTGGTTCAAGTGCCGTGGATTTAACGGGGCAAGTTAGGCCATCTGTACGTGCCATCACTCGGTACGGCTCAGTGGCAAATGCGACACAAAGGTAAAGTGTCAGGAGGACATGCCGAGCCGCTTGCCTAATTGCTCACTAATCTGCACAGAAGCCTCAAAGCTTCTAAACAAGAGCTTGGGGAAGTTCCAGCCAATGTCCTTTTTCGCTTGGACCCTGTGATCTAGTATTCAAAATCAAGATGTAATGACTGAGCAGGCTGGAACACCTGGGCTCCTGGCGTTCCTGGCATCTCAGTGGCTTATTTCCATTTCTGACAGTAGTAGGATTCTTCTTGGGCACGTCGCAAATCTCAGCCAGGAATCCTACAGTTCTCCTACATGCTGACAGGTCACAGAGCCAGAGCTCTGTTTAATGATTGCATTTCCAGATGTGGGAGGAACGAAGGCTCAGGAATTTCCCCGATATCGCCGACTCCCTGATAACCTCTTTTTTTTTTTTTCTCTTTCCCTATGCAGACTTGCCTAAATCCCTCCTACCTTCTTCAGATGGTTTGAGCAAAGAACACATCAAAGATGTAGACATGTCTCTCATCAGCTAAATACCAGCAGCCAGGTTATCTGAAGTCATTTTCTGCCTGCCTGCCACTGGGAAGAAAGTGCCTTCAGGGGTTCTCGTTGTGTACCCCGAAAGTACACAGCACACCAGCTCCTGAGTAAACAGAGGCAAAATCAGCATCCCCCGTGCTCCTCACCGAACCACTCTGTGTTCACAGTAAACCCCCCACTTTGATCTCGTGCCAAGAATAACACAGACAGTCTATTAAAGCATCTTTAATAACATGATATAATTAAAAATATCTACCGTGCAACTCAAAGAAATGAATATGAAGCTTCTTTAAATGTTTCCACACCCCTCCAAAACTTGACTGACAGGTTCCAAACCTTCATTAATTAGCCTGAAAATGTATGAATACCCCAATATTATGGGGGATGGGGGTTGTCCTGTGTATTAGTTGGGAGCACAAGTAATTAATACCCAGGTTTGAAAGGATGTGGGTGCCAGGGTAGCTTTAAAAATCCTGCAAGGCACATCACTGCGTCTGTGAGCATTTACATTTCTGTTTAAAGTGGTCTGAAATAAGTAGGAGACACTCGTCCCTTGGGCTTGTAACAGCCTGTGTGTTTGGGTCTCTGAAGCAATCTGAGACGTGAACTCTAAATGCATTAGTCAAAGGGCAGCGTTAGTCTGAATCCATCCCTTTTCTTCACAATAACACGGGGAATTTGTACAGCGCCTCATCTTTTAGACAAGCAGAACGGACCAGACCAGAGGAGCTGGAGTGACTGCCAAGTCCCAGAGGAACCTGAGTATTGGATTATGAAGTAACTCTGGTCACAGCCTAATATGAAAGTCATCGGACTGACAATTAGGAAAGCTTCTGTTCCTGGGTCTGCTCTTGTCTAAAGGACAGGATTAGACGAGATACTTCGCTGTCAGAGCCAGCAAGACAAGCAGTGCAGTGCAAATGCAGGAACTGGTGAACTTCAGCCCAGCATACACCCAGTTTTAGGAGAGGTGAAATGAAATGAAATGTGTTACTTTAAGTCCCGGTTAAAGAATTTAAATTGGCAATTTTAACCCTGCATTACCATGACTCAGCTGCGCGTCTGTGCCCTTTGCTTCTCCCTTGATGCTCTGCACATTTTGTAGAGCCCAAGACCAAACACCGTTGCTTTTGAAGGATTCTCGGTCAGCAGGAGCATTTGTTGGAAGGGACGCATGGATACTGTCACCCAGGTGGAATAACAGATGGATCGGCAGTCGCAGGCAGAAAATCCCTGCTTTCCTCCCTAGAACATGGAAGGAAGCTGGCTGTCGTATTCTGATTATATTTTAACTTAAACTAGTTAAGACTTAGTTCCAGTCTTAACTAGTGGTGATACTGCAGGTAGCACATAAGAGGACAGAGCACCTTTTTCAGACACCACCTCTCCTGATTAGACAGGATTATTCAATATTAACTTTACAATAGCTCAGGGGCTGCCTGCTCAGAGGCATCATTTCATTAGGTCGACATGAGTAATCTCGGCTACAGCCCAAACGAGATCTGTGCAGGCTGTTCTCATCTGGACTTTTGAACATTTGCTTGCCATCCACTGGGAATCACAGGCTTCCAGCAGAGCAGGATCCGTTGTCTCCCAAGTACAGTAGTGCAAGTGTTAGTAAATTGAAATGAGGCACTGAGGCTCTGGGGGTCCTGCAGGAAAACCACTTGCATCCTCCAGCGACTTAGAGCTGCGTGATTTCTGTATGTAGCCTATTAACTGCCCTCTGGCAAGAGTACCGCATCCCAGAATAACTGTCAGTTGTCATCAAAAACACTGCTGTTCCTGGTACTGAGGCTGTTTTCCTTGACCATCACTCGGTATGAGATGCGCATGAAGGAGCCAGTGAGCAGCATGACAAAGAGGATAAGGAGCAAAGACCAGACCCCTGGTTCAATCCCCTTGAGAGAGCTTGGGCTGTCCTGGGGGATGGTGTTGGTCAGCCTTAGCAGGTACCCAAGCGTCCAGCTGGATGACGTGTCACCCATCTAGTGAAATAAAAAGGAGGAGAAGTCAGAAGAGGAGGAGACAGTCTGGACCCCAGCTGTGTTCTGTGCACAGACCCAAGGCCTCATATACTTTATTTGCAACTGATCTGAGGCTTAGGCTTAAAACAAGAAAACTCTCCCTCTCTTGAGTGCACTAAATAGGCCTTAATTGCTGTGATGAGTCTCACCTGGCAATTCCATCCACCCCCTCTGCCCATGGGCCTGGGAGCTCCATTTAAGCTCTGGGCTGGGCAGCTATCTCTTTCCTGAAATGTGCTGCAGGTGTGTGCCATTCCCTTTCCTGCTTACTGACTGGTTTTCCCAGATGGACCTCAGAACTACGTTGTGGGGAGTCTGTTTGAACCTCAGAACCGTGTTGTAGGTAGCTCATCTATGGCTTTCTAGAGTGGGCTCCCTGGACCTACCTTGTTACCTTGTTGTGGTCTCATCATCACCATGTCTGGACTGCTGCCACCGACGTGGCCCTGCTCGGTGGGGCTGTGCCTTTGCTGGTGAGTTGAGGAGAGGTCTGGGAATGGGCTTTCTTTTCTTTTTGTGAAGGGGAAGACTTGAATCAAATCCCCCTTTCCTTAGGGACTCCAGCTCCTGAAGCAGTGTCAGGCCTTGTAAGCCAGTTATAAACCCTCAGTAGTATAAAGGTGGTTGCAGAGAGGTAGAGCAGCATCTTTTGGCTCAGGAAGTATTATCAGCAGTTTTCCTTAGCATTAGGTGGTGATCAAGCCATGCTTCCTTCCCTATTGGCATGGACTCTGGAAGATGATATTGCTTCAGATAAGGGTTTGACCCATCTATTTCTCAGTGGGGACAAGCATAATCTCTAGCTCTCTGACACCGGTTTTCTTGCGTATCACAATTATGAATTTATTTTGCAAAAATGTCTTGCTGGGGAAACCTAGCTGGTTAGGGCTTGTAGGAGCGGAGAGAGGCTAGCTTTCCTGAAACCAACTCCCCCTCGTAATTGGAAATACTGCACTGCAGGTAACTGACCTTCTGGAACGCAGTCCGAACAGACCTGTCAAAGTCAAAGGTGTATCCCTTTGTACTGAGATGAAAGATGAAGGCAGACACCACACAGTAATCAGTGAGCGTATCCAGGCTTGTTTGGGACTCCTTGACCAGCTGATGTCATTTCCAAAAAAGCATGGTGGAGGGGGGAAAAAGAAGTAAATATTTAGTAGCTGAATTTCAAGCCTGCTATAACCTCTCCTTTCCTGCTCTGGGACTGACTGTGGGACTGGAGGAGGGCGTTGGGTCCTGTGCGGAGTGGAACCGTGTTTCCTGCACCCACCAGACTGTGGTCTGGGAAAAAGTGTCACCTCTTCGTGCCTTTGTCCCTGTTTTATTAAAGACCAGGCATTTCCAAGCGCACGAGGACTGGCAGCCAGTCTTGCAGGTGAACTGCTTGGTGTGATTCTCTGCTCTCTAATTGGGTTGAGCTAATGCTGCAGCCTTTCTCTCAACAGGAGCACTAGCAAGGTCTTTCTCTTCCCTTCCAGAAGACAAGGCTTTAGGAAACTGCTAATGGGCTTTGCTACCCCATCAGCAAACCCTGTAGAAATTGTCTGATTGGAATGTTACTGTGGATGCTCGGTCAGTGTAGGTGCAAAATGAGGGTGACCTCATAAGCCACCAACTGATGGAAATAACTTGGTCTCCGTAGGCCAAGGTGAAATGGGAGAGCCCCTGGAGTCCGAGTGGATGTGTTCCTTGCACTGAAGGAGAGCAGGATAATAGGAAGATCAAGGGGATGTACCGGAGTGAGTAGACAGCGTTCCTGTTTACTCCTTAATATGCAGTAAATGGTACTTGTGGCTTTTCATTTAATTAAGTCCAGGTGTTACCAGCAGCGGCTGGGGTACGAGAGGAAGGAAAATAAGTGAAGCCTATTTCCTCAAAGTAAAAAAAAACAAACAAAACAAAAAAACCCCCCAAAAATAACCCAGGCAAATCCAAGTTTTCCCCTGAGGAAGACAGTAACTTATGGCTCTGTCAGCTGAGCCACATGGGCTTATAGAACGGACTGTTCCTTGCTTCCCACTCTCCCTGGACAAGTTATTCCAGTTACCTCTTTGACAGACATTCCACAAAGCCTGTTGACTGCCTGACCCAGGTCCGGAGAGGGTACGGTTTCTCTCAGGAAGTCCATGGCCTCAGAAATCACCTGCAACAGCAGCATAAATAATCCTCAGGTTGGACTGCACTCTGCATCCTCACGCTGCCGACAGTGCCTGCAGGGGAGTAAGGGGCTGTAGCTGTGGGGCGTGTTGCCAGGTGCCCTTTCTGTGTGTTGGTGGATACAGGGCCTCGATGGGTGCAGGGAAGACAAGCAGGATGCGTTACTGTCTGGAGATGGAAACCAGACTGTTTCTAGCTTGCATACAGCAGCCTTCCTCACCCTGCCTGGATAATTCGGCAGGGCTTTATGCTCCTTGAGACCATGTCCATGGGAGGCTCTCCGGAGCAGGGGAGATTTCTGTTAATTCCTCCCTCTAAAATGCACTCAGTTTTTCCCTAGGGTCTTGAGCTGGTCCTGGCTTAACGACCCAATGACTTTGGGCACTAGATTCAGGGTCTTGGATATAAGCATGCTTGTGGTGGAGCACGCTGAGGTGTTTGCTAAGGGAGTGGCAGAGGATCTTCAGCTTCACCGCAGGCTTTATTTGGGAACACCTGCTTAAAACACAACTCCTGATTGCCCTATCCTTGCTGGCTCATGCGAGCTCCTTTATGGCTCTGTGGAGCCCCAAAGTTTGTCTCACCAGCCAACACTGCTGAGGCATGGGTGAAGAAAGCCCCACCACAGTCATTGGTGAGAAGCTGTGGTCCATGTTTCAACAGCTTTGTGTCACTGAGGAGCAGAGGACAGGGCACTAGCTAGAGCGCTGGCCCTCTTGGCTAGCAGAGGGCACAGCGTGGCTCTTCCCACTGTATTAATGACCAAACTGGTCCCCTTTCATGGGTTCTCCATACCAGTTGCCTACCCCAGCGTAAATGAGAACCCACCAGAAACTTGGTCCGGAGAGGCTTGAAAACACTGCTGAGGGAATGCCTGAGGAAGCTGCAGGAAGAGTTGAGCAGGTTTTGCATGAGTGTCACGCAGGCGGTGGAATTGCTGGAGCCGGTGATGTTGAAGACCTCCTCAGGGCCAGGGATGTCCGATGTGTCGTCGCTGACAGCACAAGGCCCCGTGTGCACCGATTGCCACTGCACTTCCCGGGAGTAGGTGAGGGGCCAGCAGGGATTAGATATGGTTTTAGCACTTCTCTGAGCCTGGAGAGGCAGAATAAAACAGAGGCAGCAAGAGAGGACACTGGCATCCTAGGGCTTCACAGAGGAAGACAAAACATAACAGAGTGAAGAACAGTTTTCCGCTGGCACCATGCTGTTCTAGTCAAACAGGCAGGCTGCAAAAGGTTTGCTGAAAGCTAGTCAACTGCAAGACAGGCTGCAGCTCCTGCAAAGTTCAGGGCGAGCTGTGATGCCCGGAGGGAGGCTGAGGAGTCCCAGCCCTACCTGCTCTCCCTGAGACCAGAAATAAAATGTCAATGAATTCCGTGCTCTTTCTAGTTGCAATAAAGAGGCTGCTCTGGTCTGCCTTCCAAACGGCTCAACCCCTTGAGAATCAGTGTTTCTCATCTCTTGGAATTCCCCAATATAACTGCGGTGAAGCGGGTCTCCATGTGGGACATCCAGGTCTCAAATAAGGGGAGGTGTGGTTTATAGGGAGGCAAGTGGATGGGCAGAGTAGTTTATTTCTGAACAATTCCGTTTTGGTGGAGACTAAAATGACTCCCGAGTTTGCATCAGATCCTGCTGCCTCCCCCCTCAAGTGAAACAAAGTTTGGAAGAACCAAAACACCTATGTTTTTAGGACGAAATATTGCTGTTTTAAAGACTGCTTCAGGGTTTAAGTCAGCAGAGGACACAAATACTCGAAGTGGGAGGTCCCGGTTAGTTCCTGGGTGCTGCTGTTTGGGCTCCCCTTCTAGGACGGAGGAGCAGTTCAGAGGAGCCGAGGGACGATCACCCTGAAGGTGATCTTAGCACCTCTGGAGAGCAATTTTGTGCTCGTGTGCATGGAGCGAAGAGCCAAATAGAGCCCGCAAGTGGGAAACTCTTGAATGGGTGCATGTGTGTCTGCTTGGAGGGCATTGATTCAGGTGTAGAGAGTTCGTTTTGCAAATGCACTGGGCTTTTTTAGATATATGCAGATGCCCTCTATTAAAGACAGTGACATTTTGCCCATTAGCAGCTACCCCTTGTGCAACCATCGTTTAATGATGTTGTATGCAGGAACCTTGTGAATGCCCTTCTGGCAGATACTCACTTGAATGAGCAGAGAGAGCAGCCTGCTGCGGAGCTGGTCCGTGCCGTGGCAGGGGCAGCGGTGAGTGTACACATTGTGTGTCTGCCCGTACAGCTGCAGCCTCACTCCCTCCTTTGGTGCCTGGTTCCCTTCTTCCACCTTGGAAGTGAGCCGTGCTGAGGTTCTTCCCACAGACAGGACTCCTGCCATCCCCTTTCCAGAGGGGACCAACTGTCCTCGCCAATCGTACTGACCCAAAAAGAACCAGAGAGGTCAGTTCTTAAGACTTCTACATCTGAGTTGTGGTCAGATGTGAGGGCTACAAAGATGCTCAGGGGGCTGGAACATCTTTCTCATGAGGAAAGGCTGAGGGAGGTGGGTCTCTTCAGCCTGGAGAAGAGCAGACTGAGGGGGGATCTCATCAATGCTCATAAACACTTCAAGGGAGGGTGCCGGGAGGAGGGGGCCAGGTTTTTTCCAGTGGTACCCAGGGACAGGACAAGAGGGAACAGGCACAAACTTGAACATGGGAAGTTCCATCTGAACATGAGGAGGAACTTCTTTGCTTTGAGGGTGGCAGAGCCCTGGCAGAGGCTGCCCAGAGAGGTGCTGGAGTCTCCGACTCTGGAGACATTCCCAACCCACCTGGACGCCATCCTGTGCCACCTGCTGTAGGTGGACCTGCGCTGGCAGGGGGTTGGACTAGATGATCTCTAGAGGTCCCTGCCAATGCCAGGGTTTCTGTGATTACTGCACAGAGAGAGAAAGCAGCTTTCTGGTGCAGTACAGCCCAACTTTCTTTCTTTTTCCTCACAGGAAGGAAGGATGCTGAACTTTGGAGGGAACAGAGGAGCCATTGTACAAGTACTGCCATCTGTGCAGGGAGCGCCCCACAGGCAGCAAGTGCAAACAGTGCTCACTGCCCTGGATGGCTGTTCAAGGCACTGGTCTTGGCAGGTAGGAGCTGGGGAGAGAGGAGAAGGGGGGTGGGGAATGGGAGGGAGGTTTCCAGGTGGGCAGTATATGAGTGTCAAGTGCTGCCTTGATGCTAAAGTGATCCTCCTGTCAGAAGAACCCTGTGGTTTCATCTCCTGCAGCCTTGCAGAGCTGATTTTGGCAATGCTGAAGTTAGCAATACAGGCAGGAAAGCTTCCATGGGTCTAAGCACTCCGTCCCTGGCTGGGGAAAGCTGTGTTGTTGCCAGCAGAGCCAGCAATGCCCTAACCAGTACATGCTTGCTGCTGGTTATCAGAACTGCCTTTCACTTCACTGATGCAGAATAACTCAGTCTAATCCACCTTTCTTTTGCCTCTGGAGCTCTTCTTGAGACCCTTTGGCTTGAGACGCCATGGGTAGAGCAAGGAAACTTAAATGTGTTCTTTTTGTTTAGCAATTGCATTCGAATACAGACCGGGCCCCTATGCTGGGCACACCCAGCCATACTTTTGCTAGTGTCTTAATGAGAGAAAAATTCATGGGCTTTTGCTTTGGCAGCAACAGACTCTGCTTCTCTGTCCACCACCCACAGGATGTCCTGTGGGACAGCTGGATGCCGGTGACAATCTCACAGCATCGCACAGACATAGCAGCAACACCTATGTGTGATGGTGGTGCTGAGCTAGAGCTGCAGGGAGCTGGGGCTGTGGGGTTCTTGTTGACACCCCAGGGCCAGGCTACGTAGAGTTATCTGTGTGAGCATCCGGCGGGGCTGTCCAGAAAACCTCACATCTGTCAGGGCAACTGCATGGACACGTCCATGTCCATATCAGAGGCTTGGTCCTTCAGCCGAGTTTTAACCATGTTGCATTATGTTCCCCAGAGCTGGTGTTGGGGGTGTTGCCTTCTCTACAAGACAAGAGAAGCTGTGCTTAAGCATTTTTTGAAGTACAAGGATTTAATGCTCCCTCCCCATGTCTCTGTGGCTGTTTGCTAATGGGAGTTGTGCTCAGCTCAGTTCTGTGGTCCCCAGGCAGGATTGTCCTTTACCTTGAAGAAGTTCTCCAGGACATAATTAACAGCAACCCAGGTGAATGCTTCCTCGTCTGGACTGGACAGGATTTGTGCCCCCTGAAAGTCAAAGGGGGATGACTTCAGGGCCACAGTCAGGGCTGTGAGGAGACTATCAGCGAGGGTGTGATTGGTGAGGCTAGACAGAAAAGAAAAAGAAGGCACATTTGTTGTTACAGGACCCTGCCAGGAGCAGCCTGCAGTGGGGGTACAGCCGCAGGGCTGCCTGCTGTGCGCCCCACTTTGGGTAGTAGCACAAAGACACAATGACAATCCCACTCCTGCTGCTACTTCCCTCTCCCCTCGCATGACACTGGGGACATGAACAGCAGGGGGATAATTTGAGCAGTTTTGCCACCCTTCAAGAATTTGGGAGTTCAGTACCCTCTGCCACTGAGGGATCCTGTGGCTTTGCCCCACTGACCTGGTCCTCTCCAGATCTTACTTTTCCCCAGTATCTGAAAGGAGACAGAGGTGACTGAGAACAGGGTCCACAAAAGTGTGTACAATAAGAGGGATCTTCCCACCACCACTCCCAACCTGTTGACAAGAAGCACCAATGTGGGTTGTCACATAAACTGAAAAATGCTTCAGCTTCCAGACTGACATGTTTTCCCAGGCACTAATTGTGAAGCCCTAATTGTGAAGGAGACTTTAAACAGACTGGTAGCAGGAGCGAGACTGTCATCCTCATGGCTGCTGAGGGGGACACAGCCATGCCGTACTGCCCTTGAGTCCGTGGGGACCTGAAGAGGGTTTACCTCTCTAGCAGGTTAGGGATGAAACACACTGCAGAGCAGACCAGCTGCATTTACAGAATGATCCCCATGACTGTGCTGATCTTTTATGAGGAAAGGCTGAGGGAGCTGGGTCTTTTTAGTCTGGAGAAGAGCAGACTGAGGG
Organism: Chionis minor; assembly: GCA_013398295.1. Taxonomy (NCBI): domain Eukaryota; kingdom Metazoa; phylum Chordata; class Aves; order Charadriiformes; family Chionidae; genus Chionis; species Chionis minor. The sequence continues at coordinate 524,039 of VZSF01006316.1, forward strand.
GGGATCTCATCAATGTTTACAAATACCTAAAGGGAAGGTGCCAGGAGGAGGGGGCCAGGCTTTTTTCAGTGGTGCCCAGGGATAGGACAAGAGGAAACGGGTATAAAATCAAATATAGGAAGTTCCACCTGAACATGAGGAGGAACTTCTTTGCTTTGAGGGTGGCAGAGCCCTGGCAGAGGCTGCCCAGAGAGGTGGTGGAGTCTGCGACTCTGGAGACATTCCCAACCCACCTGGACGCCATCCTGTGCCACCTGCTGTAGGTGGACCTGCTCTGGCAGGGGGTTGGACCAGATGATCTCAAGAGGTCCTTTCCAACCCGTAACTTTCTGTGAACTCTGTGTGTGGGTTTGCAACATTCACTCACTTCAGCTGCCTCATGCCGGCCGTTGCTCCCAAGTACAGCGGGGTCTGGCTGTGCTGCTCTGCCGGGATCTCTTTCTGGGCCCGGTTCAAACATTGCTCCAAGATCTTCCCTACTTTCTGAGGAGAATCTGAGTAGTTGGAGAGTCCCAGACCTGAGGACCAGGGGAAAGAATGACATTTTCCAAGGAAAGACATGGGAGAAGTGTGAGAGCTGTTACCCAAGAAGTTGCTGTGCTAGGGCATGGTTAAAGACAGGAACTGTCACAGGCAGAATGAAGGACTTCCTCCAGGAAGCTGTCCTGCTAAAATATGGTACGGGGAGCAAAAACAGCATGTGCATGTAAATCCCAAATCACACAAAGAGAACCCTAACTCTGCTGCTGAGACATCCCATGCATGACCATGTTATCAGCCACATGAGTGCTGCAGCAGCTGAGGCTGTCTCAGCCCACAGAGGAAGAAATGTGGCTTTAGCTGCTATGAAAGTTAAGCAGAAAGACACCCTGGCATGCAGATAGAGCCAAGGCTGATGTGTCAGCTCTCTCCACTTCCTCTTGTGGAGGTGGCTTCCCAGCCACATGCCTGCAAGCAACATGCCTCTGCTCCAGAGGAAGGTGGTGCTGTGTGGAGAGCAGCTGCGTGCGAGCCTCGACTCATCTGTCCAGCAAGATTCAATGGGGTCTGAAATGCTGGTTTTGAACTAGTACCCAGAAAAAGCCTCGCTTCCCTGTCCTCTGGCCCACTCGCCCTCCTGGCTGCTTGACTCCCTCACCGTATGCTTTGCTTTCCTGGGTCCCGTATGGGGCTGAGCTGCAGCTTGCCTACGGCCACTCAAAGCCTGTGACCACACAGCCACACACACCAAGGGTGACTACTCCCACCTAGGAGAGAGAGACCTGCCTGGACCTCTTCCTGCTGCTGACGCTGTTGTAGCAGCAGGTTCAAATGCGTCTTCAAGCACTGAGCTACAGTTGCTGTTTTTAACCCAGCCAGTGAAGATGGCAGCAGTGAAGGGATGCGTACAAGGTTCCAGGGAGCTCTTACTGCATCTTTAGTATGTGGTTTTTATTGCTTACAGTCTGCAAGGGCATAAACGCTCTTCCCTGCTGCCTGTGCAGCTGCCCTCCCACAGCACGCTGCTACTGAGAGTTCAGGGTTTCCCAGCATCCTGCTATAATCAGGCTTCAACATCAAAGCAAGATGGAGAGATAGGGAAAGAAAACCCCAAGTGTTAATGCCTGAAACCCTTTCAGCTGGCGTTGGCAGGGCCAAACTGATTCAAATGAGTGAGGAAGACCCCAATATTCTCCAAAAAATGAGACCTAAACCCAAGCTGAACTCATGCTGTCAAACCTCACACGGGGGGTTGGGGTCTTTGCACCTCTGTTGTCCTGGAGCTACACCACTTAGTGCCCGGAGCACAGTCAGGAGGAGGCAGAAAAAACCAGGAGTCACCCTGCAGCCAGGTTTGTCTGTCTTGCTGTCCACTGTCTCGCCTGGGTGAGAAGCTCAGCAACCTTTGCTCTGCCACTGATCCACGGGGACATCAGGACCAGCCCCAGCCCCTCTGTGTGCTTCCCCCCCTGCAGCACGCTAAAAAACCTGTCACCTGCTAGTGCTGAGTGCCCTGACGTCCAGCTGCCTGCGGCTAAATCTGCTCATGTCGAGAAGACCCACGCTGAAAACAAGCAGCCTGTGCTTCACAGTCAACGCTATTTCAGTGTACAGTTAGATGATACAGGAGCTGAGGAAATTGCAGCAATGGTCCGCGCACAGATCTCCGGGTTTCCATCCAACCCATGCCAATCCCAGAGACCGCCGAGCGTGAATCGGGCACCTTACCTTGCATGGGACAGGAGCTGCATTCCCTGATCACCCCAGTCTTGTTTGCCTTGATGGTGGTCCACTGGTAGATGAACAGGATGGTGCGGGATGGGCCAGCATCCAGAACAATGCCATACTGGAAAACCCCCAAAACATTCTAGGTAAACACCACTGAATGCACGCTGCTTTGTTATTGCAGGGTTACTCAGCATTTTGTAGGTATTCTGGGCAACCCACGGGCCTGCACTGCAGCACTTGGGTTAGCACTTTCCATTCAGGGAAAGGGCGAAGCCAGAAGACGATGTGGATTTGCAGGGAACCATCTGCATTCTTGAATATACATGAGGAGCAGGAGGAGTGGAGAAACACCCAGAAATACATCAGACCTACAGTGGCATGCTCTGTAGCTGTTCCTGAGACCAGGCAGAGGGCTCTCGCTGAGAGCTGAGCCACCTGGAGCTCAGGAAAAACAGGTCCTAAAGCAGTGGGAGATGGCACCATACAGGCTCTCGACTTATTCTGGGACTCAAACTGCTGCTGAGGAAATCAGTTTCCTCAAGAGGTAAGGGTTTCGTGCAGGAATGGGAGGGCTGTGGCTTGTTCCTGCTTCTGAGGAACCTGAGACTTCCACGTCTTTGATGGTCAGAGGTGGTGGGACACGGGCTGGGTTTCCCCCAGTGTGTGCCAGACCTGAGGGAGTCGCAGCGCGCTGGGACCAGCCCCCACAAACACTGTCCAACGCAGCAGCCCCTGAGGAGACCGAGATTATGTCTTGGCAGAAACAGCAGCAGCGAACATTGTCTGCTGACGGCTCTCCTGTTGCCAAGCGGTGAGCCCGAGGGCTTTCTTAGTCTCTTTGCAGCCCAGCGTCTGGTCCATTTGCTGCAGATGGAACCTCGCTGAGCTGCCCCTCATATGTGAGGTGAGGAGATGAGAGGCTGCTGGGGTACCCTGCAGCACACCCTGTGGCTGTCTTGGATGTCCCCACGTGCAAAATAGCCCTGGTGGTAGCTTAGGGTCTTCTCCTCTCCCCCCTAATACCTGACCCCAAACTGGGACGTCTCCTACAGAGACAGGAAAGAAACTTGTGAGATCTGGGTGGTATGTGGTAGTCAGAAATAGCTGTAGCTGTGACTGAGTGGGAGGAGAAACCTCCCGAGGTTGGTGTTAACACCATCAGAAGGGTTTTAGTGCAAGGCAGAGCCTGGCTGCAGCCACCGAGCAAAGCTGGCTGCCTTCCTGGGTGCTCCCAGCTGCGCCAGACACAGCGCCCAGGCCAGGAGCTGGTGGGACTGGAGCTGGAGCAGAAATGCGGAAGGAGGATGGAACTCCCTGCCCGAGCCTGCTGGCGTCCTCCCACAGGAGTGACAGCTCGTATTTCTCGCAGGGACATGTCAGCTGCCGCAGAAGAGGAAGAAATGAATGGTATTTGTGGAGAAACCTGGATTTTTTTTCCCCCCTTCACAAAATGAGAGGCTGGGAGCACAGGGGAGGAGAAGGGATCACCACATTTCTGCCCCAGCTCCACACCAGGGAAGGGCAAAGCATGGGGCAATAAGGTTTTTGGGTTTTTTAATCCAATTTTGCTTCCAAGAGGAGCGTGGAGGAGGGGTAGTATCTCTAAAGACGTAGGCTAACCCACTTCTGTTCGAGTACCCCATAGCGTGCCACCGTCAGCAGTGGTGCAGCAAGAGGCAGAGCGGATGGGCATTAACCCCCCGGTCACCAGGCAGCTCTGAGCCCGCTGCGTAGAGCAAGGTGGCTCTTTGGTTAAAGTCAAGAGAGGGCAGAAGAGGAGAAGGCATGGAAGATAGTTGATTATTTATTTTTTAAAAGACAGGAGCAGCAGTTCAGGGACAAATTCCTCCTGACTTCCCTACCTCTTTCCCTTCAGTGACACCACTGGTCCCTTGCCACTCTGGGGTAGCTCCTGACACGGGCTGCCCCTCCGCCTGTGCTGAGCATCTCTGCTGGATGATATCCAGCCTGTATTTCCCTGACCAGCCAAAGAGGTTGCCTTGTTTTCAGTTTGAAAAGCTACAGCAGGTTGAAGGATGCAAACCCATCCTCCCGGTCTCGCTCCAGTCCCCTCCTCAGTTTGCTGTTTCAGGCTGGTAGCTAACTCAGTAGTGCAATGAATGTCAAAAGCAACAAAACGCACCAGGTTTTAGCATAAATGCCCAGCTTGCACAAGGGAACAGGCAGGTTCTTCTTAAGAAGCAGCCCCACAGAGGAAGAGAAGGTCCTCTGCATATTGACCCCTGGCTTGGCCACCCCTGGGGCAGGCGGACGCCCTTACCTTGGTCCTGAGAGGGGTGACGGGCACATCTTTAGTGGAGACGCAAAGGAGCACGATGCCCGTCAGTCCCGCCACGATCACCAGCCAAGGGGGAAGGAGTTCACGCCAAGACATGAAGCGCTTTCTCCTTTCGCAAAGAGTCAAAAGAGGAAGCAGTGGAGCGGCAAACCGACGGTGGCTGCTTTTTATAACCTTTAAAAAGAGGAGGAAGGCGGAGCCGGGGCCAGGCTCTGACTTCAGCCCAGCCCCAAGCCACGGGGACCACAAGGAGCGCGTGGGCCAAGCTGTGATGCGTCAGGCAGTTCTCCCTTCCATCCCTCCACACGAGAAATAAAAGGAGGGCTTTCTGCCCATTCCGGCCTTAGCTTTGCCAAGGCATCGGTGTGCAACCTCGAAACTGCCCCAGGCGACGAGGTTGAGGTAAACAGAAATGTGGGGTTAACTCAGCTGTGTAATAAGCAGAAAGCAGGCAGAACTCATCCGTTTGGTATTCTGCTAGCTGCCAAAATAAGAAGTGGGGAAACTCCTTGTTGCTGGGTTTACTTTATATCTGAGGGCTCCAGGGTGGACCTGGGCGCTTCCCCGCAAGCACGTGCCCATCAGGTTGGGGCAGAGCGCGGGCCCTCTGCCCGGTTCCTTCAAACTACTCCTGCTTCCTCGTTCACTCTTAGGTGGCACCTGAGACAGGAAAACATCTGCATATTTGGGTTTCCAGCTGCAGGAAACTCTGGCTGGTTTGGTCTTTGCTGTGAGGGGGAGATGGCGGGGGCAGCTCGGGTCTTTTGTCCCCAAAAGGCCAGTGTCAGCCTGCACACCCCCTCCCGACAGCCTCCCCAGAAAGAGAACCAACCCCAGACTTTACAAAACACACACCCGCTTTCTCCTTTCCGGTGCCGTGAAGACATATCCCCAAAACTAGAATTTCTGAAGAAAAATGCGTTAGACCCAGGGCAGGTGCTTCTTTCAGGCTGTCCCCATCTGTTTCCCAGTGATGGCATCTAGGAATAAAAGTGCGACTTCTTTAAAGAAAGATTTTGGTTTGTGCAAGCTGGACCATTTATTGGCAAGGCCATCATGTCCCCACCAGAGGACGTCACCAGGCAGGCCTCTGTCTGCAGAGCTAAAGGAATGACACCCTCCTGGTCTTGCAGAGGTATTCGGAGACATGTCTCTCTTTCTTAGAGTGCCAGAATTCCCTCATCTTCCTGCAGAGTTTAGACTCCAGTTCAGATTTTGCTGGTCAGCATCTGCAGATGTCTGGTAGTGACAGGACAAGGGGCAGGGGTTTTAAACTGAAAGAGGGGAGATTTAGACTGGACATAAGGAAGAAATGTCTTAGGATGAGGGTGGCGAGACCCTGGCCCAGGTTGCCCAGAAAAGCCGTGGATGTCCCCTCACTGGAAGTGTTCAAGGCCAGGTTGGATGGAGCTTGAAGCAAGCTGGTCTAGTGCAAGATGTCCCTGCCCATGGCGGGGGGGTTGGACAAGGTGGTCTTCAAAGGTCCCTTCCAACCCTCACCATTCCGTGATTCTCTGTTTTGCTCACTCTTGGGCTGACGGTGCTCTGCTTTGCAAAGGGGACAGGGATTAAATTGCCAGAATGCTGACACTCCTCCTTGTCCCCGCTCCTACATCTGCCAGGGGGATAGGCAGGCTTTTGGGTGCTGCGGTGGGAAGGATTTGTGCAGCGTTCGGCATGCTGGAGTGCTGCAGACAAAACAGGCGCCTCCTGTCCCGAACTAATGCTGCCCACGGGATGGGTGGAGCGGCGGCTCGCCCCGTGGCAGCTGGCTGATTGCTCGTGGCCGGGCGCTGGTCGCGGTAGTTTATACCAATGTCCCGATACATCACCAGCACCTAAGGACATCCAGCAGCTACCGAGGAGCTGCCAGACCCTGCCGTGGTCGGGCCAGTCCTGCGTCGCTCCGCCGGCAGAGCAGCCTGCAGCTCGCACTGTGCCGGGGCTGGGACGCAGCGAGGGAGAATGAAGGACTAAGGGGAGCTGGTGGCTGGGAGCAGCTGAGTGCATCGCAGAATCATTGAGGTTGGAAGGAACCTTTAAGATCATCAAGTCCAACCATCAACCCAACACTGCCCAACCCAGCCCTAACCCGTGTCCCTCAGCACCACGTCTGCCCGGCTGGGAAACACCCCCAGGGATGGCGACTCCACCACTGCCCTGGTGACTCCACCTCTTTCAATGCTTGACAACCCTTTTGGTGAAGAAATTTTTCCTAATATCCAACCTAAACCTCCCCTGGCATGACTTGAGGCTGTTTCCTCTCATCCTATTGCTTGTTACTTGGGAGAAGAGACCAACCCCCCCAGCTACACCCTCCTCTCAGGCAGTTGCAGAGAGCGAGAAGGTCTCCCCTCAGCCTCCTCGTCTTCAGGCTGAACATCCCCAGGTCCCTCAGCTGCTCCTCAGGAGACTTGTGCTCCAGACCCCTCTGCAGCTCTGTTGCCCTTCTCTGGACACACTCCAGCCCCTCAAATGTCTCATTTTGTTGTGAGGGGCCCAAAACTGAACACAGGATTGGAGGTGGGACCTCGCCAGTGCCGAGTACAGGGGCACCTCCATGTCCCTCATCGGGATGGCGGGATTCCCAGGGCTCCATCAACAAGCCCGGGTGCTTTGGAGGGCTTTAAATCACACAGGTCTTGCCTTGACAGTTAGACCAAGCGTTGGGCAGGCGATGACGGGGCTTCTGCGACGGGCTGGACTGACGCAGCTCCGCACAACCCCTGCTCCCGCTGCGCAGCCCACGAAGGACAAGTCAGGATTTTTATTCCTTTTCCCCGCGCTGTAGTAGCTACCCTGAAGGTACGGGCCCGCCAAGGCCAAGCCGTGCCAGGCCGCACTCTCCTTTGCGAGGCTCCTTTTGGTCGCGTTTCTCCTTTTCCTCGCCCTCCGCCAGGGCTCGGCCACCAAGCCCCGAGGGCGCCTCCCGCCGCCGCTGCCGCCCCGCGACAC